>RQOL01000024.1:2599157-3182466 GCA_013076295.1 Sanderia malayensis
AGACAGATATATTATTAACACCAACGATTTGCAGATAAATAGAGAGATAGATAGTACACACAGTAATATAGTGTTAGCTATACGCTGGTATAATTATGTGCGAATAATTATGCGAATTGTTATTATGCGAATGATAATACAAATATTATATAGCTGTCTTGGCTTGGCTTCATCCTCTCTGCAACTCTTCGTTGTATTTTGTTTCAATAATTTTGAGAATTTGACTTATTCAAAACTGTAACCATATTAAATAAAATTGTTTTATATGTAGCCGGAATGATTGTAAAAAACGGAGAGGTTCTTTTGCATGCAGCAAGTTAATCTAAGGAAGATGATAATTTAAGGTTGCTTTTCAGTAAATTTGTGTCTCATTTTCTTGTGCAATCTTTCAAAGTGTGCAAGCAAAACTTTGAAAGTCAAAGAAGGTTTTGAAGTCTGAGCTGCGCAGCATCATGTTTTGGGTACTGCGGAGGAGAATGCATGACGTAATAAGGTGCCAAGTTGTTGCTGTCCATAAGGTGACGTAAGTACAAAATGGCGGATGAACATACGAAAGTCAGCATGGTTGATGATTATCGAAGAATGGAGCCTTAGGGCATGTAAGCAAGCTAGTTAAGAAGTGAAAGGTTGTTGATTGTATCATGAACGATGTTGTAGATACGTTTCTTCATCAAAATGTCGGTTGTCTGCCCAGTTTGGTGGGATTTCTCGGATTGTTTTGCCGAGAAGTGTCTAAGCTCGTTCCATGTAGAGTACTTTCTGTCAGCCATAACGCGAGAAAGTCTGGATGATTTGAAAGTGTTATCGAAGACAAGATGTAAACATGCTGCATATTTAATTGACGAACTGGGAAGGTATGTTTTAACATGCAGTTGCTATAATAGTAGCCCCAAAAAAATGGGGAGGACTTTGTAAGAAAATTTTGAAGACGACGCCCACTTTAATGGAAGCCACGCCCACTTAAAAAGAGAACCTTTGTAAGTTTCTTGAACAACGAGTGCTCTGTTTGCTTCATCTATGATTCCCATCGATGGTTTCCATAAGTCCTTTTCACTTTATTCAACAACAAATTCTTCTCCTGTGCCATGGTCCCCTCCCCCCTAAGTATTTCTCCTCGGATTTTAGTGATTTCAAAAATCAGTCCTGAAAGATATTGGGGAGACATGTCCTCCCCAGTTCTTCCTGTGTCGCTGCCTCTGCGTCTGCATGCAAGGTTTGGAGCAGCGAACCTGAGATAAACAGTAGAACAATAGAATAGAACAATAAAATTATAACATTCCCATAACATTATAGCAGTCAATAAAATATTGACCCTGTCTATTCGCAGAACTCCATTGCATATCGCTGTCTCCTGTGGTAGATATGATGTTGCAGAATGGTTGGTTGAAGAATGCAGTGTTGATATTGGACAGAGGGATAGAGACGGATGGAATGCACTTCATAGAAGTCTTTATTATGGCAATATTCATTGTGCAGTGCTATTGCTGCAGGTAAAGGATACATGCCAAGTTTGCAAATGTTGTTAAGTGTCCCAGGGTGTGTGTCCACTATAGTGTATCCTTAAGTCTGCTCCTATTATTGAGGTTTGCCATTGATTTTTAGCATGGTCTTGACTATTCTGTGCATGACAAGGAAGGACTGAGCCCTCTCCAGCTAGTTCAAATGGATTCACGAATAGAGAAAGACGATTTTGACAAAAGTGAGTAAAACATATATGATTCTTTTCTTTTCTAGCACAAATCTGCTGTCAGTGCAAACTTCCATTTTGCGAGCAGTTTGAAATTTGTTTTGTTTTGACTTGTTTATGTAACTTGTTTATGTAACTTGTTTACGAGTTACTTCTTTCATTTGAATTGTTACTCCCACTTTCTTCTTTAATTTCCCAGTAACTTTAATTTCATTAATTTAGTAATTAAAGACATAAACAGTCGTACAGTATATGTTCATTGTGATAATAATTATGATAATTTATTAACCAATCGTGTTTTGCTATTTATAATCTTGCAAACTTCTTTTCCCAGGTTGCAAATCTGATGTTTATGTGTGGGGCAACAATTCAAATTCCGTCTTGGGGCAACCTAGTTTTAAAAATAGCATACAGCATCCAGAACTTATTGATTATTTTAAGACAGAAAAAATTGAAAAAAGCAGAAATATTGACAGTTATATGTCATCTCAACGACCAAGTAATTCTGGTGTGAAACAGGTTTGATGTTTTCAGCGATACCTCGTTGCCCTTATCTCCAAATAATCAATTTACAGTCGTTGTTTTTGTTGCCAAAGCTGTAATCTTATGGGCTATTGTTTGTCTATTATCTGTTTTTTGTAGGTCGCTTTAAGTAAATACCATTCAGTATTTTTATGCGAAGATGGAAGTGTCTTCACCTGCGGACATGGAAGAGGTGGACGGTTGGGTCACAGAGATGAGATATCTATCCTTGTAAGTCCTTAAACAATTTCTGCTTTATTGGCAAAGTGCTGCTCTTATAAGCGCCCCTTTTGTTACAGGCATTGTTCTTTAGTCAATCAGAAATCCAGATGTATGCGTAACAGCAAGGCTTGTATCATCGTGCTCATGTTTCTTTTAGTCTCCAACGCGAATTAAAGCCCTCAGTGGTACATTTTGCACTTCTATAGCAGCAGCCAATGACCACACTTTGGTACTTGATCAAATGTAAGCTTATTCACTACTCGTGATGGTTATATAGCAGCAATGACGTTTCTAACAGCATTTGATGATTGGAACAATGGATACTCACTTAGTTTTTCATTGGTTTTCACAGGGGGCAAGTTTACAGTTTTGGTTTGAACACGTATCATCAACTAGGACACCATCCTGCGCCGACACAATGTCTTATACCTAAAATGGTTTGTAAACAATATTAAGAAATATCAACTTTTTTATTCTATCAACATTCTCACATTATACTTTACTTAAAAAATCAAATTTGAAGAACTTAACGAAAAGGTTCGACAACATTTGCAGGAGAAAACTAAACCTAAAACTAAACTTTTGCGATGCTCAGATGTTTTCATGCGTGCTCTCCTTTGTCACCTCTTATCACTTTTAACACGACTGTTGCTTGTTTTCTCATTAGTTCGCTTGTTTGTAGATAACACACAAGTCACTGAAAGGAAAGATAAGTATTGGTATTGCAGCTGCCCGTTTTCACAGTGCAATATTCACAAAAAACGAACTGTTTACATTCGGATTAAATGCTGGACAACTTGGTATGATGCAGTATTTTTAAAAATATAAAAATGAAAATAAAAGTACAAAAATAAATATGTTTATTTTTTATGTAGGATTTTCCTTTACTCTCGTATTTTGATGAATTATTAAATACAGCCTTCTATTTTGTCAGCTCAGCATCACGTGATTGAGACTGGCTTCTAATTGGTCCTATTTATTCTATTTACTTCTATTGTTGACTGTATTTTAGGTCATTCTCATGGCAACGAGCTGCAGTCCATTCCTCGGGTACGTTAAAGAGTACTTGATAACGGGTCAAGCCCGAAACGTTGTTATTCTTTATTTCAAGTCGCTTGAAGCTTTTATTTTTTTGAATTAAATATTTTACTGTGTTACGTTAAAGAGTGTTCACACATATTTTGTAATCTCGCATATAACCGTGATGCTTCTTTCATAATCTCAAACTCGTTTTTCCAGCCTCGCATCTACTTTTGAAACCTCCAACTTGCTTGTCCATTCTCATATAGACTTCTACAACAGTAAAAACCCGCATATAAGAACCAATGGATTAAGAACCTTCAGGGTGATATTTCTGCTCAAAACAATAGAAGAAACAATAGCCTATTGTCTTGGAACAATATGCTGGAAGGAAAATTACAGGTTCTTCTATGCGGGTTTTTACTGTATGTCATGATTTGTCTTGTGCATCTTTTGTAATTTCTTTGATTTGCTTGCAGCTTTCATTGTTTGCCAAAACGGAAGACACCGATATTGCGCATGTGGCCGTATCTGATGGAGCGACGGGCTGCTGCATGTGCAATGGAGATGTTTACATTTTACAAGATTATGGTTACAGAAAAATTGCTAAGAGGTTTGATTGTTCAAGCTATAGCTTTGATTTGAAATACTGTTTTCAGAATTCTTAAGATTACATTGTCATATTTACCTGTAACTCATCTTATCTGTTTGTACATCTTCGTATCTGCTTGTACATCCTTTTTTCTGCATGTTCATTATCATATCTTTTTGTAAATATTTGTCTTTTTCTCTATCTTCATATCTTTTTGTTCACATTCATATCTGTTTTTTCATCGTTATATTAGTTTTTACATTTTCTTATCTGCTTGTGCATCTTTCTCTCTGTTTGCCCATCTTTATATCTTTATGTATCTTTGTATTACCTCGTTAATCTCTATATCAACTTGTATATCTTTCTCTATTATTATTATTATTTTTTGTTTGCTTTACATTAGGCTGAACATCTTCATATTTTATTGCATCTTCATTTATCTGTCTGTATTTCTTCATTCTGTATAACTATCACCAATCTCTTATTCAAGAATGATGATCACGAAGCTAGTCATGTCCGGTGGAGAACTTGAATCGAAGTTACTTACTGGTTTGCAAAATAAAGACACGGATAAACTATGCGTTCTAGCCCTTCAATCCAACGGCAGAGTGAGTAGACCACATGTATCATGTCTTCCAGCCTGAACAGATAATATTCTTACTAGTTGAATAATGTTTCTGCATGATAACATTCCCTGGCTTGAGGGTGAAATACATTCTTTGATCGGCAGGTTTTCATTTTCGTTCTCTTTCTGACGTACTACTCCGATGAGTGTCAGACGAAAAGCTTTAGTATTTTTTATTATGTTTCGCTATGTTTCAGATTTTGAACGCTATTGTGAAATACATTTGCTATGCACACGATGGTGTGCAATGATTAACGCAATATGAATTTGCATTTTTGTTATATATTTTTATCATCTTCTAGGTTTATTGTTGGAAGCAGGGATATCAGAATTTCAAAGATTGTGCTTGGGAGGGAAAAATGACTGGAAAGGGTACTTAAACCATGAGATATAAAATTCTTGATTCTATATACAATTGCCGATAGATTGCAGTGAGAAATTTCGTCTGTTACCTTGTAGTTGTTGATATAAGCCTTGGGAAGCATATTCTCTTTGTAACAGGTAATTAATTAATTTATAGTAATTTAGAGTTTATTTGAAGTTTTAAGTGTTTAAGTGGATTTTATGATTGTTTATTCTATGTTCTAGACGACAGAGTTGCGTTTCAAGGATTTTTCAAGGGAACCAAATCCTCCCCCACCGCAAAGCAGGGACAAGAGTCGAAAACCACTCCAAGCAAAGTCGTCCAAACATCTTCTTTTTCTTTGACTGAATTGGCTGAAAGGAAGAAACGACGCAAGGAAGAAGAGGAAGACATTATGGTTCAGCGAGTTCCCCTGATTTACCGTGGCCACCAAGTTGCTTGTGATGTGAAGAGCAGGGCATTTGCCGTTCTGCAACATGATCCACACATTGGGTATGCATTGTTTTCAATCTCTCCCACCCTTCTAAAAGCCCTTTATAATAAGTACGGCATTTTGATGAAAGCTATCTCTATCTGTTGGATTCTATTAGTGTACCATGCAATGAGAATTATATCGTTTATTTTGTAATTTTTTAGTCTGAATTCGTGCCCATATGCCAGCTTGAGTTCTATGGACAATGACATGCATGATCTTTTAAACGAGGCTGACATATCAGATGGCATTGCCGATGTTCAAATCGAGGTTGGATTGCATTAATCAAGATTCAAATATTTTGTATAAATTGAGGATAGGAGAATACTTCCTTTCTTGTTGATAAACCCGTTTATTGATAAATGTTTTTTTAATATTTTCTCAGACTAAAGACAGAATACTTCCGGCACATTACTTCATATTGGCTTCTCGACTGCCTCTTCATGATTTAGAGGCTGTGTCTCGTTTTGATCGCATTTCTCAAAAGCATGTGATAAAATTTAAGAGCTATAGCAGTGAAGTTGTCAAGCGTTGGCTGACGGATCTGTACAACGGAATAACTTCAAAATCATTGGACAATGTCAATGGAAGAATGGGTACGATAAAGGAAGCTAAAAGAGTGCCTGCCAATGATCTTGAGGGAACAAGCGATGATGTAATCGAGGCTATGACGCGTTTCTCATTACGAGACCTGGATAGTCCGGATGTTATTGACTGTAAGGATAATGTCGACAGGTCTAATACATTAGTCGCGAATGGTTTGCATAAATTATCAAAACGAGGTCGCAAGAAGAAGAATCAAAAGGAGGCTCAAGGGAAGGAGTCGACAAAGCACAAAAATACAGCAAGGTGAAAAATAGAAAGATCTAGTCTGTACTTATATATAAGATGAAAGTGAAAAATCGAAGCGTAGGAGCATATTATCTGCTATAGTAGACAAACGTTATGGGACACTTTGTGTGTCCCATAACTTTTATAAATTTCGCACGCATTCTTCACCCCCTCTCTTCCTCTAAACAATGTTGTCTTCAGAGAAAGGCATATAAAGTATTGATACATTGGGCCTGTGGGAGAGAACAACATTGTTTAGGGGGAATTGGGGGTTGAATAAAGCCCACAAAAAAGAAATTTGCAGGTTGATAGCTTTTCCCCCTTGTTCCTCAAGTGTTTGAGGGACTTTTGTCTACTATTGTGAACCCCTCTGGCTGTATTGCATGATATTGAGAGCAGACACCTAAACAGCAATGTTCGCAATAGATATGTATATATCTATAGATTCTTATTGTCTACACCGGCATCACAGTGCTCGATGTACAGGAGTACAGAGCAATAATAGAATAGAAGCAAGAAAGTAGACTAGTTCTTTGTTACTCGGAGTTTCATGCTTTCGCAATCATCAGACAGACTATAATTCTATGTACGTATGTATGGTTTTGTAAGGTTGTTTTGATTTCTTTGCAGATGTGATGAACCAGATACGACTGCGAGAAAAGGATTTCCTTTGTGGCTGAAGAGACCTGATTTGTCTGATGTAATCATAGAGTCTGAGGATGGAATTCAATTTCATTGTCATCGTTGTATTTTATATGCTCGACTTGGTAGGTATTGCCAATTACAGTACACCAAGATCTTTGCACTAAATCTTTCTGTAAATTACCCATTGCTATGAACAGAGACAGTATGAAAACCGCTTAGATCTGCCTTCGCTTTTTTAGATTACTTTCGTGGCATGTTTGGCAATCCATGGCTGGAGGCGAACTGGGCAACAAATGCTACTGATACTGCGACTATAAGAATGCAATGCCCTGGAAATATCTTGAAGATTATTCTCGATTACTTATATACCGATGAAGCTCTTTGCTTGAAAGGTATGCTACGAAGAAAGTGGGACGTTATTTATCTAGATTCGTACACCTTGGTCTCTGATGTAAGTAGAACTATTTAGAGCCATGGAGCCTCGATATGGTGGGCTATAAATTGAGCCTCGATTTGATAAACTGATTGGTATTCATCTATCTTGTTCTTCATTTTAATTGTTAAAGGAGGGTAGCCTTTTAGCAGAAGTTGTTAGGGTTTAGAGTTTGGATTATGGTTGAGATTAGGGCCAAGGTTAACTTAAACATCACCTGGTTCTTTGAACTACTTATTTATGAAGCTATTTATCTTTCTAGGTTGCTCGAATATCAGCCTTCTTTGTGATATCATTATTTACGCTGACCAGGTATGTATGGAAGAGTCTTTACATGAGGTACGTTGGCATTCAATTGATTTGTAAATTGAAAAGTAATTGTGTACGTTATTTTGATTTTTTAGCTTCTCATATCTCGTCTTAAAGAATTGTGCGAGATTTTGCTATCAGAACTCAGTGAGTACAGCTTAATATCGTTTCCTATATCAAAACGTTGTGATCTTTTATAAGATTCTTATTTTGAATTTTTATTGATCTCTCTGTGTGTTTTCTCTTTTGCTGGCATTTTACAGCAGCAAGCTATAGCATTTATGTTCTATAAATTGTGTTTTTAGTTTCATTGAAGAATGTATTGGAATTTTTCAACTTTTCTTGCACGTACAATGCTGAACAACTGAAGATCGTTTGTTGCCAATACATTTCAACTAATCTTGCGTTTTTTCTCGAAACAAGGTGATCCCTTCTTGTTGTCAAAATTGCTTCATGATAAAATACATCCCTTCTATAATATTTCAATACACTACTATATTATACTATCGGTTTGATTAAATTTTAATTTTGCTGTTACAGATCTTTAGAATCGCTATCTTCTGACGTTTTAACAGAGCTATCAAATGTCTACAAGGAATTCGTGAGTAACAAACATTTTATATTCGTTTCAATATATGAATGAGGCCAGCCTCATATGCCACGTCGTAGCCTCATATGCACGCAACATATGACATATGACAGTCTTCCAGCCTCTTTCTTATTTATTATATTACACTACATTATGCTAAGCAACTTTCTAGATCCCCAATATGGCCTACAGAAGGCTGACGCCATCTACCTTTCACATGGAAGTTGACACAGCCTTGGAAGAACTCCTCAGATTGTCTGAATTCGAGGCCACATCGAACGGAGGCTGTGGACAACCTATCCTTAATGAACAAGATAAAACTCTACCGAAAGAACCGAAAGTTGAAAGCCCTATGAAGAAGAAGAAAAGGCGTCGTCGATCAAGCTCTGCCAAGGATGGCAGCTTTTCAGAAGATTCTGTTGTTGTTACTGCTAGCAATGACGACCTCTGCAAGCCTGTATCTCCCAGCTTTGCTGATGGATCCGCGGAACGGGGAGTTGGGGAACCTCAAGGAGAGCCTTCTTTAATCGTAGACGATGAAGATCGTTTTGTAAGGCGCACTCAAAGGAGTTTCAGAGAGATAATGGAGGAGGAGGAAAAACAGACTGGAAAATCACAAACGAAATTGAATAGGGTTTCACTTGGGGAGAGAATGGACTTTGGGTCTATGAAGAAGACCTCACAAAAACAGCGAAAACAGAAGAGCCAATCAGAATCCAGTCTTAATCCACGTGACGTGGGGCCAACCAAATCGGAGCCTGTGATAGGCTGTCAGTCAACCAATCAATTACCTTCTTGTCCGTGGTATGAGTTTCCTTGGATTAATTTGATGAAGTATTGTTTATTTTAAATCCAGCATTTTACTCGGCGCAATTCACATTTTGTATTGCTCACTCGGCAAACTTAATAGTGGTTCTATTTAAACTTTCTATCATACATGAAGCAGGTAATAAAAAAGTCAAATTTTGAAATAGGCTGAAAAACGACTCACAAGGAGTCGAATTATACTAAATAGGTCCTACTGATCATGTTGAGACAATTCCCAGCTCTCTAGGAGTAATGGTTCGTGGACCCAGATTTCCCGCGGATAGCTATTTAAACTTTCTATCATACATGAAGCAGGTAATGAAAAAGTCAAGTTTTGAAATAAGCTGAAAAATGACTCACAAGGACTCGAATTATACTAAGTAGGTCCTACTGATCATGTTGAGACAATTCCCAGCTTTCTAGGAGTAATGGTTCGTGGAACCAGATTTCACGCGGATAGCTATTTAAACTTTCTATCATACATGAAGCAGGTATACTGAAAAAGTCAAATTTTGAAATAGGCTGAAAAATGACTCACAAGGAGTCGAATTATACTAAATAGGTCCTACTGATCATGTTGAGACAATTCCCAGCTCTCTAGGAGTAATGGTTCGTGGACCCAGATTTCCCGCGGGTAGCTATTTAAACTTTCTATCATACATGAAGCAGGTACTAAAAAAGTCAAATTTTGAAATAGGCTGAAAAATGACTCACAAGGAGTCGAATTATACTAAATAGGTCCTACTGATCAAGTTGAGACAATTCCCAGCTCTCTAGGAGTAATGGTTCATGGACCCAGATTTCCCGCGGATAGCTATTTAAACTTTCTATCATACATCAAGCAGGTACTGAAAAAATCAATTTTTGAAATAGGGTGAAAAATGACTCACAAGGAGTCAAATTATACTAAATAGGTCCTACTGATCACGTTGAGACAATTCCCAGCTCTCTAGGAGTAATGGTTCGTGGACCCAGATTTCCCGCGGATAGCTATTTAAACTTTCTATCATGCATGAAGTAGGTACTGAAAAAATCAATTTTTGAAATAGGGTGAAAAATGACTCACAAGGAGTCGAATTATACTAAATAGGTCCTACTGATCACGTTGAGACAATTCCCAGCTCCCTAGGAGTAATTGTTCGTGGACCCAGATTTCTCGAGGATAGCTATTTACACTTTCTATCATGCATGAAGTAGGTACTGAAAAAATCAATTTTTGAAATAGGGTGAAAAATGACTCACAAGGAGTCGAATTATACTAAATAGGTCCTACTGATCACGTTGAGACAATTCCCAGCTCTCTAGGAGTAATGGTTCGTGGACCCAGATTTCCCGCGGATAGCTATTTAAACTTTCTATCATGCATGAAGTAGGTACTGAAAAAATCAAATTTTGAAATAGATTTTTCTGCCGCCACCTTTTGCTATATGATACGTTGAAGTTTTAAATGTGATATTGAAGTGAATGCGATATTTTCCATCACCGTGTATTAGTATGGCATTGATGGAGTCGAAAAGTTCCTCCAAATCGGCTTTACTTGCGTCTAGTTGTATTGGAATGACGTGTGCCTCCGCAGCAATGCTCCGCAGTTTTTGAGTTGAATGTCATTATCTCATTTAGGGGCAAGCCTGCTGATCAAAAGACCGCTGTGAAGTCTCTTAAAGATGTCATTGGGGAGGAGATCAAAAATTCTACCGAGAAAACTCGAGTCGAAAAGTCAGAGAGGAAGTTAGATAGTGGGGGAGCCAGAAAAAGGCTGGGGCAAGTGGTTTTGGAATAAACTCAAACTATTGAGTAGTTTATTTGTATTTAATTGGCATTTTAAATGTGATAGTGTATACTTATTTTTTGCAGATGGAAGGGAATTGCCGATTCTAATGTGAAAACGTCTGAAAGGTATATATAACTAAGTAAAATTGAATGGTTTGAAGTAATGTTAACCGTATATGGTGATCGGAGTACGTACAAAGAACACCACGTGGGAACACCACAATTACAATCAATACAGTGCTCTTTGTGCCCTACTTTGATCAATATCAATTCGCCCTGCTTCTCGTGGTATAAAGGGCTATGAGTGCCAATTTCGCTACATTCTTTTTAATCGAATATATAATTACTTCGGTTTTTGTTTATGTAAGGCATGAGGGGTGTCTTCAAATTTGACACTTTACCCCCCTGGAAATACATTATTTAGTATTACTTATCAGTGAGCTATTCCTGTCGTTCAGTGAATGAATTAGAATATTGTATCAAAATAACTGACAGGAGCTCATGTTATCTTTGTATAGTATTTGGAATGGGTATCCATTGGCAACAAGTCCACCACCATTACCACAGAGTCTATCAGCCATCATGGAAGCTCAACAAGAACAAAAAGAAACTTCTATTAAGTAAGCTAAAAGTCTTTCTTGTTCAGATTAAAAGTCTTATTTTCCTTCAATCTATTAAGTGAGCTTTTCTTGCTCAGATTTTACACGGTTTCCGCCTTCTCCTTTCTACTGCAACTTCATTTGCATGTTGTCAACTACGAATCATTTTGCAAGCACATTCTTGTAATTTATTCTCTATTTCAGGGTCCTTCGTAAGCCTTTGAAATTAATCCAGGTTTGTTGAGTTCAATCTCGTTTTTCTAAAAACCAAGTTCATCTGTTTTCATTGCCATAGCATTCATCATAGCTAAATCATCAAATCTTTTAGATTGAAGAGAAAGCCATTGAAGAATTGTTGATACATTACAAGGCAAAGGACAACCCAACGAATTATATAACTGTTGAAAGGGTTAAGGCTGATGTTTCAAGTCCCATTTGGAAAACTGATGAGCATACCTGAGCTAAGGGGTCAAAAACGGATTTAATTTAACTTGAGAGGCCAGCACTCTACTTGCTTTGGAACAGCTGTTAAAATTTCCAATGTAATATTGAAACTACCTGAGTATAGTTGATATAAAGCTTATAAAAGCCACTGATTTTTAGAATATATAAAATATGGTCTTAAATAAATATCTGTTATTAACTGGGGTATTTTTTTTTTAATTTCTTCCGAATTCTTCCATCGGTTCTATTATCCATTCCACTATTCCGAGTTCCATTCCTTTTCCCCGATCCTATTCCAGCCGGGTTTATTCCGCAATTTATTATAGAGCAATTCCCACCCGTTTGTTGCTGTTGTTGCATATTTTTAAAGGCGAAGGCTTTCGAATGTTAATTAAAAGTTCTCATGAAAAAGTATTTTTATCATGTGAAGCAACATTAAAGATAAAGAATATAGTATATTTTTCAAGCAATACACTGAAAAGGTAATTTGTGAAAAAATTGTTTATTGTCTAGCATTCTTGTGGTTCTTGCATTTATCTCCAAGCTAAGAGGACCGTGGGGTGGGCCTAAGCCAAGAATTCCAGATTTAAGAGCCGCTGGCGTTTATCGCTGGAAGTACCTTCTTATGTGATACAGATATGGGCGCGAGACATTAATTAACCCAGCTTGTGAAATATGAAGTATCAAAGCTAAGAATACGTTGTCTTGTATTGTCAATAACCACTGAGTTACTCAGCGATCAAACATATTGATGATCTGGTGTAATTTTCTTCCTTCAGATAATAATGAGCAAGAAGAGAAGATCTTTGAATTATCACCATGATATCAACATTGAAGACATGATTTGTGATGATGATGATGATGATGGTGATTATGTTTGTCGATCATCTCTGCGTAATAATAATCAACATGTTGGTGGCAATGAATCAAATTGCTCAGATGTCTCCATTTCTGAGATTGAAAGTGAAGATGATGATAATGAAGATGATGAAGATGATGATGAAATTGCCAGCGAATCTGAAAGTGATGATGGGAGCTACTCTGACTCAACCACTGGTTTGTATGACCAGCACTATTTACAAAGTATTTTTCACAAGTTTTTTGTTTATCTGAGGTCTCTAGCAAAACAAGGCAAGGGTTTTTAAGACTAAAATCAAACATTTTTAAGTATGTTGTGCCGGTACAAAATATTTGCATACCATATTTCCTCTAATTAGCATCCACTCTCTTTTAACTGCCCCCCTCTCTAATGTGCGCCCATCCTAAAATCAAAAAGTGTGAACTAATTCTTAGTTTTTCACTGTTTGGTTCAAATAATTGTGCAAAATATTTGTCTAATTTTGCAAAATATTTAATAAGCCCAGGGGGCGCTATGAAAAATTTGCATAGCTTAAATATATTTCAAGGTAACATGCTTTAGATATAATCAGTTGTGTGATCATTTTTAGATGAGGAAGATAGTTCTTGTGAAGAATCATTTGAAGCCAAATACAATACGGAACAGTTTGAGGAAAATTCTGAGAAACCAACTGATGATCAAGAGACTTTAAATGACGAACAAAAAGAGTGTCCAATTTGTTTGGTTGAATTCAATGGACAAATCATTGGAAATCCTGAAAATTGCCGTCACTTCTTTTGTGTTGTTTGCATCAAGGAATGGGCAAAGGTGTGTATCAACAAGCCATCACTAGTTTACTAAGCAGGGGTAAGGGTTGGAACTGACACTATTCCACAATGGACAGAATTATCAATCCCATATGCATTTATTATATGGATGTATAAAGCTACATTAAGGGTTATACTCAATGACAAATGCATTGGCCTTGATTTTAATATCTCTTATGATGATATCTTTTAGAATAATGAATTTCTCTTATAAAGAATTGTAATTTTTCTTTGTAGACAGTAAATAGCTGTCCAATAGATAGGATGAAGTTCAATGTAATTAATGTACAAAGATCGGTGAATGGAGCCCTGTTGGAAGAGGTGGGCAAATGTTTTTTTAATTTTTACAATTTTTATTTTTACTCTTAGCTTGTTTTATCTGCATATTTTCATAGCATCTGAAAGAAAAAAATGTCAAAAAGATGGCAGTATAGCTTTCTTCTTTACAAGTATCTTTTGCTTAGTTGACTTGACAAGATATTTGATCATAATTCTTCAATGAAGTAGCTAATAGCACATTCACACTTCAATTGTTCCTTCTTTTTGCAGTATTACGTTGATGACATTGATCCAGATAAGAAGGAAGAATTTGAGATGGACCCTACATTTTGTCAAGTAACTTTTGGCATCTGACTTTTGGCCCCTGATTGATGACCTCTTGGCTTGCAGCCTCTGACTTACTATCCCTTGCTACTCACTATATACAACTGCATTGCTACTCTGAGACTTTCTTACTATATCTTTCATTTTAGGTCTGCAACCTATGTGACAGAGAAGACAGACTACTCCTCTGTGATGAGTGCGATAATGGGTATGATTCACACACCCCCCTTAAATATCAAATAAATCTATTGTAACTGAGACATTTCCATGAGGTAACACACTTTCTTGTTATTTATCTAAGTCGTGATTTTGGGCTTTCAGGTATCATCTTGAATGTCTAACCCCACCACTGGACCACGTACCTATTGAGGATTGGTACTGTTCAAGATGTGACTCGAACAGAACGCAGAATACTTCGCTTGTTAGGGAAGTACAGAGTCCAGTGGCTGCAGCCATGGCCACGGCGCCTGCAAGGGGCAGGATTCGCGGAGCTAGAACGGCCGGAGGCGCCGCCAGAGTGGCCAGGGCCAGAAGAGCATTATTAGCTGCAAGTAAGTACAATAGCGTTCCAATGGTGTTGTTTCATCGTAACTATAATAACAAGTAGCTATAATATATTGTATATATCATGTAAATATTATATCGTGCTGCTTTGATTTGCACAAGTTCTTTACTTTATCTTCAGCCTGAGACAACTTTAATTGATATGAAATGTGTCGTTAATTATTTCCAGGGAATATAAATCCAGTTTTGGTGGATGACTATCTTCCCCGATCTACGTCAGCTCGTGGAAGAAAGCGAAGAAGGACGACAAAAGGCCGGAAGACCAAATCGAATTCTCGTGAGTTCTCATTTCTGATATTTTAACCCGGTGGCAAATTTGAAACAAAGCTTGATTATGATTATGTTTTAGTTGTATAACTTCCAGGGTGTATCAAGGGTTTCACCAACAAGAAAGTCGTTACGTAGCTTAGTACTGCGCAGGCTCTTGATTGGTTGCATTAAAAACGTTCTGGAAAACAGAAATTTGTCTACAAGTGATCAAAAATATTTTACTCTCAAGGAACCTATAAAGAAAGGATGTTGCTAAGGGTCGAAATCGAAGCGCATATACAAGGGAATATAAGGGAAAACAATATTTTGTTTGTTATTTCGAATATAAATTATAGATTTGCTGCAGCATGAAGTTCCCACCACATTACCTTGTATCTTTATTTATTTATAGGAAGAAGAAAAACAGCTAGCTCTGGAGGAGCTAAGAAGCGAAGAAGAAGAAGTACAAAGACTCGACGAGTAACAAAGAAGAGAAGATTGAGTAAGAAGAAGACGAAAGTCGAAGAAGAAGAAGTAATGGTGAATGATGAATTTGTCAAGCGGCTTGCATCAGAAAGACATTCATTGGGATCGGCAAGCTTAGAGCGCACGCTGAGCTTCAGTTTGTTTGGGAATATATACGATTTGGATGCGTTTGAAGGACCAGTACCCGAAAAAGAGGAACAAAAGAAAAAGGACACCGCGAGGTGATTAATTTTTATTACTTTCTTGTAAGATAGAGTATATCTTTTTTTCGTATTTTTCTTCTGCAACTACTCAAACTTTGTCTTAATGTCCTGGATTTTTAGATGTGAGTCGAGTTTTGGTTTGAGGGTCTTCTATTTGTTTTTGACATTGTTATTGCTTTACTTTGTAGGCCCGAAGTTGATGCTAACCCTGACATTCTTGGTAAGATATTTGATGGATTTGACACTATCGATGACTCTGATAATGTTACCGTTCGGAGAGATGGCAGTCTTGTTCGCAAACCAGGAAAAAGAGCCAAGCAAATAACTTCAGAAAATGAAGAAGATGCTCAATCGTCTTCATCAATGCGTTCTGCTCGAAATATGAAGAGTGTTTTAAAGAGTGAAAGTAGCTCAACAGCATTTTCCAGCACAATTGACTCTAAAGAAACATCTTCAGCTCCTCGTAATTTAGTTGATTACTCTCCTGTTAAAACAAGACTTCGTAGATCTATGGAAAACAGTCGTGTTTCAAGCCTCGCTCCGATCGTCTCACCCTCATTGGTTGATCTTGGCTGCTGGCGGGAGAGTGCGCAGAACGAGTGTCGTGATTACAAGCCTCTTCCAGCAGTTGAGAAGTTCAAGAATATCAAAATACCAAAGCTGAAGAGGCCGGTGAATGATAAATTGAGTGATTCTGATGCAACAAGGAAGAAGACTGAAGGAAGAATGGAGAATAATAGAGATAATAACATAAAGGAAGAGCAATCACTTAATGATAGAGTGGATGAAGATAGGCAGGATTTTACGAAGCCTAATTGTAGATTAAAGAGATCGTCTGCTACCAAGAACGAATTTAGTTCTGCAAATCTTAGCAAACGAATTGTGAAGATGGAGAGACACAATCCATTACGTAGAGGCTCGCCATTATGTTTACTGGGAGACGTGCCTGTAAATCACGGACCAGGGAAATCTGGAATCGACGTGGAATATGTTAAGAAGAGAGGAGGAAGTTGGAACGACTCAAGGACCTCTTTGAATAATGCTGATGACAATACGAGTGCAGAGCGCCACAGAAATTTGAGGTCGGCCAGTGGTGCAAGTTTGACTTCTCGAAGTGCTGCTTCGTTGCCAGTACGAAATTATGAAGTTTCTGGTGCAAACCTAATAAAAGATTATAGAATCCCGAGAGTGAAGGCCAGTACAAGTTTGCCTGTAGTAAAAATCGAAAAACAGGCCTGCAAGCCTTCCACACCGGTTGACATAATCGAAAGAATTTTAGTCGGAGACTCGGAAGATATGGGTGAAGATACTTATGGACACATTGTGTCCGAGACTGTGGATTTTCATACTGGTCAAAAAGAAGATAGCGAACTTAAGACAGTAACTGATGCCAAGACAAAAAGTAATTTATTGTTTAAGAGTAAAGATAAAAGAAAGTCTCTGGTGGAAAAAGTGGACTACAGAGCGTCATCTATAGATCATCAACGCGATATTCGCAAGACAGTAAAAAGTGAATATCAAGCTGATGTGTTTAGACATGGAAATGACCAATCTGTATCATCAAAGCTTTGTTCAACGAAGCCTATTTGTGCTTTGGTTGCAGGGAAGCCAGCCTCGGTTGCAGGGAAGCCAGAGATCATCGAAACGAGTCCACAGCATTACAAGCAACGAGGCTCTGCGGATGACGTCACTAAATCATCGACGAGAAAGATTTCATTATTTGGACGCCCTATGCTACCGTGTGGGGAGAAACTTGTGGCCAAGGTTAGTCCACTGCCTCCACGAGATGTGGCAAGTCTTAGCTCTGGTGAAGGTAAAGGGAATGAGGAGTGTGACAATCAGGAAAGAACCAAAGAGGAGAAGAAAGTAAGTACCGTAATGCTTCGATTAAACGCCCCCTTCTTTTAAACGCCACCTCGAATAAAAGCCCCCTATTTTAATTTATTTTCAATGAAGGCCCCCCCTAGAATATCAAAAACTTTAATAAACGCCCTGGGCGTTTAATCGAAGCATTACGGTATACCAGATCATTTTTCAAATGTCAGTTCTAGTTATTATTGTGCTAGTTTCTGACTTATCGAACAAAATATTTACCCTAGGAATCTCAAGGGCATATTTAGAGGTTTTCAGCAACTTAAATTGTTTCATATACTATTTGTTGCTTAACTTTTGTATGCCTTTAGCATTAAATTTTGATTAAACTATTTAATATTTCATTTATTTCAGATTGTTGCTCGGTTACAAAGGACGTTCATTGCCGAACAAGAATGCAAGAAAGCACTGAAGCCTTATTTCAAGGATGGACGAATCAATAAAGATGAATACAAGAATATTTTGAAAAAATCAGTTGATAAGGTTGGTATTGGATATTTACAAGCTTACAACCATCGAAACAATAAAGCCCCCAAAAAGAAGTTCAACGGTTGATTGTTTTTTGTCTCGTTTTTACTATTGTCCCAACGACTTTTGTCAACTAGTAGTGAACATATTTAAAATGATTCTTCGTTTAGATAAAAGCAAGTTCCAAAGAGATTATAGTCGATAAAGTAGAAGGTCTTATTGGCAAATACGTAGATCATTTTCGAGGAAAGACTGCTGGACTGAAACGTGGTGCCAGTGAAGATAAAAACACATCACACATCTGCTAAGGAGTTATTGTTTTTTAGTTTTACATACAATTTTGAGTGATAATGTCATGTTTTATGCATATGGATTTGCTTGTATTGTTATTTATATTGCCGGGAAGCTTTGTAATATATTATTTCGCGTTTAATATTGGATGCTTTTTGTTTTTACTTTCGTGAACCCACCCCCCAGAATAGACCCCTTTCACGATGTTTTCACACCTTGAATCTCTGCACGAAATCGAGGTTATAGATGTAGTGGCGCATTTTTCAAACATCTTTTACAGCGTTTCAAGGCAATAATCGTGCTTTTTCCTCTACTGATAAATTGCTGTAAAATTCACAGAAAGTATTAATATGAGTAACGAAAACGCACATGATATGACTACAGACATACTGCAGAGGAAGATGCAATTTTTGGGGCGTCAATGTGCAACTTTTGGCTGTCAGAGCTATTTTTATTGAGATGGATATCAAATGGGCCTAAATTATTTTACATTTCCGAAATCAAATTTTGAGAAGCTTCGTTGGTGCGATTTGATAAAAGGAACAGACGGCAGGGACGGTTTTAAGGTGACGAACTTGACTGTCTTGTGTGAAAAGCTTTTTGCATCGGCTGATATCAAGCGAAACCCAACTAAGTGGCGTCTTGTTTCTGGTGCAGTGCCTTCGTTATGAACCTTCATGAAACGAAAACTGTCTTTTCTCCAACAACAACCCGCAAGTGCTCATCACGAAATTCTTCTGAAATTGTTGATACTTGCAAATCCAAGTATTCTTTCGCAATAAAAAGCGTCCGATCACTCACCTACAAGAGTTTATTCTAGTCTGATGAAACTCAAAGTGAGTTTATGTATTGATGATCTATCAACATAACAGATTTCTCTTTTGTCAATTCTACATACACATGTTCCTGTTGATTCTGAAAACGTAGAAAGTGAAATAATGCAATCTTTTACGAAGAGTGAAAATTTCCAATTGTTAACTGGGAGATTTGACTGCCAAAATTGTCCAAGCAGAAAGTCAAGTGGAAAAGCTGGAATTGCAGTTAACAAAGTTAAAATTGTCTCTTTTTTCCATTGATAAATTGAAGTCTGATAGCTTTGCAACAAAGTTTTATACTGGCTTTCCCAATTTCTCTTCATTGATGGCAACATTTGAATATTTCTAACGCAAAGTGGAACAGATGCAATGTTGGCATGCCATAAAGTCGTCTGGAATTTCTGATACTTGCAAATTCAAGTATTCTTCTCTTGATATGCCAATGAGAACTTTCCAGGTATTGTGGTGCTTATATTCTGACCACGTTTGGGATTGTGATTTCATAGATGATGGGACCTCTGCATATACTTTGGCACAATCAATTATTAACCTTGTTGTTGGCAATTCTTTGAACTGTTCAGGCATGTTTTGTGGAATAATTTCTTGAGAAGGTAGTTTGAAAAGAGATGGGAGCTCATTATAAAGAAAACAAATCCAAGTTGTATAGATCTTTGAAACATGACTTGAAGAAATGCCAAATTGATCAGCCAGATCATCAACAAAGTATCTACAATTTCAGAAGAATTTCGTGATGAGCACTTGCGGGTTGTGTTGTTGGAGAAAAGACAGTTTTCGTTTCATGAAGGTTTATAACGAAGGCACTGCACCGGAAACAAGACGCCACTTAGTTGGGTTTCGCTTGATATCAGCCGATGCAAAAAGCTTTTCACACAAGACAGTCGAGTTCGTCACCTTAAAACCGTCCCTGCCGTCTGTTCCTTTTATCAAATCGCACCAACGAAGCTTCTCAAAATTTGATTTCGGAAATGTAAAATAATTTAGGCCCATTTGATATCCATCTCAATAAAAATAGCTCTGACAGCCAAAAGTTGCACATTGACGCCCCAAAAATTGCATCTTCCTCTGCAGTATGTCTGTAGTCATATCATGTGCGTTTTCGTTACTCATATTAATACTTTCTGTGAATTTTACAGCAATTTATCAGTAGAGGAAAAAGCACGATTATTGCCTTGAAACGCTGTAAAAGATGTTTGAAAAATGCGCCACTACATCTATAACCTCGATTTCGTGCAGAGATTCAAGGTGTGAAAACATCGTGAAAGGGGTCTATTGATGAATAGCAGAAAACAAGATATTTTGTTTATTGTTGTTGTTGCTGCACAAGAGGAGAACGCTCTTTCATTCCAATTCAACAAAGAAGTGTTTTGTCTGTGGAAAGGTTGGCCAAGATAGTTGCAGTTTTTGCAGCCCGTTTATCTTTGTTTCACCACAGTCATGGACGACGAAAAACTGGTTTGGGCGCCTGATACAACTGATGGATTTAAACTGGGAAAAATTGTGGATATTGGCACAGATAATATCTCTGTAGCTCCGTTTGACGCGAAAGGGAAAGTAAGTTTGGCCTAGCTTAAGCTTGCCATGTGTCTTTCATAGTTTATCTTCCGCAAGGACTCCACCTCCTTCCTGTCGTAAAAAAATCGTCATAAAAACAGTTTATCTGCAAATCTCATGAAAAGTTTTGTTTTATTGTACTACTTTCTTATGAATTTTAACAAATTTTCTTGAATTATTCCGTCTTTTCGTCTCACTTTCTTCATTTGATATTCTTTGCTCTCCACCCAAAGTAAAGTAGCACAAAGGGGGCGTCTTTCTTCGAAGGATTTAGTTTAAGTCCCCATCTAAGTTGTCACAAGAAAACCGATATTTTCATCAACAAATAGCAATAAACAGTGACTTTCATTCTTAATCCTTTATAATATTGTCTTCAACACGTTGGTCTCATTCCTTTATTAAAAAGCTTTGCTAAGGTATAAAACATAACACTAAAAATGTCAGCATTTGCATATCCCTCTAGGTTAACTGCATAAACTATGATTTCATTTTAATCCTCTGTGGTATATTTTACAAATTATTCTTTGATCTAAAATCATTTCCATTAACCAATTACATTGCTTCAGAATTAGAATTTTCAGAGCTATTTTGTACAGCGAGTAAGAGTCTTCATAACATGGGCAGGTGGCTTTTTCAGCAAGCATTTTTATCAAAGATGCTTCATGGCAGGCCTATTGTTCTTTCCCTGGAAATAATGCTTGCTTCATAATCATAATGTATTCATAATATAACTCCACAACCAACTCTATATCTTTCATCTCATAATTACTCTTTATTTTTCACATGAAAAGCTTTTGCAAACGTTTTGAATAATTAAAATGCAGATTATGTCAATATTCTAGCATAAGCTCTGTTTAAAGCATTTTGTTTGTTTTTCTCATTGTTTTAGGTTATAGTTGCACCATATAACAGAGTATTTCCTGCAGAAGATGATGTCAATCATGATGTTGATGATAATTGTGAGTATAACATACCATAAAGGATCTATAAAACCCCATCTCAATTAAGCTTCCTTCATTATTAAGCCTCCTCTCCAGTAAGCCTCCGTTTCAAAATGAGATTTTGGATTATGCCCCTATTGTATTGGAAGTTGTGAACAATAATGAAATTGTGATAACCATGAAAGCTTATTTCATACAAAGTTATTTTGGGATTTTTATTTGATAATATTATTAAACCCCTCTTTCCATGAAGCCCCCCTCTCTATTAAGACTTTCTCTGGAATGTTAAACATTGGATAAGTTATTCTGGGCTTAATAGAGCTCTTGCATTGTTTTGCAGTCTTATGCATCAGTTTCTCAGAACAAAGCTATGCAAGCGAGAGTTCTAGAGCTTTGTTGTAATTTTTTCAGGCTCTTTGATGTATCTGAATGAAGCAACTCTTCTTCACAACTTGAAACTCCGATACAAAAAAGATATCATCTACGTAAGCTTCCCATCCTTCAGCTGGTTAAAAATTGCTAAAGTCAATCCATCCAGATGCAACTTAACTTTTCAGACATCAAATTCTTGTAGCAGTGAATTTTTTGACGTGTTTTGGAATTCACTTTGTAGACATATGTTGCAAACATCTTGATTGCTGTCAACCCTTATCACGAAGTCAAAGAGCTCTATTCCAAAGAGACGATACTTAAGTACAAAGGAAAATCTCTTGGCGTTCTTCCACCACATGTATTCGCAATCGGTGAGCTAAAAAGATGTTTTAGATCAGGATTTCTACTGCTTTCAGAAAGCTCTACATTGATATTGCAATGTGTGTTTGCTTAATAAAGATTTGATCTCTTGAACATTAATTTTTGTATATTTGTTTGTAGCCGACAAAACTTATCGTGATATGAAGACATACAAGGAAAGTCAGTCTCTAATTGTTAGCGGTAAGTTGCAGAAGTTATTCACGAAAGCGGCGTTATCGAATAGCTATTAATAGAAATTATGCTCAATGTAAAGTATCAGTTATGACTTGAACTACAACTAAACTAGCATTGTTGACATCATTTTTTCAAGGTGAAAGTGGTGCTGGAAAGACTGAATCAACAAAGTATATTTTAAGGTATTATATTTTTATGTTTTTTTCACTGAACAGATTCGTTTTTGCAACTTTAAGCATATGAAAACTTGACCTGATTCTCGATTTTCAACTCCCCATCTGAAGCCACTGGTCTTGATTGACGAGTAGAAAAGATTCCCATCTGATTATCTGTACATTGTATTCGATTTCTTAGATCACTCGTTGAAACTGTTGGCTCTGGTGAGTCGGGACATATCGAAAAGCGTATTGTGGAAGGTAGAATATGACCATTTTGCTTGATTTTCTTTTGACAATGACTTCTTTAAATCTCCCTCCACTGTTGATAAGCATGCAATGCTTTGCGTGCGTGTAATGTGCGTGCATGTAATGCCGCACTTTCTTGCGAAAGCTTGTAAAGAACTTTGTAGAGCTTGCAATTGTGGATTTTTTCATGGAAACATTTTCGTTTATTTTTCAGCAAATCCGCTTCTCGAATCCTTTGGAAATGCAAAAACTCTCAGAAATACGAATAGCAGCAGATTTGGCAAATATGTTGAAATGCATTTCGATGAAAAGGTAAGCACTGCCACGTACATACATACATACATACATACATACATACATACATACATACATACATACATACATACATGCATACATACATGCATACATACATAAATGCATACATACATACATACATACATACTTATATACATACATACATACATACATACATACATACATACATACATATATACATACATACATACATACATACATACATACATACATACATATAGTAGAATTAACACATTAAAAAGTAGACATGCTCTTCTGTGACTCCGAGTTTCGTGCTTGCGCACTCGTCAGACAGACTATATCAATGATATAGTCTGTCTGACGAGTGACAGACTATATCATTGATATAGTCTGTCTGACGAGTGACAGACTATATCATTGATATAGTCTGTATACTTGCGTATATCGAGCACTGCGTATGCGTATATCATGTATACTTGCGTATATCGAGCACTATAGCCAGGATAGGCACGCTCTACTCGAGTTATACATACATACATACATACATACATACATACATACATACATACATACTTATATACATACATACATACATGCATACATACATACATACATACATACTTATATACATACATACATACAAAGAGAGTGTCGGACCGCAAAGATGGAATTCACTACATGGAAAGTCTCTTAGCTATGTCTATTTGTAACATATATAATGTCTTTCTTTCAGGCCAAAATATCCGGCGCTTTCATTTCTCATTACTTGTTGGAGAAATCTAGAGTTTGCAAACAGAGCAAAGGGGAGCGCAATTACCATGTGTTTTACAGAATGTGCAGCGGAGCCCCCGACGAAATGAAGAAAGCATTGAAATTATCAAACACAGATTCTTTTCGCGTGAGTATTTCAACCTGTTTGGGACTAAAAACAGAACAAAAACTTTAGTATTTACATGCTTATTTATTATCAATCGCCGATAATAAACAAGCGTGTAATATTAATGACTTTATTTGAAGATTGTTTTAGCTATTATGAGTTTTTTCTTTGCTTCTAGTATCTGAAGGGTTCGTTGAAAGACCCGAACCTTGATGACGTTACAGATTTCAAACGAATGGACCAAGCCATGGATGCCGTCGGAATTACCATGGAAACTAAAATGGACATCTATAGAATCGTCGCTGCAGTATTGCATCTTGGGAATGTTAATTTTGAGGAGAACACCAAAGACAAGAAAGGTGAGTTTGACTATCGTCATCATGTCTCATGAAAATCATGTCTATTTCTGTACTACATGTTATAGTCGCATATACCAAATTGACTGGCTTTGGTTGTGTGCTGCTAGTTCTAACGATTCGTAACCTTCTTCATAACCTTCGTCTTGCTTGCCCAGAGAGGTAAGCAAGAAGAACGTTATGAAGGTTATGAGACGGAGGTAACAACTTCGTGGAGCCTTTGTGTCTAGGGGACAAATGTTGCAGACAATTATTACCCGTACGAGGGTGATATGCATAATTAATTGCGCCAAATGTTTCATTTGTGGCTCTTAGGTGGCTCTCAAGTCGCCGAATCTTCTGAAGTCGTTGTTCGTGATGTTGCAACGTTGCTTGGAGTCGAACCAGATGAATTGAAAATGTCATTGGCTACGAGGATTATGACCACAACCAAAGGAGGTGGAATGGGCACTCTATACAAGTAAGTTATTGATTTTATTCAAATAGCTCTTAAAACGTAAAACGTTGGCGGCCCCCTCGCCGAACTTTCTTGTGTAACTAAGCACTTAGACCTCTGAAGTGCTTTGAGCGCCCTGTATAACGAAGTAGCACAGGGCACGCAAAACTTATTGTCTCCTTCCCAATTTTTTATGATTTGACTTTTAGTTGCTCTCATAATGTGAACCATGACGACGAATATTCAAATAGACACGCGTTGCCTCCTTTCTGATACTACTGACCACTTTTATTTCTTTCTGATAGAGTGCCTCTTAAAATAGAGCAAGCATGCGCTGGCAGAGATGCGTTGGCAAAGGCCATTTACTCCAAGTTGTTCGACCATATCGTAGCTTGCGTTAATCAATGCTTCCCATACAAAACATCGGAGAGTTTTATCGGAGTGCTTGACATTGCAGGATTCGGTGAGTCTTACATGAAGCCCTCAAGATACATGCTTCTTATTTGAGGCTGATTAAAGGCAGTTGGTTTATGCAGCTTGTTTTTCTTGATGTAAAACATATTGACCAAGTGTCCTTGCGCCGAAACTACTCATCCTTTAATAAATATCGTGTGTAGTTATATGCAGTTAGGTAAAGTATGTATGTTGTAGCGTGAGTATCGTGTATCGTGTATTGTGGCCTAACCCTTTATGGAAATTGATGTTGTAGATTGTATATTGCAGATTGTAGATTGCAGTTTGTAGATTGTAGATTGTAAATTTTAGATTGTAGATTGATATTGTAGATTGTAGATTGTAGGTGTTACTCAATACTTGCATTGTAAATGCATGACAATTGTCTCTTGTTTATCCAGAGTTCTTTGAAATAAACAGCTTCGAGCAATTCTGCATCAATTACTGCAACGAGAAGCTGCAGCAATTCTTCAACGAGCGAATTTTGAAGCAGGTACCCACTTTATCATCCTTTCCATAATTTAATTCTTTGTTCATCCTATAACTATCTACATTGCGACGCATTTAACATGTTTATTCTCACCTTTAGGAGCAAGAGCTGTACGACAAAGAAGGCCTTGGGGTTAAAACAGTTACCTACGTCGATAATCAAGATTGTATTGGTGTGTATGTGTTGTAGAATACCACGTTATTGACAGACTAAGCAATGTTCAATGGTCCTTAGACATAGAGAATGGTGTCATGTTAATGTATCATGTATCAAATATAAATGATACAGAAGTCGCACCAATGTTATCTTGAAAATTTAGGATCCAAAACTTGCCTGGATCTTACAGGAACCCTTTTTATATTTGTAGATCTGATTGAACTAAAGGGAGTTGGAATAATGGATCTACTGGACGAAGAAGGCAAATTACCAAAGTCATCAGACGACCATTTCACATCAGCTGTACACAACAAACATGGAAAGCATTTCAGATTGGCTGTAAGTACAATGTTACAATATTATTTTTATTATTATCGTTTCTTTATATTATTGTCACTTTTGTTGCTTATATTATTATTCTGTGATTTTCGTAATAAATACATGGGGTGCTTGTTAACCCTATTGGAGGGATACGTCATGAAGTGAGGACATTATATAATTTTCTTGGAGGGGCATTTGGTAGCCAGCGGCCTTTATTTGGTGTACTATTCTATATTATACTATAGTACACGTTACACTTCCATACGTCTAGTCTGTGAATACAGTATCAATTGGTGGTGGAGTTGGTTGCTTTATTCTGAGATACCTCCACATTGCTTTTTCTTGATAATACCATGGTTGCCCTTCGAATACATTCAGTGATGGTGCTGTAGCCGGGTTGATGACCGCTGCTCGCTTCTCATCTTCAAGTGGGTGCATTTTTCTTCCGATCTTCGGTGATGTTGCAGCTTGTTGTCGCGTGTGAATCCTGAGACTGCTCGGTGGTCGTTCTGGATTTGGCTTTTCGAGGAATTCTTTGATACTCTCTTGT
This sequence comes from Sanderia malayensis, assembly GCA_013076295.1. NCBI lineage: Eukaryota > Metazoa > Cnidaria > Scyphozoa > Semaeostomeae > Pelagiidae > Sanderia > Sanderia malayensis. The sequence continues at coordinate 2,626,064 of RQOL01000024.1, forward strand.
AGACTGCTCTTGCGGCGTGGTGGTGTATCATTGCTACTATTCCCTGAGCTGTCCACTGTTGGTAGTGTCGATTGAAGGGAGGGGGGAGAGAAAATCATAGGGAGCCTAACGTCTGTTGTCGAAGGCGTCTTTTTGGATTTTGATGTTGCCAGCTTCTCGATGTCTTGTATATTAGGTGCTGATCTGAATCCCCTGTTTCTACCAAGCAATCCATTCCCCTCGCGTGTGTTCACGCCTGCATATCTGTAATTGTAGGCTTTTTCTGGTGGCGTTTGACACTGAGCTCTGTTCGACCAATTATTTGCTGCTTTTTCTCTGTTTGACCAATTTGTTTCTGCTCTTTCCATCAACAAAGCCAGTGGAGTAATTTTCAACCTCAGCTCTACCTGGTCGATGGTTCTGACATCTCTCTTTGTTCCTGGTAATGGCTTCTCTTCAATGCTTTTGCATATTGCTACATAATTATTCATTCTTTTGATATTTTGAGCTTCTTTTTCATGCATGCTTCTACTATCATTCGATTTCAAGCAATTTTCAAGCACTCCCTTCTAACCTCTTGGCAATAATACAAACTCTTCGTCCTTTATAATTCTGGATGTTCACCACAGAGTTTCTTCTTTGGAGGTCCTGTCCTAAAGTAAAAAGGCGACATTAACTTTAATCTAATCTGTTCTCCACATTTCACTCCGGATTTTCCTCATGCGTAATATTCACAGAAGACTACATACCTCTTATTAATCTTCAATGTTTGATAATTCTATTTCACAGAACAGATTATATCTTGTATTGTTCTTTTGTTGTAGTTGTTTTTTTGTATTAATACTACTTTAAGCTAGAATGAGGTTTTTCTCTCGACTTTAGTAAGAAAACTTTTTTTTGCCTAGTTTCTCGCAAGTGAAACTTCACATGTTTCCTCCTCGTTTTATGTGATTCTATCTGTTGAAAATATGAATTGAATCCATCGTCTATACAGTTACCCGTTTGCTATTCATTCCGTTTTGTTCAGACGACGTTTATCAACAAAAACAATTTAGTTTTTCAATGCTTTTCTATTGCAGTGGTCTATGTTTATGCGTGAACTTAATTCATCATTGAAATATTTCATGTGAACTCCAATGGTAGTCTATTTCTATGCAATTGTTTGCTTTGGCAACAGGAATATTGTTTATACTATCGCACAACAGAATAACATATGATATTTGATATAATACATTGAGTAATTCTATGGAGACCTAAAAATTTTTTTATGATTTTCATTTCGTTTTTAGTTGCCAAGAAAATCACCCCTCCAAGCCCATCGGAATCTCAAGGATGACCAAGGTTTCATAATCAGACATTTTGCAGGAGCTGTCTGTTATCAAACAGTAAGTTGAGAGTCCCTAACATAGTAGCCTCTCTTTAGCGCAGCCTCGCTCCCACCCAGTGCTTCAACGGGAATCTCTCTGTTATATCGCCTTGTTTCTAGCAATTCCCTCTCTTGATTTATTATTAATAGCACACACACAGCTAATATTTATTCGGCTTATTCGTTGAGCATAATTGAGACCACTCTTTTGCAACCTCTCTTCGACCCAGCCTCTTATTCAACCAGTCATCTTCTTATCTACGAAGTCTTTCATTCAGGATATTTTCGGATTTAGCGGCTGGTTTTAGTGTAGCCTTCTTGGAGCCCTTCTCTGTATTTGCCCTCATTTTTAGGCGAGTTTTCTGGAGAAGAACGATGACGCGTTACATGGCAGTTTGGAGGCCCTTGTCCACGAGAGCAAGGATCCTTTCGTCAGGAATCTGTTTCCCGCTGGTAGAGTTCAATCATCGAAAAAGCTGGCATTTGCTAGTGTCGGTAATAAATTCAAGGTAACATGCTCAAATTTGACTAATCACTCATACAACCACCTTTATAATGCTCTCTTTTACAAGTCAATTTGAAATTTGATTGTATATGGAAATAATGTCATGAACTTTATATCACGACTGTTTTTTTCCAGACTCAACTTAATCAGTTGATGGAGAAATTGAAGAGCACGGTAATAGTTCTATTTTAACATTGATCAGCATCTACATCTATTACAACCATATACGTATTGTTGCTAGAATTGAACTTACTCCCACATCTCTTTTCAGGGTTCGAACTTCATCCGATGTATTAAACCGAACGATAAGATGAGAAGCAAAGACTTTGAAGGTGGCCAAATATTGAGTCAATTGCAGTGTGCAGGGATGGTGTCAGTTTTGGAGTTGATGCAGGATGGTTACCCATCGAGAGCCTTGTTTAGCAGTCTCTATCAAAAGTAAGTCATTAAGTCAAAGTCCAATGTAGTATATTTCTCTGTTCATGTTCTCTGAAAGAGTATTCCTTTTGCGTTTGTATCCATATCGTCAAAGTTATAAACTCGCCCTACCTCCCATGGTATAGACCAATATTTATTCTGTTACTACACTTGTTAATTTTTTAAAGTGTAAAGATTATAACTTTATTTTTATTTCTAGATACAAGCAATATTTGCCACCAAAGCTAGCCGCTCTTAGCCCGAGAACATTTTGCCAAGTAAGGTTGTTAAATTCCTTTGCATTAGTATCATTGTTAATTTTTGCTTTAAGTATGTTTTAAGCATCTTTATCAAGTAATCATAAATATTATGGTATTTATCTCACATGTATTATTTTGTTTAGGCTTTGTTTCGAGCTATTGGTATTGGTAGTGATGACTTTAAGTTTGGAATGTCAAAAGTTTTCTTCAGACCAGGAAAGGTAAGACGCAATCTATGGAAAATTTAAATGACAGAAGAAGTTTATCTACCAAAGAGTTGGAAGAGAGAAGCTTGTCTATCAAAGAGTAAGAAGCAAGAAGCTTATCTTGCAAAGAGTTAGAAGCAAGAAGCTTATCTTGCAAAGAGTTAGAAGCAAGAAGCTTATCTTGCAAAGAGTTAGAAGCAAGAAGCTTATCTTGCAAAGAGCTAGAAGCAATAAGATTATCTTGCAAAGAGTTGGAAGCAAGAAGGTTATCTTGCAAAGAGTTAGAAGCAAGAAGCTTATCTTGCAAAGAGCTAGAAGCAAGAAGCTTATCTTGCAAAGAGTTAGAAGCAAGAAGGTTATCTTGCAAAGAGTTAGAAGCAAGAAGCTTATCTTGCAAAGAGTTAGAAGCAAGAAGCTTATCTTGCAAAGAGCTAGAAGCAATAAGATTATCTTGCAAAGAGTTGGAAGCAAGAAGGTTATCTTGCAAAGAGTTAGAAGCAAGAAGCTTATCTTGCAAAGAGCTAGACGCAAGAAGCTTATCTTGCAAAGAGCTAGAAGCAAGAAGCTTATCTTGCAAAGAGCTAGAAGCAAGAAGCTTATCTTGCATAGAGCGGGAAGCAAGAACCTTATCAGACAAAATGAATACAGAATCTCACAACTTTTTATTTATCTTTATATTTTCTAGTTTGCAGAGTTTGATCAACTAATGAAATCGGATCCAGAGACATTAAATGCACTTGTTGCCAAAGTCCAACGTTGGATCATCTGCAATCGGTGGAAAAAGTCGATTTGGGGGGCCATATCTGTGCAGAAACGTGAGCGAAATATATCAAATCATTTGTGCATGTCCCCTATGCATTGAATGACGCTTATTAAATTAATTTGGCATTTTAGCTAAAATACCAGACTAAGAATTTGATATTTTATTTGTTTTTAGTTGCGAATAAAATCAAGTATAGAAGAGAGAGGATTGTGAGAATTCAAAAGACTGTTAGGATGTTCTTGGCAATTGCAAAACATAAACCGAGGTATTCAATAAACTTAAATTTGACATAGTAAAACTTATTGTTCAAACACAACGGGCTATTGTTTCTTCTATTGTCTTCTTTGAGCAGAAATATCATCTTGCATGCTCTTAATCTATTCGTTCTTATATGCTGGTCATTACTGTATTGCCAATTATTTTTGAATAGCGATGCCTCGAATATTGGACTTGTTGCATCTTTGTCTGTTTTTAGGTATCAGGGGATAATGAAGGTGCGAAGATTGCATCCTTTGAGTATGGAAATAAACCAGTTAGGTGCGTATCTTGAATTTTTATTGGCGGTTTATTTTTAGCAATGCCAAACCAGTTTGGTGTACCTTGCTCTATTATGAATTCCAATGCTTTATTTGCGTATCAAAGCAAGCTTGTTGTCATTTCAAAGTTTGATTTTTTTCTTATAGCTGCTTCTTTGAAAAAGGATAAAGAAATAGCCCTGAAGCAATGCAAAGATCTTGAAACCGCTATCGATGATCTAGTTAAGAAAATTAAGGTATATCTTTGTTCATTGCGACTAATTTAATTTTTCTGTGCTATAAAGAATTTGATTCTCAAACATGCTGATATATTATTCTGTTTATCAGAAGGTTGGCTTTCTTACTATTGAAGGTGCACGGTTTTTCAAGCGAGTTGATGTTTTAAGTTATGTTCAATAGTAATTTGATTCATTCCTTTGGCAGACGTCTTTGTTGAAGCAGGAGCAGATTGACAACGGATATAATGATCTGTTCAGTCGCTTGACCAATCAGATGAACGACATGAAAAAGAGGCTCAAGGCTCAGAAAGAGGAAGAACGCATTCGAAAAATGCAAGAGCAAATGGAATTGGAGAGGAAGAAGAAGGAAGAAGAAGAACGAATCAGAAGGGAAGAAGAGCGACGTAAAAAAGAGGAAGAAGAAGAGCGAAGAAGGTAGCTCTATTATTTTCAGTTATATCATATTATATGTTATATTTTATAATATGTTCTATTATTAGATTTATGAGGCTTTGACAATTTCTGACGATGGTTTGTTCCTTGTTGTTGTTATAGGAAAGCTGAGTTGGAGGCTAGACTTAGGAAAGAGGCTGAAGAGCTTGAGAGACAAAGGCTTGCAGAGGAAGAAGCAAGTCGACAATTACTGGTAAAGTTCATCTGACAGTAGTTATTGTTTGAATAAGTTTATCTGACAGTGGTTATTGTTTGAATAAGTTCATCTGACAGTGGTTATTGTTTGAATAAGTTCATCTGACAGTGGTTATTGTTTGAATAAGTTTATCTGACAGTGGTTATTGTTTGAATAAGTTCATCTGACAGTGGTTATTGTTTGAATAAGTTTATCTGACAGTGGTTATTGTTTGAATAAGTTTATCTGACAGTGGTTATTGTTTGAATAAGTTCATCTGACAGTGGTTATTGTTTGAATAAGTTTATCTGACAGTGGTTATTGTTTGAATAAGTTCATCTGACAGTGGTTATTGTTTGAATAAGTTTATCTGACAGTGGTTATTGTTTGAATAAGTTTATCTGACAGTGGTTATTGTTTGAATAAGTTTATCTGACAGTGGTTATTGTTTGAATAAGTTTATCTGACAGTGGTTATTGTTTGAATAAGTTCATCTGACAGTGGTTATTGTTTGAATAAGTTCATCTGACAGTGGTTATTGTTTGAATAAGTTCATCTGACAGTGGTTATTGTTTGAATAAGTTTATCTGACAGTGGTTATTGTTTGAATAAGTTCATCTGACAGTGGTTATTGTTTGAATAAGTTCATCTGACAGTGGTTATTGTTTGAATAAGTTTATCTGACAGTGGTTATTGTTTGAATAAGTTTATCTGACAGTGGTTATTGTTTGAATAAGTTCATCTGACAGTGGTTATTGTTTGAATAAGTTTATCTGACAGTGGTTATTGTTTGAATAAGTTTATCTGACAGTGGTTATTGTTTGAATAAGTTCATCTGACAGTGGTTATTGTTTGAATAAGTTCATCTGACAGTGGTTATTGTTTGAATAAGTTTATCTGACAGTGGTTATTGTTTGAATAAGTTTATCTGACAGTGGTTATTGTTTGAATAAGTTCATCTGACAGTGGTTATTGTTTGAATAAGTTCATCTGACAGTGGTTATTGTTTGAATAAGTTTATCTGACAGTGGTTATTGTTTGAATAAGTTTATCTGACAGTGGTTATTGTTTGAATAAGTTTATCTGACAGTGGTTATTGTTTGAATAAGTTCATCTGACAGTGGTTATTGTTTGAATAAGTTTATCTGACAGTGGTTATTGTTTGAATAAGTTCATCTGACAGTGGTTATTGTTTGAATAAGTTTATCTGACAGTGGTTATTGTTTGAATAAGTTTATCTGACAGTGGTTATTGTTTGAATAAGTTCATCTGACAGTGGTTATTGTTTGAATAAGTTTATCTGACAGTGGTTATTGTTTGAATAAGTTCATCTGACAGTGGTTATTGTTTGAATAAGTTTATCTGACAGTGGTTATTGTTTGAATAAGTTCATCTGACAGTGGTTATTGTTTGAATAAGTTTATCTGACAGTGGTTATTGTTTGAATAAGTTTATCTGACAGTGGTTATTGTTTGAATAAGTTTATCTGACAGTGGTTATTGTTTGAATAAGTTCATCTGACAGTGGTTATTGTTTGAATAAGTTCATCTGACAGTGGTTATTGTTTGAATAAGTTTATCTGACAGTGGTTATTGTTTGAATAAGTTTATCTGACAGTGGTTATTGTTTGAATAAGTTTATCTGACAGTGGTTATTGTTTGAATAAGTTTATCTGACAGTGGTTATTGTTTGAATAAGTTCATCTGACAGTGGTTATTGTTTGAATAAGTTTATCTGACAGTGGTTATTGTTTGAATAAGTTTATCTGACAGTGGTTATTGTTTGAATAAGTTTATCTGACAGTGGTTATTGTTTGAATAAGTTTATCTGACAGTGGTTATTGTTTGAATAAGTTTATCTGACAGTGGTTATTGTTTGAATAAGTTTATCTGACAGTGGTTATTGTTTGAATAAGTTCATCTGACAGTGGTTATTGTTTGAATAAGTTTATCTGACAGTGGTTATTGTTTGAATAAGTTCATCTGACAGTGGTTATTGTTTGAATAAGTTTATCTGACAGTGGTTATTGTTTGAATAAGTTCATCTGACAGTGGTTATTGTTTGAATAAGTTTATCTGACAGTGGTTATTGTTTGAATAAGTTTATCTGACAGTGGTTATTGTTTGAATAAGTTCATCTGACAGTGGTTATTGTTTGAATAAGTTCATCTGACAGTGGTTATTGTTTGAATAAGTTCATCTGACAGTGGTTATTGTTTGAATAAGTTTATCTGACAGTGGTTATTGTTTGAATAAGTTCATCTGACAGTGGTTATTGTTTGAATAAGTTTATCTGACAGTGGTTATTGTTTGAATAAGTTCATCTGACAGTGGTTATTGTTTGAATAAGTTTATCTGACAGTGATTATTGTTTGAATTTAATCTGTAATGGAAAAGAATTAAGTTGGAAGATGATGTAAATGTTATGTTTTTCTAGGAGAAGCTCAAAGCTGAGCAAGAGGCAGCAGAAAAAGCGAGGTTTGAAAGCCTTCAGTTGTTATCTGATTCTTTTGTACTGTATATCTTGTGGTATGAGAGTATAGTGTAGAGTTCCAGTGTTATGATTGACATTTATCGATTACCTGTTACAGGAAAGCTCAGGAGGAGCAAGAGAAGAGAGATTACGATTTAGCATTGAGGCTTTCGACGGTAATTTTCATAATTACACTTTCAATTAGTGAATTAATTTCTGGTGTGAATACAAATTGAAATATCTCAATATTCTTGTGCATTTCAGGAATCACAGACTTCTTTGAAAGTCAAGGTGACTAATCATTTGAATAAATAAATTGTTATTTTTGTTTATACCTGAATTAATACTTACTTGAATGATGAAGTAACGAGCTATTTTTTTTAATGTTTCTGTAGGAGCCAACTCAAGTTGTTGTAGTAGAAGAGGAACAGACTAAGAAGTAAGCATGTTATTTTTCAAGACAGTTGAACCTGGATGGGTTGAGCACATCCAATGATGTGGGAGAGGGTGGAGAGGGTGGGGTGAGGAGCTCGTTTTAGTTAGCGAGAATTTGAGTTATTGAGGGTGAAACGTAGGCATGCATATCGCAACTCAAAACCAAGGGAGACAGAAAGATGTTCAGTGCATTGAGGAATTTGAATTAAATTGTAGTCGACCCATCGAGGTTCAACTGTTTGTATTTTATCTCATGATTATTATTTTTTACTAATTTTATTATGTTTTTATTTGCTCTTCCTATGCATTAAGCGTAGAACTTCACAAGGGGTAGGACAGGTTTAAGATCTTTCTCCGCATGATATATCTCAGTTTCATTCGACTTTTGCTTGACCAGCTGTTTTATCTCTCCCCCCCCCTCCCGTTAAAGGTCTCCAAAGGTGAACAAGAACACTGATCTGAGATCTTTGAAATACGACGAATTACGAAACATCATTAATACATCAACAGGTATGTGTATCATTAGCATCATCTCTGCAACAGTACTCGCATCACACTTTACATATTATGCTATGCAGTGAGCACTGCTGTTCTTATTGTTTCCGTACACTGTACAATGTATGACTGGATATTTACAAACTCGTGGATTGAATCCCATTGCTTGTAGATGTCGAGCTTTTGGCGGCGTGTCGGTCCGAGTTTCACCGCAGGCTGAAAGTGTACCACGACTGGCGTAAGAAGAACACTCAGAACAAAGCAGGTAAATCTGCGGACCAGCGAGCCCCTGTCGACGTCATCAAGAATGGTCAGTTGATCTTATCAGTGTATTTTGATGCATACTATACACGACATACCACCGTATACTTTGCTCTTAACCACACATTGCAGTTAAAACTTGATAAGTCGCTTCTGTTTCCTCTCATTTTGACTTGTGCTATATCAATTTGATAAATCGACCTTTTATTGACTGGAACAAATGTCTCATTCCTTATGTGTGCGACTTATCAAGGCTTATCTGTACATCGCTCATACAATAAAAGATGTAATATGCTTTCCGCTGCATACTACACAATATACACCCCCACACACATCTATATACAGCAGTGTATGGACATAGCACAATATAAGCCTAGGCTATTATTGTTGTTTTCAGCTGAGACGACTTCCTCTGCGAAAACTCAACAACAACAGCAACAACAGCAAGCGCAAAAGCAGCCTCCTCCTAAGAAGTCTGCGAACGAGGCTGCACGTGCTCAGAGGTTCTTCCGCGTGTCATTTGCCAGACCAACAGACCAGTATAGGAACAGCGAGTATAAGAAGACTGGATGGTGGTGAGTTGCTCATGCTGTTCATACTAAACCTCTTTATTCCTGCAGACGTTCACTGTATAAACCAGTTGATCTCTACTATCAACTGGTTTATACAGTAAATACATCAATCTGTATTGGATTTCCATTACGGCGAGTCTCGCAGGACCCCATTAAATGTATTGTTATATCAGGGGCTTTTTAATGGCTTATAAGGTTTTAGTGTGCTGTGAAGCAGTTTAACAGATCGGGTTTTCACTTCATAATGCGGGATAGCTTCCCACATTATCTACTTTGTTAACTTCAGATTTTATCTGTATAGATTTCAACACATTTTCTTTGCTTCTCTGTTGGTCTTCAGTTTGCGTTTACTTGTATGATTATTATAAATATTTAATGAAATGTCTTTCCTATCAAATATAGTGCTCTACAGCATGGTAGGCAAGCTATAATGATTCGTAATAGCGTGAAATTCTGAGTAACAACCAATGTAGCCTTATCAATATATGATTGTTATGATTATTTATGATTATTATGATTTTTCTTGGATAGGTACGCTCACTTTGACGGTGAATGGGTTGCCAGGCAACTTGAGATTCACCCCAATGGTGTGTTGCTGCTTGTAGCCGGACGGGACGACCTGGATATGTGCGAATTGAGCTTGACGCAAACCGGCCTAGCCAAGAGACCTGGTGCTGAAATAAATCGCGCGGATTTCGAAAATGAATGGACGAAACATGGCGGAACAGTCTCGAATGTTGTCGCAAAGCAAAGAAAATGAACTGGTGAGTTTCGAGCTAATTTTACGTCCTCTTAGGCTTTGAATTTCTCATTAATTTACTGTTTTGGTTGACTATCTCTGTCTCAAATAACTCGCTTTGTCACTTTTTAATGAGTTTGGAGTGGAAAGAATCTATTGTCATTGTTTTCTGAAATCATTCGACGAAAATTTGTAGTTGTTCTAGAATAGTTGAAGAACTCTTTTATCCCCAACGACTTGGGCTAGCTTTTTCCAATTTCAAATACAGAAAAATATCTGCTATACTACAGCATCTTCACCAATACTTTTGACGTTCTCTGTAGGCTAAATTTTTGACTTAGAATTTTGAACTTTGTGTAAATTATAAAGTTAAAACTTGTAACTCATATTTTACAGCATTATAATTTGTTGGGATTAGAACACTAGACACAGGATATAATTATCTTTGAAGTATCTGTAATTTTCATTAATTTAATTTAGTGTATCTTTAATTAATTTAATAAATGATAGCTTAAATTGAATGAATATTAATTAGTTAATTGAAGAATACATTTGCTGCGTAGCACCAGTGCGATAGAGCGTTTCGTAGCTGGAAGGCCTTCGAATCCAATCAAAGACAATTGTGTGTTATTTCCTTTTAGAAGAATACTTTTAATATGAGATAATCTCGCTTTGTACCATCGGTTGAAGTGGTGCAGCGGTTTGTCCAGTGGAATCGAACCCGTGAAGTCTGCAGTTCGACTCCAGGCTAAGGCCATTAATTTTTATTTCGTTTTAGAGCAGAAGCTACAAAGAAAAGCAATAACCAGGGCATGATCCTGCTTTGAATCATCGGTTGCAGTGGCGCAGTGGTTAGCGCGTTGGAATGGTAACCCAGAGGTCGGCGGTTCGAGATCAAGCAATGTCGGATGGTTTTTAATTTACATCAGAGCAGTGATTACACAGAAAAAGAAATGAGTAGGACAGAATACTCACTTGAAGCATCGGGTGGAGTGGCGTAGCGGTTAGCGTACTGGAATGGCAGCCGAAAGGTCGACGGTTCGAGACAAGGTAAGGGCAGTTTGAGTTTGGAAATTCGTATCAGCAATTGGCGATTGGAATTTCGAGGCAGTTGGACTGAGGCAGCTGGCACATGGACTACAGTGGCAAATGGACTACAGTGGCAAATGGACTACAGTGGCAAATGGACTACAGTGGCAGTTGGACTACAGTGGCAGTTGGACCTCTGTGGCAGTTGGACCTCTGTGGCAGTTAGTCCTCTGTGGCAGTTGGACCTCTGTGGCAGTTGGACCTCTGTGGCAGTTGGACCTCTGTGGCAGATGGACCTCTGTGGCAGATGGACCTCCGTGGTGTATGGACCTCCGTGATACGAAACATAAGCTGTGGCTGCAATAAATATGATAGGAGCAAGGGGTCTTACGCCCATGTGAATAGAACATAGGGGCTTTTGCACTATTTTTCCAACAAATTTCTACTATTTTTTATTATTTTTATTTATTTTTTATTTTGATCTTTTTTTTATTATTTTCACTATTTGTTGTAAAATTGAGTTAATTTTTTTAATATTTTTTGAAAATTAGTGCAAAACCCCCTACTATTTTACATAGGGGATTCGGGTTCCTGTTACATCTTCTGCATTTTGGCATGGCTTGTTAGTCCAACTGCCACGGAGGTCCAACTGGCACGGAGGTCGATCTGCCACGGAGGTCCAACTGCCACAGATGTCCAAGTGCACGGAGGTCCAAGTGCACGGAGGTCCAAGTGCACGGAGGTCCAAGTGCCACGTGCCACAGAGATCCAACTGCCACGGAGGTCCAAGTGCCACAGATGTCCAAGTGCCACGGATGTCCAAGTGCCACAGATGTCCAAGTGCCACGGAGGTCCAACTGCCTCTGTAGTCCATGTGTCCACTGCCTCGAAATTCCAATCGCCAACTGCTGATATGAATTTCCAAACTCCAACTGCCTTTACCTTGTCTCGAACCGTCGACCTTTCGGCTGCCATACCAGTACGCTAACCACTCCGCCACTCAACCCGATGCTTCAAGTGAGTATTCTGTCCTATTCATTTCTTTTTCTGTGTAATCACTGCTCTGATATAAATTAAAAATCATCCGACATTGCTTGATCTCGAACCGTCGACCTTCTGGTTACCATTCCAACGCGCTAACCACTGGGCCACTGCAACCGATGATTCAAAGCAGGATCATGCCCTGGTTATTGCTTTTCTTTGTAGCTTCTGCTCTAAAACGAAATAAAAATTACTTGCCTACGGCTGGGGTCGAACCGTAAAGTTCTGGGTTGCCATTCCAGTGTGCTAACGGCTGCGCCAGGGGAACCGATGGTCTAAGTTAGGACCATGTCATATTCATTTCTTTTTTGTGTTATTACTGGTCTGGAGTGAAATAAAAATAATCTGTCCCTGCCTGATCTCGAACCATGCAACTCTGGGTTGCCATTCCAATGGACCAACCACTGGGCCTTTGGCAACGATGAATGAATTGCATTTTTGTCCACTCAATGGTTTGCTGCTCTGCTCCTGCTCATGGTATTGAATTGAATGAGTTGAATTTGAAGCGAGTGGAATTCATTCAAGTCACGAAGAAAGCTGATATCTTATATGCTATGGTTTTCAGCTCATGTACATATTTCAGACTACAAAATAAGGTATAGCTATTTAATTCAACCTATAATTAACCAAAATAAAATTTTTTATTACTAATGGTTGGGATTACACCTTTCCATAAGCTTACTTTGAGTCTCGCTTTATTTAGGCCCTTGCCTTGCCTAAGTCTTACACAACATTAACTACAACTTTTGTTTGAAAGGGATAATTTCTTTCGCAGACCTGATAATTAGTATAAAACACAAGCAACTCATGGAGACAGGACCTGGAAACTCCCCAATTGGTAAATTCTTTCTGTATTTCTTTTAATTTCTTTAAAATAATCGAGTATTGTTGGGGATATTTTTAGTTCATTCGGTTCGACTTTGTCAAAAAAGTAGGCGGGGTGGCCTTGGTATAGTAACGATTCATAGCCATATCTTATGTAGTAATCATTACAACTATGTATGTTTGTTTAGGAAAAGACCAACAGAGATGCACTGAGTGCTTAAAATCATACAGAAATTGCGATTGCAAGGTATATAGTTTCAATCTGTCAATTTTTATTACCACAACACAACAGCAACAGCACTCTCTAAAGCCTAGCGCACACGGGCGATTTTTGTCGCCAAGGCCGGCGATTTTTGTCGCCAAGAAATTTTGTTGCAACCCCGCACACGTAGCGATTTTTCAGAATTTCAGAATTCATTTTTCAGAACATCCCTTCTTTTTCCTCTGACCACACATCTTTATCCGCCATTTTCTTTGAGTCACATGTCAAATAGGAACGCGATGATTGGATCTTGACGTTCTGTCGCAAAAATTTTTGTCTCTCAACACCGCACACAGAGCGATTTTTGTCTTTTGTCGCCAGCGACGAAAAAAAATATCTAACATGTTTGATATTGAAAATCTGTCGCTGACGATAAAAATCGCCAGTCTTTCACTACCGCACACGAGCGATTTTTGTCGTCAGCGACAAAAATCGTCGACCTTGGCGACAAAAATCGTCCGTGTGCGCCAGGCTTTAATCAAACTGCGAGCCCCGGGGTAGCATATGTATATTTCGTGCCTGACCGACATTTGAGAAATAATTTATGTTATTTAAATTATTTATTTTAGCATATTTTTATTAAACTGTTTTAGTCCTGCTCCAAGTGTGGTTGTGTCTTCAGAAAATATGCAGGCACTGGACTAATTAAAGGAAGGTAATTGCTTTAACAACATATTTCTTATGTATGTATGTAACATAAGAAAGAGCTTGCTTTTGTGATTGTCAATTCATTCTTTTGTAGTTATGTAATATGGCCATATTAAAGCCACGTTTAACTTAATAGTCAGTGAATAAAGTTTCAGATCATGTTGAAATGGAAATATGATACAGAGATGTCTCAGCTTTAAGTGCTAGGAGCTTAGGAGTAACATTGTGGTATTATTGTGAAATTCTGGTTGAGCATTTCACTGTGAGGTATTGGTATTATAGTAGTGAATTTTTATTGCAGGTCCCATTGTAGATCCTGTGGTTCTGCTGTCTGTCTCACTTGCCACATTATCGTTCAGAATAAAAAGGTATGAAATAGACACAGTATATATTTTTCAACATCTAAGTTTCTCATGCCACAGTGCATTAGACTGAGGAGTTTTAGAAACCTCAGTTCTGGTTGTAAATATTGAAATGCTTTTTATTAAAAAGACAAATGTTAAAGTCAATAAATAATAAATGCTGTTGTTTCAAATAGATTTGCACGAGATGTCATCTACGTCAAAAAGAAGATGAGCTGAGTACAGAAAGAGCAATAATTGCAATAGAAGAAGCAAAGTACGGCAAGAGTGATGCAATGACAGATGAGAAGCCTCTTTACTCGCGATTAATGCATGGAGAAAAAAAAGAAACAGTTTTATTTGAAGCTGCAAAAAATGGTATGAAATATTAGGGGGGTATTATTGCTTGTTTGTGGGACTAACAACACTTTGATCTATTTGGTGAATCAACTTCTATTTTGTTTGTTATTATTTTGTTGTATTTGTTTTCTAGGGAATGACCATGTTCTTGTAATTGCATTGAATATGGGTGCAGATGTAAATTGTCTCGGTAAGTGGAGTTTTTTCTGTTTCAAGTGCAATTCAAATTGTGCTGCATTAGAACATTGTACTGGACTCCCTGGGCTGCTGTTGTTGTTGAGAATGTCAAGCATTGAATTGAATTGGTTTTTGGCACGTGGTTTAAACTTCGTTGTGACTTGGTAAGAGATATCTTGTGAAGAACAGTTTTTTCTTTCTTGCTCCTCCCCCTTTTTGCTGGCCTGAAGTTTTCACAAAGTACAGTAGAAAGGTACAAAACTCGAAGGTTTGCATTTCATAAACTTTGCTGACATTGTAGCAAAGTAAAGCAGCTTTTTGCTTTAATTTCACGGAGAAAATACGAGGTAAATATCCGAAATCGGAGCTGCAATATCCCGTGGCCTAAATTCTTAGTGTTTCTCAAGCTATGCTTCTTTCTTGTAGATAACAATAAGAATACCCCATTGTTTCATGCAGCGGAAGGTGGCCGCTTGGCTTGTTGTGCACTTTTATTGGTGAGAAGCTCTTCAGTTGTCTCAGATAAATGTCTTTCTTTCCTCCTAAGCGGAATTTGTATAAGAAACATTCAGTGCGACAATTCCATCAAGACAAGAAGATTTAGCGGAAGGTTAAATCACTTTTAAACTTGGATTTGTGCGTAACTATTTAATTTTTATTGCAA
The DNA here is from genome assembly GCA_013076295.1 of Sanderia malayensis. Taxonomy (NCBI): domain Eukaryota; kingdom Metazoa; phylum Cnidaria; class Scyphozoa; order Semaeostomeae; family Pelagiidae; genus Sanderia; species Sanderia malayensis. Next base: position 2,641,263 of record RQOL01000024.1, read on the forward strand.
TTTTCTTGTTGGAAATGTTTTATGTGGATATTTCTTTTTTTGTCGCCGCTGTTATTCCCAAAAGCTGTATTATGGATGGAAATTTTGTTATGATTATGTTTATTTATTAACTTTTCATTTTGCAAGATTTTTTTATATATTTGTTAGGATCGAAAAGCAGAAGTGAACGTTGTAAATAATGTAAGTATATTTCCCTGTGGATTGTTTTCATACGATACATTTCATCGCGAGGTTTATTCCATACCATAAGTCGCACTGGGCATTGTGAAATCGCTGTATCTAACACTGAAGTTGATTCTTTAATCTTTTGCAGTCATCATGGACTCCACTGCATGCCGTTGCTTGGTAAAATTACCATTCTAATACACTTCGAATACTATTGAGATCTGCTTAAATAATGAATCAATTTATTTCGGCCGTCAATATAAGCATGGATTTCTCTTCGTTCCAGGAAAGGTTGCTCAGATAGTCACGTGGAGTGTGCAGATCTGTTATTAGAAGCAGGAGCTAATTCATTGGCTGAGACATTGACCAATGAAACAGCAGCTGATCTCGCTGAAAGATGCGGAGGGAAATTGGAAATTATTGAAATGCTCAGAGCTGCTGAAGGTCAGTTGATTTACAACAACAGTTGATACTGTTAATGGTTGTTGATCTATAACTGGAATCTTGCATTCACTGTGGGCATCTATTCTTCATTGCGATATGGTTGATTTGCAACAACAGTTAATATTTGTCGATTTACAACACCTAATGTTAGCTACATCTACTATACTGCGTAACACCAGGCTTCATTATGCACCCAAGGTTGGATGGGAAAATTACGATCGAATTTTGATAGAGTAAACTTTCTTCATAACCCTAAATGTTTCTTTAAATCAGAAGTTTATTAACCTATAGAATAAACTGTTCTATCAAGAAGTACAATGGATCAGATGTCAAGATTAATTTACATTAACATCGCTAGTCTCTTGTATTTTTATTTAACTTTTTCTTTTTAGTTGAGACGGCAGTTATTCGATTACGCGAGAGAATCAAAGCTTTACAAGGTATTCAGCCAATCTACGCGATCCAATAGCAGTTAAACACATCTTATAATTCAGTTCGCTTTCTTCTGTTCTCTCCTGATCTGATCAATTGATTTTGCAGGTTTGAATTCGAAGGAGAGGAAACTATGGAGGATGATTACATGTTTATTAAACTATGTTTGCAAGGCACAGAGGAATGAAGCAGAGTCAGGTATGGTACAGAGTCAGGTATGGTACAGTGAGGCCCCGCAAATAAGAAACCATTTGTAAGAAATTTCCAGACTCGTGCTTTCAAAAGAACTGTAGATCTGTGTAAGCAATAGGGTTCAAGTCGAGAAACCAGCTTCTTAATTTCGAGGACTTGCTGTATTACTTCATGTAGTCTTTTCACGCATCTATATTACACCCTCCTGGAGACACGGTTAATTGTCAATGTATTTGTTTTTTAATTCCAGTCAGCGAGAGTAAGTTAAAAGATCGCCTATCACTGCCCAGTGAAGCAATTCTGCGATGCAGGTCGCTAGATCGGGTTAGAAGGAGATTTTAATAATACATCAGTTTTGTTTTGGTGCAACTTTTGACTTGTTATTTTTACAATGCTTGCTCTTTGTTTACAGACCATTGATACGAAAACTCAATGTGAAAAATGTGGCGGTAAGTGGGTTTAGAATCACAGCTCCTATAGTTAATTGTCTTATTTCGGTGAGAGGCAGAGCTGCAGGCTATTACTGTTTCATTTATGATTTTTTGGTTTAATTTTTTAGCGAATGCTGTGACCGCGAAGAAGCAAAATAACCAATCATTGGACTCGGTTCGTCCAACAGCTGACGTCGAACCAATGGTGCGATCGATGTCGTTACTGGCTGATATCAACAGTGAAAGAGCATCCCTTGATGCCTTGGATGCAGCAAGCGTAAGTCTCTGGTTGATGCTGTTAGCATAAAGTAATTGACTTGTCGCGGCCACTGCTGCAGGTGAACTTTTGAGCCAAGTGTCCTAGAGAGCTGAAACCTGTCTCAAAATGATCAGAAGGTTCTAATTAATGGGACTCGACTATTTGTTAGCCAATTTTCGGTCTATTTAAAAAACTTGATTTGGGATTTTTAACAGTCAAGCATTTATATCACCACAGTTGTATTTTATATCTAATGTGATATTTTTGTTGTTTTGTTTTAGTTGAGAGAGCGGTTGATCAAATTAGAAGCAGATAAAAAGGACTGGGAACAAAGATGCAGGAAGCTCATGCAATCAGTTGCTACTAATTCTAAGGCATGTTATTCTTGCGTTGCTTGTTTGATTATTTGCATATTCAAGAGGCTGGTCGTTATTTTGCATACTTTAAGAACCATGCCAAGGGTTTATCAACAACTTGATCTTTCTAGGAGCATTTACGAGCGATGGAATTAGCGAAAGAAGAAATTATTCGACTAAAAGAAGAGAAGGATGTTGAGCTGAGAAAGGCAAGGTTTTCTCTAGCATATAGAACTATTTACTTCGCGATGCTATATGTTTAAATGTAATGAGAAAATGCTCAATTTAATTTGCTGTAATTATTTTTCAGTGTGATGCAGCACATGCAAACAAGCTCGCAAAAGTTCGCCAAGAAGCCGACAGCACCATTTGGGACGTAAGTAAAGGTTTGACACTCGACTATAAGTTATCTCAGGTTTCTAAGAGGTCTAATACAATTTATTTCCATTAGGGGCTGTAAGTTTAACTGATTTTTTAGTATCATAATCAATTGGAAGAGTCAGAAAGTGCCAAAGAAGAACTTTTGCATCTTCAGAAGACACACAAACTGACCTGGGTTCCTGATAATTTCGTGAAAAGCTGCCAAAACTCAAAATGTAGAGCACCATTCTCTCAGGTTAGTTCACTAAATTATCTTTTTGCTTTCACGTATAAATGTATTGTTTATTTCGTATGATTATGTTTTGCTTCTTTCATAGACTAATAGAAAGCATCATTGTAGATGCTGTGGAAGAGTCTTTTGTCAAAATTGTTCTTCGAATAAATCACCGTAAGTTCCTGTCTTGTGTCTGTTGCCGTTTAGGTGGAAGATTTCCCTTTTTTAATTGTTAGAGTGCTTTTTCTAGGATTCCTCCATTGGGATACGAATTGAAAGTGCGAGTCTGCAGGACCTGCTTTGCCTTGGTAGAAGATTATCTGGGCGAGGTAGGGGATGGAAAGTCGGAAGAACTACTGTGAAGGAGAGAATTGGACACCCTACACACGAAAGAGTAATATATATATATCAAAGAATGCTTTAAAGGGGGAGGAAAAGTTAGGGAGCGGCGGAGAGGCAAGGTTGCGTTCCTATGTACAATATACAAGTCTGACAAGGTGGGAGGAAGTGCCAGGCGGCCGTGACCTGTGACAGAGAAATAGACGCAAAGAATAAATTGTAATTTTCTTCTCGCATTCATTTTATAACCATATATTTAGAAATTTGACAAAGATTTCAATATGTTTTCCTTTTAAATTCTTCATCTTCAATTGCATTTTTTTTCTTTTCCGTTGCATCATCTGATAATCATAAACTTCATAATTCGTAAAATTAAGTTACCTTTATGTCTGTGTCCTTCACGTACATTTTTACCCAACATGGTTTTCTTTGCTAACCTGAAAATACAGATCAAGGATGATGATGTCAAATGTAATATATTTAATAAAGTATAATATATATAATGTATTGCATAAAGTCACGATTAGTTGTTTAATTCATAAATATGATTAGAATAAGGAAATTAAAAAAGCCAACCAAACATTCGTCGATCCTTCAGACATGTTTATCCAACGATCTTCCATCCACGAAAGCTAGAAATTTAAAGAGATTAAGTTAATACGAGGATAGTAGCAAACCGTGACGACAAATTGTTAGGAAACGAAAAGCAAAAACTAAAGAATATCGAAATATATAATTAACTTTCGTATATCTATATTATTGGCCTTGAAGCAACAAATATGATACAGGATATGCAAAGCTTAGAGGTTTTCAACCTTACCTGAAAACATTTCCATTTCATAAAGCATCGTGTTCAAGAATAGCATCAGGCTTCCTCTCGAATTGCTTGCACCTTTCTAAGTAACCCAAGACTGAAGGGCTTCATTCAGCTGTCTTTGAAGAATCCAAGCATCTTCGTTTCACAGCTCAGGGTTTGGTTGCCTTCTTGCTTCGCCTTGCTGTTAAACTACGTCTCTGTCCTTCTTGCTTGCCCCTCTTTTGATGACTGAAAACCAAAATATGGCACATGTTAAAGCTTTCGAGTATCCAAACAACTTCGCTCTACGCCTTAAAGCTTGGTTGCTTTCTTCTTGCTGTCAATTTTTGTTCCTGTCCTTCCTTGCTTGCTCCTGTCTCGACGACTGAAAACCAAAAGACAAAATTCGACACGTGTTGAAGCATTTATACCTGCGCAGTTGCGCACATAATGCATTGCAAACATTGTTCAATGAATCCAAATTTGGTAAAAAATATTCACGAGAGCCGGAAATGCCAAACTCCTCGTGCACCAATCAGCTAAAACAAAAGAGAACAAAAAATGCAGTGAATTGTTAACAATAATATATTGTTTCCAGGCTGTAAAAAAGTTTTGCCAGCACATGCGTACCTCAATTTGTCCCACATGCAATGTTCTGAGATACCTATTAGGTTTTATCTGCTTCATTAATGGCGTTTGCTTCCGATCTATGATTGTTGAAGGCACAAGAACTCCTACACGAGAGGCTTTGACAATTGAGCTGTCTTGCTAATAGTCCACACTTCTCAAAGATGTTATTGTTTTGCCTTAAACAATTAATTTGATAAATAGTTAAAAAATAAAGAAATAAAAATAGTGAAAAATTAGCAAAATAATTTGGGATATCGACCGGTTCCAATAAAATTTCGCCAAAAGAACGGCGAAACCCTATCTTCCCCGGGGGAACCTATGCCACGTGCCGAGCAGCCACTAGAGCTCACCCTCTTTCCTCGTTTTGCCAATAGAGATACTGGTCGCCCCTCCTCAATCTCAGAGACCAGTCATCTCTAACCGAAAAAGGTTAAAACTTCCCAGTGGCATTTGGCACAGGCAACGGTCACCAAAGCAGAAATGTTTACCTTTTGTTTATCAGGACCCTGTCCGTTGCTTTTGGATGTGGGAAGGCCAGCTTGTGCACATGCGTACAGGTACCTTATTAATGCGTAGACAGGGCATCACAAATATATGTCATATAGTGTAAATGTCACATCACAGTGAATTTAAGTGGACAATTTAAGCCAAACACACGAATTAGTTATAATATATACATCAGAGACGCTGTTTACCTAGTCTATTTTAAACAACAATTCATATCATTGCCTGCAATATCAGTGGCTTAAGAACGAGAGTGTAAAGAAACATAGATGTTAACCAAGCCTTATCTACAAGCAGTCAATTATACTGCATACCATAAACGTTCTTACTCTGGTAGAAGGTCATCGCCAAGTTCTTCATCTCCAAACTCATCTTCAACTTGGGCTGTCCCTCGATTTGTCCCTGCAGTTTTGGGCCTTGCGGGGGCCTGCCCAAGCGGATCTGAATAAGATGCATCTAGAAGAATGAGCAAGAATTAGAAGCAAGAATTACAACACTAGAATCGGCATCATTGTAACTTTACACGAAAACATTTATGATAATGTATTCACTATAACAATGTTTAAATCATGAACACTGTATCTTCAATTCAAATACCGTAATGCTTCGATTAAAGGCCCGGGGCGTTTATTAAATTTTTGATACTTTACGGGGGGTCTATTCGAGGGGGGCGTTATATTGAAAAAATTTTAAAATAGGGGGTCTTTATTCGAGGGCGCGTTTAAAAGAAGGGAGCGTTTAATCGAAGCATTACGGCATGCATCGTAACAATTAACAGATATCAATCAGCTAGTTTTTACCTATTTCTCGAGGAGCATTTTCATAACTTTCTTCGGCTTCCTTTCTGGCTCTGCTCCTTTGGTTTTTTTTACGGTTGTTGTTGTTATTTGTTGGAAATAGCGAATCTTCTTCATTTTCTAGAATCAGATGAGAACAAAACATTAACATCTGAACAATACACTCTTGCGCATGCTGGCCGCCTTCAGGTACTGCGATTCCTCCGCAGGTCCTCTTATCATTCATAATATCATTATGCCATGTACGTTTATGCGCAGTTGTGACTTACATGCATTTGAAACTATTGCATTTATCACTTTTCCTGAGACCTTCACACAAACTAAGCTTGATAAAAATAATGCATACCCGCAGAGCTGCCTCTACTGTTATCAGTAGTTGTAGTAGAGCCAGTTATTCCTGATCCAATTCTTCCTGAGCCAGCACGACCGGAGCCAGCTCGGCCACTACCACCCCGACGTGAGCCACTTTGAGCCCTCTGTTTCGAGTGAACAATAAACAATAACTATAAGCAACGTAAAATTCAATGTAAATAAAAGCATTGAGTGGCAGCTATGATGAATTGCAAACCTGTTCACGAAATTCTTTTGCTTTTTCAGCTTTCTTTAACTTCGCAACGAATTCCTGGACCTCTTTATCAAGGCCTTGGTCTGTGCACAATCGTACGAGAAATTTCAAGCCTAAGGAAGACAAGTAAAACAAATAACTTGTAATGAGTTGCTCCACAGATAGAAGTCTGGATGACAATGACGAAGAATAGCAAGAAGAAAATGATAAAAAGAAGAAAATGATAAAAAGAAGAAAATGATAAAAAGAAGAAAACGATAAAAGAAAAGAACAAGGAAGGAAATAAATCAATCTTTTTTACATTCAGTGTTTTCAGGAAATTTCTTATGAATCATTTTGTATGCTTCAAGTGCTTGTTGATAATTGCCTGTGATAAGATCATATTTTCATTAAAAGGCTTCCCAAGCTATTGAATTAATTCAATTATTCAATTATAAATTAGACAATTTTCTGCAGAGAGACTCAATACAAAACCTGTTCGTCTGTGACAGCTTGCTACCATTAGTCGCCATTTTACCTCATTTGGTCTAGAAAAATGTATATTAATTAAATAGAGAACGTTTAGTACAGTGAAACGTTGATAACAAAATAGATATGAAATTTAACAATTAAAATCTCGATATATGGCAGTAACAATGATATTTCTGCTAAGCAGATAGATTCAAACATGTTCACAATGAAGTAATGATTTTATAGATGATATATATATAGAGTAAGGTGTAAACTTACTGCACAAGTGATGCTCTTTCGAAATAATGCATTGCTTTTTCAATAAATTGGGCATCAATGTAATATGCACCAAGCCAAGAAATCGTCTCGATATTTGAAGGATAATACCTAAAAGACTGCAGAAAAAGAACAGGGTAAATAAACAAATAAAGTAAGAGATAAATAGAAAAATGAACGGAAAGAGAAAGGTAAAAATAGATGTCGTTAAAAAAAGAGATCACAGAATGGAGAATAGATATCACAGGAAGGAGAATAGATATCGCAGAATGGAGAATAGATGTCGAATGAAGGAGAATAGATATCGCGGAAAGGAGAATAGATGTTTCGTACCTCATAGTGGTAATGGAATGCCTGTGACTTCTCGTTATCATTATCGTATATTTCACCGAGTTTTGAAAGAACAGAAGGATCAGTTGGGACAATGCTTAGGAGTTGATGATACCTGGTCAAAGAAAATAAAGTATTGAACATAAGATAAAACACAATAACAAACTCAGACTAATTCATCGCATGAATTACCACAAACCTCTCAAAAACAGTATGATTGAAAGTTAAGATAGGATAAGATAAGCTAAGGTAAGATGAATGCGTTAACATTAGGAACAAACACTGCATACCACTCCATTGACTCTGCCAGATTTTGAGACAGTTCATACCTTTATAAAGTCAAGGGTCGAACATAAAGTAATATCTAAAGCAGTTCATACTAGACAAGAAGGTACATCACGGTTATATATACTGCTACTACAGAGCTATACTGCCATTGTAGTTATCAACATGTATGCTACACTACACGAGTAATGTATTCCATTGCCAACAGTGGCAGTCACTATCTATAAAAAGCAGGGTGTTTTGGAAGGGAACCTATCACCAGAAGTCAAGCAAACTTATATAAGAATTGTTGATCATAATCGAAAGGATACAGATGGCCGAGTTGATATAAAATCTCTGGATTATTCGGTGTGATTACTTGTAACTTATGAAAACAATCTAGAGCATCATCTAATCTTCCAATCTTTTTGTAAACAAGACCTAGAAATTACACCATGGTCATTATCATGAGGTCATAGAAGATGTCACAGAAAAAGAATAAAGGTCATACAATGAGATCAGGGGCCATAGAAGGTAACTAGATGTCATAGAAGAAGATTAGATGTCATAGAAGAAGATTATATGTCATGGAAGGAGATTAGATGTCATAGAAGAAGATTGGATGTCATGGAAGGAGATTAGAAATCATAGAAAGAGAACAAAGGTAATAGAAGGTGAAGAAAGATCACATGAGAGGAATAGAAGTCATAGAAGAAGAAAGCAGGTCGCTAAGAGAGAATAGAGTTATTAATAGTTGCACAATCTGCTGGCTGCACTACCTAAATTGAAGATTGCTTCAGTGCAAGATGCCTCTATACTTAATGCTTCCTGGTAGAGCTCGCAGGCTTTAGAATAATCTTCTTTCTTGTATAGACAGTTTCCCTTGTTCACTAATGCTGGAAAAGAGAAAAGAACACACGACTTTCAAGCGGTGGTAGAAGAAGGTAAAAGGTAATGTCAGAAGATGAGCTGTGGTATAAGAAAGTAAGAGGCAGTAGAAGACGAGAGGTAGTAGAAGAAGGTGAGAGGTAGTAGAAGAAGACGAGAGGTAGTAGAAGAAGGTAAGAGGTAATAGAAGAAGACGAGAGGTAGTAGAAGAAGGTAAGTAGTAATAGAAAAAGATGAGCAATTCAACGTCCTTCCACACATTCTAAGCATTCTGATACCTTTAGGTAAAAGCAACAGAATAAGAATGGTTGCTTAACAAACCTGCTGGGCTGTAATGATCAGCATTCACAGCACGATCTGCATGTTTATCGGCCTGTGCGATATCATCCTCCTGCGATATCAAAATATCAAAAATATCAAAATGTTGCGATTGTCTCTTGAATGATTATCATGATGAAAGCAGACGTTTATGATGTCATGAACAGGAGTGTTAATGAGCGTGGGGTTTCGAGATATGCTTCTATCATCAACGGGCAAGTGAAAAAATTTTAGTCGTAGTGGAAACTTCCCACTTATAAACATCCCTGCTCGTGACATAATAAATTTGTATTCTTATCAAAAAACATCTTGATCCTTCATTATCTTTCAACATCCAGCAAAGCAAAACAACATTATGGAGAACAAAGAAATATGTTCTGGAATTAATCATAGGCTTTTATAAAATTAACAGAATTGATATCAATTACCAAAAAGTATAGGAATGATAGATTGACTGCGGCTTGCGACGCCATCTTTGAATCTTTCTTCTCAAATGTTTTCAAGATTTCTATCGCCTGAAATGAAGCAGAAAATATCACTTAGCAAAAGCAGAAATAGTTATAGATCATTTAACAAACAAACACTGACATATTTACGATTATAAAGTCTTTACTTTCGAGAAATCTTTCATCTTCAAGTATGAAATTGCTTTAGTGATTTCCAACTCATTTGCAAGCTCAACAAATGTTGAATTCTTCACTGTATCAACACACCTAGAGCAAAACAATCCATGCTAGCTTCAATTCTTAGCAAATCATCCATAATCATTACCCAAAGCTTACTAATAGCAAGCTTCGAGTAGCTCTAAGCACCTGGTCATTGTTGGACGAATCATAAGAGGGTGGTGTAGCCTAGTGGTTAAGGCGCTGGTTTGATCCTCTGAAAGCCATGCCTTCACTGGTTCAAACCCAGGTATGGTCGAAACCGCGAACTACAAACTGTCAGCCAACTCAGCTATCCATTCTCGAGCTATCTAAGACCTTTATTCACTGTTGTACCATAATAAGTGCAAGCAGACAAAAGACAAGAGGGGGATTAAGACCACGGTCTTACCAATCAAATCCAACATCAAATGAGGACTCGATGAAAGGCGAGATCAATTTGGCTGCAGCAATGATGCACTTTTCAGCGGTTGCCTTCCTGAAAAAACAACCATACATCGTTATATTTCAGTTATCACAATGCACGATACACAATATCACAACGTTCTGATTATTTGACGTTGCACTATAAAATAACACAGTGCTATTTTAGCACTGAATTCCCTACGATGTATTAAGCATACTTGATGAAGATATACTTGATATTGTACAATTGAGAAACCTTTGTTTTTCCCATTGTCTTAAGGAGTCGTTTCTGATTATCTCAATAAGAAGAGATTGCTGAGGATCGTCCTAAAAAATGATGAAAAAAGGAAAAATAATATAGCACGGCTATATAATTTGAATAGCATTGTGGAAAGAGAAATCGAATATCCAGGATTTTGTGAACGTATAAACGATGTGAGAAGGACGTGACATGGAACATTTGGCAGAGGAAGAATTAATGTCATAGATGGAGAGTAGATGTAGTAGAAGAAGAACAGAAATTCTAAAACAAGAAGAATAGTCTTAGAAGAAAAATAGATGTTGTTAAAGAAGAATAGATCTTGTAGAAATAAAATATATGTTTTTAGAAGAAGAATAAAAGTCGTAGAGAAAGAATAGATGTTGTAGAGAAAGAATAGATGTAGTAGAAGAAGAAAAGAAATTGTAAAAGAAGAATAACAGTTTTAGAAGGAGAATAGATGTTGTTAAAGAGAAATAGATCTTGTAGAAATAAAATATATGCTTTGAGAAGAAGAATAAATGTCGTAGAGAAAGAAGAAAAGTTGCAAAGAAAGAATAGAAGTCGTAGAGAAATAATAGATGTTGTGGAATGGAAGAAGAATAGATGTTGTAGAAGAAGTATAGATGTTGTAGAAGAAGTATAGATGTTGTAAAAGAAGAATAAATGTTGTAGAATAAGCATAGATGTTGTAGAAGAAGAATAGATGTGAAAAGATCAAGTTATTGCTTACCGTGACAGGGTTGTATTTCTCTTCATCTTCGATGCCTCCATTAATCTGAACGAGTCTCTGAAATGTCTTCTTCATCTTCTCTCTATCGCCGAGAGCATAGTAACAAAGAAGCAGGTTGAAACACGTCTCTGTACCAGGCTTCTCTCCCATAATATGCTCGTATGACGTAACAGCATCGGAATATTGCCCCAATTTGATGAATACGACGGCAATATTCTGCATGATTTTAATCCTGTAAAACGGGGAAGGGCATGAGGCATAAGCATGAAATTCAAAAGGCAATGAAAGGTGGTAGATGGAGACTGGATGAAATTAAAACGAAATGCATCAGGAAAAGATGAAAAGGGGAGTAGAGAAGGTGAGAGACAGTAGAAGACGGCGAGAGGTAGTAGAATAAGATAAGAGGTAGTAGAAGATGGCGAGGGGTGGTAGGAGAAGGCGAGAGGTAGTAGAAGACGGCGAGAGGTAATAGAAGAAGATAAGCGGTGGTAGAAGAAGGTAAGATATAGTAGAAGAAAGTAAGAGCTAGTAGAAGACGGCGAGAGGTAATAGAAGAAGGTAAGAAGCAATAGAAGAAGATGAGGGGTGGTAGAGGAAGGCGAGAGGCGGTAGAAGAAGGTGAGATATAGTAAAAGAAGGTAAGAGGTAGTAGAAGAAAGCGAGAGGGATAACGCAGTTGCTTTGCAAGTTACCTCATCTCTTTATGCGTATTTGGTATCTGATCTAATGCCATTCTATACTGCTTGATTGCTTGCGAGAATTTCCGTTGCTCAAAGTAGATATTACCCATGTTGATTCGCAGTCTTCCAGCGTTGCTAAACATTTTGTTCCTAACGATCACTTGATACGAATTGATGGCCTCTTGATACATCTGGTTGGCCTGGTACTGATTAGCCAGGTTGAAAAGAACCTGCAAAAAGACTATGGTTATTAAGACTATGGCACTTATGTTTCCCTGTATACCAATGGTTATATGTGCTCATGTGCAAGGCAGTTTGTGCCCACTTCTTACCGAGTAAGTAATATCCAAATTCATTTGATCAGTTAAGGATGACTGTTCTCTTTGGGTACAGAGTTTCCTTTCCTTTCTCCCAGCTTCTTTCGCTTTCTCCAATGCCTGAAACAATACACAGACCAATCAGAAGTCTAAGACATAAGACACACTGAACTCTAAAACGATGTGCTTTGTCAAAAACCACTGCAAGTTAATGCATACCAGCGGAAAGTCTTTGTTCTCATTTGCATGACAGCTCTCTTCAATCAGCTCATTCACTTGTTTCTCAAGTTGCTTGATCTTTTCCTCAGGTCTAAAACAATCAGTATATGGCTCAGACTAACTGTTCTTCAACCAAGCTTGTCATTACCGTTTATTGATCAATTGAAGGGTGTAGATTTGGTTTTATGTGTAATATGCATCGTTTAATATGATACATATGTACAATACTTTATGTGTAATACTTACGTGTCCTCAGATTTTGACTCCAATGCCTGGGCAGGCCCTTTCGATTTATTCAAAGGATCAAAGTTTGCTCCTTGGGCATCTAACATTGAATAATGATAACAATAAATATATTACAAATTACATCAATTTGTAGTCATTAATGTGTCATCTTAATGATGAGGGTAATTTTACAGGCGCCAGAAACATACACCCAGCCAAAAGAGTAGAGCATCATTTTGTACAAAACATGATCAAACTCTTGAATTCACTAAATTCAAACTGAATACAATTTTGTTACCTCGTTTGCCTGCTGCTGTGAAACCGGCAGCTTTAACAGCTGTCATTGGTCTGGCCTGATTAGCATCCTGTGTAACAAAGACATAATATACACAATATACAATAGTAGTACCAATCTGTAGTGCATATTGTATTGTATAGATGTATGCATGTTGTTCTGAAGATTTCAAATCTAACAAGGCTCGTTAATTTAGGATAAAAAGTTGAGGAAAGTAAGTAGGAACTACACTACACCGAAAGTACTTACTGCAGCAACCCCAGTGACTGGTCTTGCCCCCATTGCTGAGCCAGGAAAGCCCCCTCCTCGTCCCCTACCCTGAGAAATAAAAAAAAAATTATAATTTTATTGAGTGTGAAACATCAAATTCAGCATAAAAGGTGTTATCAATTGTCTCCATACTTACAGATGCTGTTCCGGGGATAGGAGCAGGTCTTAACTTGGACCCCTAATTAACAATAAACATAAAATTTATGATCCGAGAAAACGTTATGCTTAAAATGCAAAGAACAGGTGGTACACCTTTGAGATACTTACAGCGTTCCTATTTCCATAACTAGTTTGGAGAGCTTGCTGAAAACCTTCATCTTCATAAAGTTCCTAATAAATAGTTATTTTATTTAATAATAAAATTCTTGAGTTGCGAAGTAAAAATTCTGAAATGAAATTATGTGAATCAAACTGCTGGAAGCCGTTATTTTTCTCTTAGAGATTGAATAATTGAAGCTATTTACCTCAGTATCAAGGGCTTTATATTCACCGTATAGGTCGTCATCTTCATTTTCTCCAACTAAATGCAAATTTTTCAACGTACTCGACATTTTTCAGCGTAAAACTTTCAAACAAATTTAAATTTAAATATTTTTCTTTGCCTAGGCCAAGTAGATAAATCCCAGAGTGCATCAGCTTAGTTCATTTATTTATTTGCAGCAACCGATAAACAAAGTCATGGCAACGTAAAAAAAATTATTTTGATAAATTATTAAAAGCATCCTTCTCTCAAAGAAGAAATCAGTGATTTTGTAGCACTCAAATGTAGCAATCAGTGACTTTGTAACTCAAATAACTCCATTAAACGCATCCACAAGCACATAAGATGCTAACTTATAAAATAGGTTCTAAAATCAAATAGAAAGTATGAAGCAACCAGTTGATGAAGATGAGGGAGTGTAATGTGATATGTGATCCTAACTTTGGTTTCGCTAAAAAAGTGAAATTATTTTAATTTTACATATTTGTTTTTTCTAGTGGAGACGATCAGGAATAAAATTAGTTGTGATTTAAAATATGGAACATTCTAATGTTGGAGCAAGGTGTTATGAAATTGTCACATAAAACGTTAAAAAACTGGAACAAAAAAAGTGCTTTCATTTTACTAAAATGTAAACAGGGTTTTGTTCATTTTGCTTATGAGTAAAAGCGATAAAATAAAACTTATCGCATCCAAACAAGAATGGAAAACAAAGGAATATCGCTCTGTTTTCTTCAGTGTAAACGTGATGTGAAACATCTTCGAAAATTTCACTAAAGGTGCTATAAGAACCTGCTGATACTAGCCATGAATATTAATATGTTTTGCAATTGTATTTGCATACCTGACTATCCTGACAAGTTGTACAGACGGAAAGAAATTACAAGAGTCAGACCGCACATAGCCAACCGATATCCAAAAACTCAAAATCAGAAACATGTACACTACAGCCTTCCTTCTGTTGTGCTTTGTTGGGGCGGTTTGTGGTAAGTTTATTTTTGATTGATACTTCTTATATATTCTCAAATACTTGGACCTGACCTCTATGTTACAAGAAAGTATCGAGTCAGTGTTATTTACGTTTATGCACAATGTTTAAAAGTTGACTTTTCGTCGCTAGTATCTTTATAGAAGTTTGATTTGGCAAATCTTGTTGAACACCTTTCTTAGTCCAAGGAATAGTAGCAAAAAAGAAACTTCAATTTGTAAGTTATAATACCACCATTAACCTTCTCATACTAAAATACCCAAAATATTATTTTTCTTTCAAGAAACGTAGCGCAAGTATATGGGCTAGTATATATAGACTAGAATTAGACACTGATATGGTATGCAATGCAAGTATAAATAAAAATGGACTGTGTGAAGGCAAAGAAAAAACTCACAATCTGGATACGTAATTGTAGATTCGAAGCTAAAATTGTGTTGTTGTTGACAATAGAAAAGGAGGATCTAGCTTTGTTAAACTGATTTGTGTTTTGATAAGATTACAGAGCATTGTTTACTCATTTTGTTAATGAATTGGAGTCGAATCTGATTAAAAAGTAGAACTGCAATGAAAATCATCGGTTCTGTTAAAACTTATCAAAACACGAAGTCTATAAAATAATTGAAATACTTAGTCTTTATTTACTGTTTTCGCGAAATGTATGGAATTACTAGCTTTTATAGGGTATAATGCAAATAGTTTGAAGAACAAGTCAGCATAAACAGTAATAAAAAAATGCTAATTTCGTATCAGTTTGGTTGAGTTCAAACGCCGCCAGTATAGCGCAAATAAATTCATTAAAAAATAGAGAAAATTAGAATATGTACATTCGCTTCTTGCATTGTGCATTCCATAAATTGTTGCACCATAGTGACTTCGTTAAATTCTTATTGGCTCAGAGGCAAGTCATGTGACTTTACCAATCTATGATTTACCAATCACTTTAACAGATTGCTAGCTGTCACATAAAATAACATGAAAGGCGAAGGAAGACGATTTGATGAATCAAGATAAAATCATATTTGCTTATCTTGGATGAATGAAATGAAATGAGATAAATTGCTTTTCTATCCTATCTAACTTCATTAAACAAATAAAATCACGTATGACATACAAATATTTCGAACAATTCATCTATTTATTATTCGCAGAAAGAAACATCTGTGAGTTGCCACGAAAAGTTCACAAACATTGTTTCTTCAGCTGTAAATCTTTTAATAAATAAAATATAACACTTAAAATTCTCTACTCACTTAGAAAAATAGTCAACATATATTTCCATGTCAATAGTCAACATATAAACATTGTTTGTTTATATGGTTATTGCAATTTAATGGTAATATTCTTATGCTCATATAACATCTGCTATATAAACATTTATTTCCAGGATATTTACAGCCCCAGCTGAGCTGGAAATTTGACAACAATGCTTCGGATGGATACACAAATGAAACACAGTCAAAATATAACAACAGAAACCGCGGGCTTTTACTTCAAGGCACTAGCATAATCCAAAACAACTCGAGTCGAAAATTTATATATTTTAATGGAAATAACTCTGGTTTATTCATTAATAATATAACAAGTGAATGCTTTGCTATGCCCTGGCTTTGCAAGAATGGGCTGAGTTTGAATTTCTGGATCAATCTTCGGGGTTGGAGCACGAGAAACGTTATAGTTCATTCTGAAAATTTGAACATTGCGTTTATCAAGAATGATACACTAATTTTTAAGCTATACAACGGGAGCCATGAGTGGCATCTATATTACAAGCCACGTATCCAGGCCTGGACTTGCTATACTCTGACATGGAACAAGACAACACTTCGCTTTTATGTGAATAGCGGGCTGCAAGCAGAAACAAGCAATGTTACAGCAAAAGGTTCAATGGGTATTTTGGATAATAAAGCAATTAGAGGACAACTAATACTGGGAACAAATAGAGCAGGTACAGAAAATACCAAAATGTTCATGGATGAACTAAAATTTTGGAATGATACACTGAAGGTTGGACATGTTAGTCATGCTTGCGGGATTGGAGGTAAGAATTAAAATGTTTTGCTACATGCATCAACACAAAACAAAGTATCAGGTCAAATATAAAATTGCCTATTATTGTTGAGCGTCTAAGATATCTACATTCATAGAATAATGATGCCAATGTTTGTTTCAGAATTTTGCATTAATTTGACATGATTTTTTTAGGAGGAGGTGGTGGCTCTTATATTTCGTGGTACAAACCAAAATATTTTAATCAAGTGTTTACATCTTTGGACTACACAAATAAAGCTTTAGTGGGGCATACATTCAAGATTTTAATGGCTGATACAATTGACCAGTGCATACAGCATTGTTTCAACAATAAAAATAATTGCAAGTCAATTAATTATGAAATGAAACTTGGCTCTTCGCTTTGTGAACTGAATTCAGCTGAGGCCCTGAACACAGAAATATTCATGCGAGAACGGAAAAATTTTCAGTTTTATGATGTCTTTTGGACAGACTAGCGACTGATATAAAGTAAATTTTGTTGGCAGATTAAAAAACCCATCATAACTGTATTTAACATATGTATTTTTTATTTTAAGCATTTAACTTTCAGGCTAAAATTCAAGGTTTTTTTCAAGGAGCGTGTATAGATTAGAACAAATACTTAACTTTTGAGCCCTGGAGGTTTTGCGTTTCGCATATATCAACATATGAATGAATGAATTATTAACTGGAATGTCTCCTTAGCATTTGATTCATTGTAAATATAATCTATATTTTCTTTTCTTCTCTATATAAAAGACTTTTCTTCTATAAATTGAATAATTATTTGTTCAAATTTCCAACAACTGACGTTTTAGCGCAAGCAACGCAGCATGCAAGAAGCGCGCGAAAACACACGTTACCAGTCCTCAGGGAACGCATCATATTATTCAACAACCCATAATGAAACTTTATCAAAACAAATATGAATGTGTACAATTAGGCCATCAAACATCAGGCCACAAAATGTGCTAATGTGCTATATAACAGCTCAAAATACTAAATATATAATACAACACCAAAAAATAAGCTAAAATAGCAAAAAAGTTTACTTAAAACGGACGCAGTGTACATGAAATACCTCTGAGTGGCCATCGTGTTCCTGGAATATCCTTGTGCTCAATATCGACAAGGAATAGTGGGTCACGTTCGCTTACTCGCGAAGCATAGCAAGGGCATTCATAGCAAAACTGAGATTTCTGAGCATCAACTAATGACGGTTTCTCCGAATAAGGTATGGCTGTCACGTGGATAACCGGTAGAAGACTGGGCCCTGATTTCGGTGACGCGTCTTGTAACTCGCCAATTGTTTTCTCCCAACTACAGCCCCATAAGTAAATGCCGTAGATGAAAAGGCCCTCTGTTGGTGGCTCACGAAGCTGAAATGATAAGAAAAACCAGGTTTGAGACAATTTTGGTAAAACCCAAATGATTATACATAGACAATGCTGTTTGTGGAAAATTATGAATTATTTAACAGTGAAATCCTGGAGCCAACTAAAAATATCAAAACTTCCAAACTGCTTCTTTGTATTACAATTGCCGTTTTTGAAGAAATTCCTAATATGCCAAAGCAGGCTTCGATTCCCTGTAAATTTCGCGATATTTCTAAAATTGTTCTTTAAGTGGCCTTTTAAAAAAGCAACGAGATTCATTACAAAAACAAACAGAAAAAGATTAGAATCAACTCGACACATTGAAAACCCTATCCAAAAGCGACGCCAGCATTAAGCTAACCAAACAACACCAGCAATTCGTAGATATATTTGTCTTGGCAACTCTGATTTCATGAAAAAGCGTCAAATCTTCCATGACCAGACCCAGCCTGCTATAATTAGGTTGCGTTGTCAAACAGTAACACATGTTAGCCCATATTTCTTATTACACCGTTTGCTAAGCAAATGTGGTGAGATAAAAAGAGGGGATTTAGATTGTTGTAAGAGCTGAAAGGCTTGTTGATTTTCACTGTGAAGTTAATATCACGCACGTTATTATTGTTATTACTTATATGCCATAAAGCTAAGCGCAGATGATTCTATTGCACTGCAACAGAAAATTGAAATATGTCCCAGCAATAAATTGAACATGATATCATCATGTGATACTCACGTGATCTTTATCTCGGCCCGTTATCTCTGTTCTGAACACGAATTGCTCTGTAACGACACTGTGAGCCTCGTATTGGCGGATGGCCTCCTTTTGAAAAGAAAAACAAAAGCTCATACATTATGATATCTAAAGAACGATTCGTTATGAAATAGATAAACAGATGATAATAATGATAGCAAATGAAGATGGATTAAACGCGTGAAACTGTTATTTCTCCTCTCAAACATTTAATATCGGATCTTAGTGGTTTACAGCTGTTGTTGTATGTTATTAACAACATTAATTGCAGGATTAATTTATGTGAGAAATGATCTGATCAAGCTCCATGAATTAAATCTGTCTTATTGAACTCATCGTTTTGCAAAGCAACAGCTCTCCAGTCACGCATTTCTGACCGCAACGGAGGAGCGTGCACATTAATTGCAAGCACTGCCCAAAAAGGTATCCCGGCTTTCAATAATCACATTATTAGTACCGTATTTCCTTGATTAAACGCCCCCCTCGATTAAAAGCCCCCACACAACAATTTTTTTCAGTTGGTGTAGTGTATTGTTACTCGATAAAGGCAAGGGACAACTAAATATGTAATTTCATATTCAATAATACATGAGATGTTTTCTTAAGTGCTGGTGAATTCAGTCAGGTTAGCAAATTATGTGTTGTTTTTCACAATCATGCTTACAACAGGTCCTAACCAAATGCAATTGACAACAACACCACTTTGTTCATAAAACAAACAATTGGCGTCAAACCATTTCTCATAGTCTAGGTTGGTCGATAACAGCTTTTATCTGCGACTATCTGGAATTATTTGGGGTTAATGTTTGTCAAGGAGTCTTATTTTGATCCCTGAATTCCCCCAGGGAAACAATGCTACCAGACGTTTTTGGAAACATGAAGAAACATGGAAATTGAAAATGATTACATCGGCTCAGCCATAACACTGTCACGTCATATACGCTCCTGCGCATTACTAATAGCTACGCCGCTGCGCATGCTGCCACCTTTCTCTGCCGCATAACGTAACTCATTTAAATTTCATATTAAATTAAGGTTCTAATCGCAGCGCAGACGCTTCGCTACGCAGCAGCAATTAAAACCTATGACTAAGATTACTTAACAAGATGTGCGTCCATTTACTAACTGTTCGCTACTTTTCCTAGTAGTTAAATACTTGCATTCACCTCGATAGGAATAAAAGTTAGGAGGAAGAATGACGTCATACCTGCATTACAACTGCTAGCATTCTCTTCGGGTTGAAAAAAGCAGCAAGCCAGTAAGCTGGGACTTTTTCTTTTCCCTGCAGAAAGAGCAGATTTGTTACAAAATACCCATCCATCAACAATATTCAACCAGGGATTAAAATACCAGAGTCAGAGGGCTAAATGCAATCCTCCTTGCGACATTACAACGCATGCTCTGTGATATTTACACATTCCCACATATACACCACCGAATGGCTTTTTTCGGGACTGTTTACATCGGGATTCCCAATGATAAGCAAATACCTACTTGGTAAAGAATCTTTTCAAAATGGTTGAATCTGGCTTGAAGATCGATCAACCAGTTTGCAAGGCTCCAAGTATTAGGTGGAGAAGACAGCCCCCCTAGGGTTCTGAAGCGTGTTGGTATTTTCAAATGATAAAGCTCCTCCGCATCCTGCAGGTATTGTTCAGGCAACGTGTCTCCGTAAGAGCCTTCGCTTGTAGCCAGTTTGATAGCCTGAAATCGAGTTTAATCCAGATTAATCAAATTTGTTGAATCCATGTGCAGATCGCATAATCGATTTATTGGATTACTAAAGATAATTTGAAAAAGATGCATCGATTTATAGATTGTGCAATCGATAAATCCAATGCTATGGAACAATGGGCACATCAGTGATCCATACAGCTTAATCGAGCTGTATGGATCACTGAGATTAAGGATTAGGAAAACAGGTTTAATCGAGGATTGATTTGCGCAACTGAACTGAAACTATTCGATTACCTGGAATGTCGATTTGATTTCTTGATGCAGCTGAGAGAAGCAGTCGATTTCGGAAAGAAGAAAAAGATTAAATGGAGATGTACCACCGAGCTTACGAATTCTTTCACTTATGAACTCCTGGAGATAACAAAGATAATAGAAAATTAATTGACGGCATTATGTTCACAAGATATTCACGATGTAATTCAGATGTCAGATGCAATTGCAAGGCGACTTTAAAGGAAGCAACGAACTGCCGTATCCCTCCCACTCCTAAATGAACACTGCCTCTCGAATGATTCCCTATATGAAAATTACACTTTGTGGAGGAAGTTGACGTTGTGTGGCTAATGGTATGACACATGGCTTGTACAGTAGAAGCCCGCATATAAGAACCTGTAAATTTTTCTTCCAGCCTATTGTTCCAAGACAATAGGTTATTGTTTTGTCTATTGTTTTGAGCAGCAAAATGACCCTGAAGATTCTTAATCCATTGGTTCTTATATGCGGGTTTTTACTGTATGCGAGGCATGACAATAACTACGATTAACGTACCCTGCTCCAGAGTCTAGGCAACTTTGTCAATGCATTTGTGCATACTTCATTGAGATTGACCTCTGCGGAGGTGCGCAATGCAGTCAATGATGCACTTGCAAACACACTCATGTCAACGAGGGGCAGCAGGCCGGCTCCAACTGCATGGAACGCCCCACTTGAAACGACGAATGGGGTAGCCGATCCTCTGAGAACTTTCGATGTCGGAGCGACGTGGGTGAGAGTCGAACTCGATGGCATGTAGTCCAAAAGGGCGTTTAATCTCGTGAAAATATACTGATCATCTGACAATGGAGTCTAGAGCAAAACAACAAAGATAATCAGACATTATTGCCAGTGTTAAAGATACCCAAGGGTGAAATAATAATGATTGCTCTGGACTTGGTTTTGTCCCCAGAGGGAGGGGGTACTCTCATTAGGGCCTAACAGGGGGTCCGGTTGGTAAACAATTCTGTACTCAACATGACAATCTATCTCCTTCTATGTCCTCGCCTTTGCTATATCTTGGCTTACCTTTGCTATATCTTGGCTTACCTTATAGGCCTACCAAAATGGTAAGCCTATAAGGCGTCTAATAGCAAGAAGAAAGCAATTTATTTTTGTTAACAACCATAAAGCAAGATCGAATCCTGTTAACAACCATAAAGCAAGATCGAATTAGACTGACCTCTTCAGAGGAATATAGTCCACACATTTCTGGAGAGTCTAGTTGGCTGACTGACATATTTTCCAAGGCTTGAGCAATGGTCGCGTACTTTGCTCCAGGAGTAAAACAAATACCAGGCAGTTTGTACTTAACTGGAATAAAAACAGCCAAAATTTAAAGATAAACAAACCTTCATAGGTGGTTGTTGCTTAATTAATCACATAAGTGGTATATGTGAAAGATAGTTACAAGAAAGAGCATTGAATAAGATTCTGTGTGAGGAGAACGAACGAAGCTGTTTACCTTTCGATATGTCAAAATCTCTCCTCGTAGCAGAGGAATTAATCCAAAGTTCAACCAAAGCGCCAAGAACGTGAGTATCAATCTCACTTGTTATTCCATTTCCATACACAATCTTTAAACGATGAGAGAAATATAAATGGTAAATAGAAAACAGAAATGTCAAGAGAAATGATATACTCAAGAAAGCGTATTAACAAAGAATTAACAAATGTAAGGTGAAAATATACGTACCTCAGAGAGCATGTATCTAATTCCATTCCATTGGACATTCCTTTGATTCTGACTTTGAACTGGAGTCGATCCTGGACTTCCATCAGCGCTGCTCTGGGTTTGTGTCTCTGAAAACTCGTCTACCAAAACTCGGAAAGATTGCTACAAAATTAATAAAGATCTTTTAGGATTCATCAACTCAAAAGAAATTTGAGCCGAGAGCTTCCCCAACGGAATTAAGGCATGACAGTTATCGGCTTCCCTGCATAAAATGCAGCGAAGAAGACTTGGAGATTTAATACAATCTTCTTAACTCCTAAATTAACAGAATAATGTAGTGTATTAAGACATGGATACCCAGAGCTTGCTGACTGGAAAGTCAAACTCATACGGTCTATTGAGTCCAACAAATGAGAATCGGTGCCGAAGCCTCAATGTGCTGTGCAGCATGCAAGCATTGTGCAGCAATGGCAGCCATTCATTTCGCATTGACTTCTTCCATACTTCAGGATCAATCCAAGAAAAGTTACGAGTCAAGCTCGACTTCAGGCTCTGTGGAAAAAAGAGGACTGGAAACGTTACAGAGTCGTCGCTGGAAAATCCACCAAATGCATGGATAAACAGCGAGATGTAACAGCTAATCCATAGGAGACTGTGTTCAGGATTTTACTAGCTTTACAGACAGGTATGAAAGCAAATAATCGCGAAGCAATCCCATGTAAGCTAATTTAACGCATTGATAAACAATAGGACAAAATAAGTCTCCCATATGGTATGTTATCCATTGTTTATTCACTTGAAATTGGACAGTACTGGCTCCTAATTGTGGTACTAGTGGTACAAAGGGTTCAGAGGCAACGTGGAAGCTTACCATTTTAGGCGTGTCAACAAAAATTTTGACAGAGGTCTGCAAGATAGACGCTGGAAGACAAGGATCATCATTCGATGATATCCAAAGTCTGAAATTCTGATCAAAACTCGTCGCTTCTTGCAAGAAAGAGTCCAAACTCTCAAGGAGATGAATACAATTTTGACCATTCAACAGCAGAAGCCAGCCACCCTGGAAATGGAGAAACATCGTAGGTCAGTAGGGGGAAATCTGTGGTTTAAAAATGGAGGAAATGGCCGGGAAAGTCTTACCGATTTCATGTTCATTTGGATGGCTTTCTTAGCATACGTCTCCTCTCCACTAATGCCACACAGTCGAATAACTTGTACCTCAACCTTCAAGAAAACAAAACACAATCAGCCATCGCTATAAGTCATTCACTTGCTTTTAAACAATTGTCAGATCAACAATAATCGATGTTCATCAAAGCAGCTTTTAGAAACAATACTCCTCATTCATTCATGCTACGATGCTGATATATCATTACAAGCTTTACAGTTACCTGTCTTGATGCTGCAAAGCTGGTGACAAGTGACTCGGGAACTTCTGACTCTTTTCTATACAAAAGCAGGATAGGACATTGCACGCTGCTCTGCCTGGCAGCAAAAGGCAAATCCATGGGTACATCACTCGAATACCTTGAATAAAACAGACCCTCGATTAGTTTATACACACGGTATTGATAACAATACAGGTGTCTAACGTGTTATTAAACGTTTAACAACACGCATCGAATGCAATCCACGTGAAGAACATGTTACCACCAGGAGATAAGAGAAGTGATGGAATGGAGTTGTTACATCAAAGTAGAGACCGAAAACTGTGGAGAACCGTGATCGCCCAAGTCAGGGAAGGATATGGCACTTGAGAGAGAGAGAGATCAAATGCAAAAATGTCAATTATTGACTAATACAGTATTGCAATGCCTAACATAGATACATGAAGTATTGTGATATGCTACATTTGCTTGTTCAGTGATTGTTATCATAAGAAGGGAAGCTTATCATGTTATGAACAGAAGTGTTCATGAATGCAATGATTCAAGAGATACTTCTCTCATCAACGGGCAAAAGTGAAAAAGATCAGAGTTTGTTCTTTATTATTGTTTACTTACTTTTTACCCAGGGACATGGTGACAAATACAGAGGATGCTTGTAGAAGCCTGTCGCTTCTAATAGCTCGCATTACAAGGAGTCTTTGAATGGGTAAATACCTATTAGGATAATGCAAAACATTGAATACTTAATGTGTTAAAAGATACTTCGTTAAGGACGTATTGCAACAAATCGTAAATTGTATAGCTTTGGGAAGGTGGAAAATAGAGCTTTGGAAATGCTTGTATATTAACGTACTTGTCGTCAAGATTTTCCGGCATTGAAAGTAGTTCGGGTTTGTCGTATTCCGCAATTTGACGCCACTGTGTCTCTCGGCCCTCTTTGGGCATTTTCTCAAATGTGTCGGTGAACCAATCGTAATACTGAGCCAGCAACTATTAGAGAGGAAAATTAATATTAGAAGGGAATAGAAGCTTAGATGACAATAGCAAAAGGTGAAGCATCTGAAGACATGGAAATGTTTCAACAGGAGAAACGTTAAGAAATAAACAAAATAAAAATTGAGGTATCAACAAATGAGATTGAGGCATCAATAGAAGGGAAATAGAAAGACCAGCTGAAGAGAAATACAGACATCATTTTAGAAGATATCCAGAAATCATCTCAGGAGATATCCAGACATCATCTCAAGATATATCCAGGCATCATCTCAAGAGATTTCCAGGCATCATCTCAGGAGATATCCAGACATCTCAGGAGATATCCAGGCATCATCTCAAGATATATACAGACGCATTTAAAGTATAAAGGCATCAGCTGAAGAGATACACGGGAATCATCCCAGGAGATACAAGAGGATCAAATAAAGAGGTATTTAGACACAAAGATAGCATTCCATACCTGTAGATTGTAATACTGCTCGTCGAGTAACCAATCAAACGGCTTCTTGCCAGTTGTCTTGAGGGGAATCTCCCATTTTGGATAAGCCAATTGCTTAATCGCTGCACCAAAAGGTGGACTAATAAGGAATTCTCTGTCACCGATGCTTAATTTGCCAAGGGAATCCTCTATTTCAAGGGCAACAAGTAGGGCGAATATTGGACGATCTTCTTCGAATAAACCTCTGGCTTTCGAGATAAATGTGCTGAATTGTACCTTTTCAACCACAGAACTGACCGCGTTTCTGAAAACGGGAATGATATGAAGTTAAGAAGTAGAAATAATAAAGAAGAACCAATTGCTGATAATTTAAAGAAAATAGATGAAGGAATGATGAGAGAGAGAGAGCATACCTGTCAGAATGCTTGATAGCCATGTCAAATACTGCAACAAATTGAGCAAAAGACATTTGATAAAGAGGATTGATAGCAGACATTGTTCTTGACACGTCGAAGAGTGTGGCTGCGCAAACAGCAATCGATCGATACGTTTCTCGGGAATTTTGTATGGACATCTCGGCACTTCTTGCCTTGGATAAGCTGTTGAAAAAAGTGAATTTTAGTCTTAAGCCTGGCTTCCATATAGTCGTTTAGGGTCGTTGAGGGTCGCTCAAAGGGTTAAAATCAACTTTTGACAATGTCTCTGTGTGATTTTTCATCCCTTCAGAGACCCTTAACGACCCTCAAAGACTATATGGAAACCAGGCTTTATAAATAAACCAGTTATTCTTCTAGATGTGACGAAATCAAGCTCAGTGGCTCCTTGCGTCTATGTGTGGTTATTCTCTGTCTTTATATAATTTCACTAGATACAATGAAACCTAGATGAAACTACATATAATTTCACTAGATACAAGGAAATTTGCAGATGAAACTACCTTTCTTGTGCTTCATCGTAGACTCTCTTTATCAAAGCAGCCTTTTTTATGCAAACAAGACTACAGAATGGATCCTCGTTATCGCAAAAGTTATCCAGCAATTGCTCTTCAGCTCTGTTCTTCGTTGATAGATGAGTAACGATTTCCTATTGAAAGAAGCAAAGAATAACAAGCACATATTCCATACCATCCGCATCTAGATTACCGTAATGCTTCGATTAAACGCCCCCTTCTTTTAAATGCCCCCCTCGAATAGAAGCCCCCAAAATATCAATAAATTTAATAAACGCCCCGGGCGTTTGATCGAAGTGTTACGGTAATTCTCTTTTCTCACAATTGCAAAGTGGGGAGGTAGAAGTTCTGCTTGGACGCTAAAGTCCAATTGCTTAAAAAGCAAATGACCTCACCTGAGCAACTTGGGCAAGTGTATCATGTATACGAGGCTTCTCTAGCTTGATAAATCTGTACAGAAACTGTTCAGTCAAGCCTTCCCGCGACTGGCAAAACTCAATGACATTTGCATAGGCAGCAACAGATGAGGGGATAGTATATGCAGGGTTTGTTGTGATAAGAAACAGTCTAAAAGGCAAAGCATTTACGTTACGATGAGGTGGTCAATCGACCTCCGTATAACAAGGCTTGTGTATTCAATTATGGTGGGAGGTTAGGATTTTCAGGGGGTTATGTTTACCTGAATCCAGGAGAGCACTCGATTTCTTCACCTCCAATCTGATAAAAAATGAGTATGAATCAGCTGGTACGCAAGGAAACGTATACTTGCTATTGCTAATTAATTACCACACGTAAATTAGGACTATACTGCTATCAATGGATTAGTTACACAAAGCACAAAATAACAAAATATTACAATCACTGCTGTACTATTTTCTTTATCAGTAAAAAGATGTGTAAAAGACACCAATGACCCACTGAGTAGAATAGAATAGTTGACGTCATTCTTACCGCTAGCTTAAACGGAGCAGTGGCTCCAATGAACGCAGGTCTCCCTCGCGATAGAGAATACAACTTTTCGTTCGATTCAAGATCTTTCAAATCGATATCAGTGATCAGCAAACTCCTGCCTTCGATCAAACATTTCTCCAATTCCCCTCTAAGTTCCTGAAACGACAGTAGAAGATTCCAAGCTGTTCATCATGATTGTGCTAAATAGTTTAGCGATATACAATGCAGAATTGCATGGGTTAAAGGAGGTTGGGAGAAAGCTAGCTTTGAGAATTCAACCTTGAATTTAACGACAGTTGTATCGTGTAGCAATTTGGCGATCCAATGTACCGCAACTCTCTGAGGATCACATATCAATGCCCATGCGATACAGCAATCAGTCTGTGTTGTTATGCAAACATTGTCCAAAGACATGTTGTCTGTTGGGAACCTCAGTGCTTTCCAAAACCTCAGCATTTGCTGTCAATAAAAAAAGGTAGACTTTCAAAGAAAAGTAAATATTTTCAAAGTATCATAGTTGAAACCCTAAATAGTATATTTAATGTTTCAAAGGATAAGCACTTAAAGTTTCAAAGGAAACTTTAAATAGTATACAAAAGTTTCAAAGTCCTTAGAAAGTCTTTAATAAATTTTAAGAATAATTTTATATCTTTAAGAAGACTTTGAAAGGTTCAATAGAGATCTAACTGGAATGAAATACCTTTCCAACAAGAAATTTTGCCAATGATATGTTATTGAAGATCTTTTTCTTTTCAGCAGGCACGTTGTTATCCTTGCAAGTGTTCAAGAAGAACTCTGCCATTCGTTTTCTGAAAGCAAACAAAAATATATTGAAAGCCCCTGCAGTCTCAATTGATCAAAACACAAAAATACATAACCCTTGAAGACTCTGTATTCATGTCAATAGGGTAAATAAAGCTACCAGGGGCTGACACAACAAAAGGCATAGTCCCCCGAAAATTAAGCACTTTGCATTCCATTCAGTAGAGCATACGAAGCTACCAGGGGGTAAACACCTCGTAAAATGTTGAATAAATCTAATTAAAGGTCTAACCTTTGATCGATTCCCATAGGACCGCAGTAGGTTAGAAAAGCCGCAGCACATATGGAATTGGTCAACAAAACTTTACAGTTTGTGTAATCTTCTAAAAAGTACTTCCATACCATTTCAATTGGCTTTAAACTAGAAGATAATCAAAGAAGATGTATTAAGATAAAGTCTTCCAAAAGATATTCTTTCTATATATGCTTGGTCATCTCGCAATAAAATAAAGTAGAAAAGTGGAAAATAGAAAATATACGAGAATAGTAATATATAAAGATGACAAAGCTGATAATAGTAGAGTGTTCTCTCACCTTTCGATAAGTTCGTTGAGGCTTTTTAGCTTTTCTGAGTAATCATTGATTTGTTTGCTTAGGTTGTATTTGTGAATTGCATTTTCATCGAATTGTTTTTGAAGATCCTCGATCTCTTGGGAAATAGCTGGAAGATCATCCTCCGTCAGGCCTTCCACTGGGTCAACGTGAGGTGGCTAAAAGAAGAAGATCAAATTTGAAATTCAAGGTTTCAAACAAGATTAATAATTTTAGACAAAAAAGAAGAAACACAACATGAAGAAGATTAAAAAGAAGAAGAAAGCTTGGAAGAGTACACGGATAATAACCATGATGATCAGAGCCGGAAGATTAAAAAGTATCGTTTGATGAAATATGAAGAAGACAATAAAACAAAAAATTCTTCCCAACCTCATCTTCTCCGATAATTTCTTCTTCCTTCTTTTTTTCAGACTTGGCAGAATCTATCAACTCCTTTTCATCTTGAAGATCTTTCAAGACTTTCTTGGCATTCAAATATGGCTTATTCTTCCTTGTAAATTCAATGACTGCTTGACAGTACTCGACAAGATGCGCTGCATCTTCCGAAGAGTATCGAGCAGCAGCCAAAGACAGACCGAGATTCTTCTTGTCTAGGAAGAAAAACACATTAAGTTATAAGAATGCTTGGATTCAAATGAGAGCAAAGTAAATGAATACCGCAATGCTTCGATCAAACGCCCGCGGCGTTTATTAATATTTTTGACATTATAGGGGGGCTCTATTCGAGGGGGCGTTTAATTAAAGCATTACGGTACGTGACTGTTCCTAATTACCTGGACTATTTGTTCTCTGTGGGCTGGAATACTTCGAAGTAGGAGTGCTAGGAACTGATGCTTTTGGTCCAGGCACAAATGGTCGTTCTTCACCGGGAGCAAAAAAAGAGACAACTGTCTTGAGAACTTCGTCAGAAATCCCCTGCTCCCACTGTTGATTGTTGAGCGATTCGGCAAACTTCTGTGAATCATTCATGATGTTCTGAATTGTCTTCCAAGTGTTTTTATCCACATTACGTCCATCTGATGTCAATCCTATTCAGCAATAAAAAATACAAATCTCAAGTCAAAGTAGAAATTATAAATATCAATAATGCCTCGTATTTCGCATTGATTAATTTAATTAAGGAGGGTAGTCCTTTCACAATGGCTGATTTTCAAGCAGTATGGATCATTGATAGGATAGTAACAACTTTGATAATCATGAAAAATCGAGGCTTTTGCCTAAAGGTTAAGCAAGCTTTAGAAACCCGTAAAAGTAGTAGTAGTAGTAGTAGTAGTAGTAGTAGTAGTAGTAGTAGCAGTAGTAGCTGTAGTAGTAATAATAGTAGTAGTGGTAGTAGTAGTAGTAGTGGCAGTAGTAATAGTAGTAGTAGTAATGGTAGTAGTAGTGGTAGTAGTAGTAGTAGTAGTAGTAGTAGTAGTATTAGTATCAGCAGTAGTAGTAGTAGTAGTAGTTGCAGTAGTAGTAGTGGTGGTGGTGGTAGTAGTAGTAGTTCAGTGGCTGCTGAACTATCTTACCCATGCTAGAATAAGCTGGCTTGTGAACTGTGTCCTTTCTTCGTCGTGACGTAGCAGAGCTGATTCTCGAAGCCTCATCAGAAAAAGACATTGAGCCTCCTTCCCCTGTTCGCTTTTCCCTCTCTCTGCCTTGAGACGAGGCAACGTACGAAGCGAACTCAGGTCTACCAATCAGAATCATCAGCATAACCATTGTCATGCCAACCATCGGTGTCGGGTTTTGAAATGCTCTGAGACGCTCGATACAGCCTCTGTCAACTCTCTTCTGAAATGTATCGACCTTCAATAAAGAATAACGTAACATTAATCGCACATCGCATATTTAGAGCATATGCAGTATATGGGAAACAATGTAGCTTGCTGCAACCTTTGAGATGGCCTTATCGAGTTCTCTCTTAGTCACTTCGACGTCATCCTCAGCATCCTTCATCAATTCATCAAATGTTTTCGATGCTCTTGGCACCTGTTGGGTCAGTTTGATCTTCTCATACTCCTCGTCCATCTCATCATAGTCATCGATTAGAATTGAATCTACAGTCTCGTCTTCCATTTCGCCGTCGATCAATGCCATGAATGCCTTCAAACTGCTACTGCCAATGCCGAGTTTCGCTCGCAGCCTCTCTCTCAGCGTCGCCTTGGCAATCAAAGCGTTGAGTAGTTCGCCAGTCGTCTTTGTAGAGACTGCAAGCTCTGATTTCAACTTTGATATCGTTTCTTTCAAATCCGAGACGTTCATTCTGGCTTGACTCAGCCCTGACAGGGCTTTCCTGGATAAAGTAACAGAAATGAACGCTAAAACTAACTACCTCTTTAAATAATTCATAATAAAATACCTCTTCAACTTGAACTCCTATAAAGTAAGAAATTATATGAAGTTCCCTTCAATTCCATGCGTTTTCCTTAAATTTCACGTGCCCTCCATAAGTTTAATCCTAAATAAAGGGCTACACGAACACGAACGCGAATACAAACACGAACACGAACACGAAAATCAACAGGTTCATACTTTCTCTTTCTGACTTTTTCATTGACCTTGGCTGCTTTCACTTTGAACACGTATTTAAAACAATGCATGAATCCGTGAAACGTTGTAGGTCCGACGAATATACCAGTGGTAGGTGTGCCATGCCAAGACACGTCTTTATGCAGAATGCGATTAAGGAGTATGCTCTTCGAGTATGGTAGCTGTCCGTCTGAATCAACTTGCTCATCCGGCTCCGCAGCATCCCCAGCCCATGGTATCTGATTGCAATCCCTGAGGATGTGTCCGTGTATGGCTATCATTGTTTCCATAACATTTCGTCTGCAAAAACAAATAGACAATAATGCAACTGCTAGATAGGATTATGCATGAGAAATCACTGTTATGATAGCTGGCTATTTGTTCTCCAACATTCAGACCTCTAAGATTATGCATGATAAATCACTGTTATGGAGCTGGTCACAGGTTCTCCAAAATCCCTCTGAGACGGCTCTCAATAAAAGACGCAGTGGAGGAACCGAGTGCTATTGGACAAGGGAATGAAGAAAGGAAAGAAGATAAGTAGTAGAAAGGCATACAAGATCGATGCAACTCAACGTTAAAGTAAATGTACAAGAAGTTAGCTTAACATATGAGAATAAAGAGACTGCCTGTTGAATGAGACTGACTGTATTATTGTAATACGACTGCTATTAAATAGAATAAGATATTAGAAATAAGAGAATGCCTGTTGAATAAGACTTACTGTAGTTCTGGATCAAATTCAGCCAGGATTCCCTGAGTATCAAGGTAATGAGCAACAATACCGTATAAAGCATCTGATGGCCAATCCATGGCCCAGTTTATGTGACAGCCAGCTAGGATTCCAGGGTAATCCCTAATAAAACAAAATTCATGTGAAGAATTTGGGGCTGGTGATTTAAAATGTCGTGGAGAAATCAGGAATGGAAGATCGTGATACGATGTAAGCCAAGATTATGGCACAAGGTCAGCCAAAGTTGTGCCAAAAGATCTACCAACAATATGGCACAAGGTTGACCAAGATTGTTGCAAAAGGTCAGCCAATATTGGGTCAAACAAAACATGTTCCATTACTGATTCTCCAAGGACCACAGACCTACCAAGATTAGGAGGAAGAATGGTAGCATTATAATAAACTTATGATATACCTTGCGAGATTCATTAGAGTCGGGTTTCTTGGTTGCAAACATACAATGATATGCAGGTTCAATTTCACTCGAATTTCGAAGAATTTCATCGGATCAGAAAGAAAGCTGGAATGTCCCTTCTTTATAGCAGGGAGGAGAGCCTTGAAAAGAATGAAAACTGGTTGTTATAAAGTATTAATTTTTGGTGTTAATGCAGGTTGATAGCATAAAGCAAGAGGTTGGTGAGGGAATAAAAGTACAGCGTGTATATTTAATCACATGGGCACAGCAACACAGTAAAACCCCGATAACTCGAGCCCGCAACAACTCGAGCCAACTTGCATTCCTCTTCAAAGGCATTGTTGGAATCTTCCAACCCAGGATAGCTCGAACATTCATCAGTCCCTTGGAGGACGGAATTATGGGTATAATCCTGTAACTACTGTTTTAAGCACGAGGTTGCAATTACTTACCGAAATCAGGCTCTTCAGTTCTTCTTCAGTAAACAATAAAGGACAGCTCCCATTGGTTAAAATATTATCAATAGCATCAAGATATGACTTGTCACGGAGATCTGGGCCCTAAAATCAATCAATTACGTCATCGTGAGTTACACGAGTTAATGACAAAAGTTTGCAGAGTAAATTAGTGGCGTAAAACCTAACTGCAGTTTGAAGGTCCCAGTAGAAAGGAAAGTCAGTAAGGCTATATGATAAAACACGGACCATATCTGATGGTCCGTGGCCCGTGTATTGGCATTAATGTATGTCTAATAAGGGGTTGTTAAAATATATGAAAAATATATGAAAAATTCTTCACTTACTGTTAGTACTAATGCAGTCTGTTTGCCTTCGCAGCCCGCAGTCCTTACAGCCGACCTGAGACCATCGAAGAATGAGGATCTATTCGTACAATCAATGTGATAAATTGGAATATTGACCATGTACAGAACAAGTCTAGCCATTGAGACGAGGTGGGTGCCAATAGAACCAATCAATAAAGCATTGCCACTGAATGAAAGACAAAACAGCATAAGTTTGAATATGTTTGTAATTGTTATGATCAGAATAGACTTTATCATGTTATGAACAAGAGTGGTTACGAGTGCGACGTTTCGAGAGATACTTCGAAGCATCGAATCTAACCCTAACCCTAACCCTAACCCTAACCCTAACCCTAACCTTAATCATAATGAGAAACGCCATACCCATAAAGAGTCCTGTCTATGACATGATGAATTTATTATCAGTAATTTTGTTGATATTTGCATTGCTTGAGCTCAAAGCATTTGTCATACATGGGTTACATAAGCTGGCAATTATAAAGATGATATGGTATCAATGAACCTCGATTTGAAGCAGACGATGCGATATATTCTGATCAAATGCTTCATGGTATGATCACAGAGTGCAAGTGGTAGCTCTTTGTTGTATTGCTCGTTGTAACGTGTTAGAAATGACTGGAGGCAGGAGTACACTTCTGATACACCCTGGATTGCTTGATGAGCGATCTGTATATGACAAAAATCATCAATCATCAATCATCAATCATCAATCATCAATCATCAATCATCAATCATCAATCATCAATCATCAATCATCAATCACCTTTCGACCAGAAGATCTTGAGACTTGAGTGAACGATCTATGTGCTTGTAAATGGGCATCTGCTGCAAATGTTGTGAAGAGCGAATAGGGAGCATTGGCAGTCAATGACTCAAAATACTGCAAAAGAGTATCACAAACATCAGTCATCAAACATCAAGACAAAATCCAAAAGTCTGCAGAGAGGGGCAAACAAAACTCGATTTCGAAAACAGGATTAACGAAATAAAAATGATAATATACCTGTTTAGTGATGTCTTTGAATGTATTCTCAAGCCAATTGATGTCTGCAGTTTGTGCTATTCTGTCTTCAAACACCCTTCTCGCCTCGTGTTGCCAGAACAGAATCAGGTAGTTTTCATCATCATCAATTCTTAGCTCTTCAGGGCAGTTTTTCAAAGACTATAAAAACAGTATTGCCATTAAGACCATTAATAAACGCCTCCTTTGAACGCCTCTCGAATAGAAGGCACGTGTATGAGATGGTGTGAATAGGAGGTGTATCGTACCTGGAATATTCTTTTCAGATCTTTTAAATCAAATTGATAATTGCGTCGTCCTAGCATTGGGCTCGGTCGAAGAACATCACTGACACGGGTCAGCAGGTGACACGATGCCTGGACTATCTGCTCGTGCAATTCGTGAGGCAATGTAAGGCATTCGTTAGCACCCATATTCGCCTGGAAAAAGATTAAGCAATAATAGATGCATATACCTTTTTAATAAGAATTAAATGTGGTCTGCATACAAGTAAACCTTGTTGAATAGCATTCATACATATGACACGATACAATACAATACAATACTACACAATACTATACAATACCATATCATATTATACCATACAATCTCTATACAATAATAAAGATTGCTATAAAAACGCTATACTTACTTCAAGCATTGCTGAAGCTATCGTTTGAATGGTCTTCTGTTTAGGTTCCGGCAGTTGAATTACAGTGAAATGACGCTGGAAGAAATACAGACTGAGTTAGTTATCAAACAGAATCAGTCAGTAATAGCAATGGCATGTTACCGTCACAGCACGCAAAGCACCCTCAATAATAACAAGCATGAACATGATCTTAGATTGATCAGAAGCAGTATAAATAGGCCCTTCGAAGTGGTATTTCCTTCAATTTCACACGATATAATACAGAAAAGAAGTTTGCATGTAGCATTAAAATGCGTGATATGTTACCAGAAGGCGGTCTGATATCTGTGTCGTGTTCAGGGTTGCTGCATCTGATATTGATAACGAGGCTGTGATCGAGAGGTCTTCAATGTAACGTCGATCGAAAGGCTTTTGTAAATTAAATATCATCTTGCTGTCAACCAATTGTCGTAAGAGCTGAAAAAATAATGTTATGGCGTTTAATTTCTCTTCTACATGCCTGTCTATGGAGCAGTGGTGCATAAAAAAATAGGATGTTTAATACATGGAAATAAACAGCTGATGAGTGGTTACTGTATATAGAAGCTTACCTCGTTGGTTGATTGGAAATTGGTGTTATCTGGGTTTGTAGTAGCAACATTCAAGTCATCGATAAACAGCATCAGTTTTTTGTTATCTTCTGCGCCGTAAACAAAACCTAAGAGGCGAAGACAAGGGAATAAAATAAAATTTGTATCGCGTAAGATTAGCAGAGATCGCGGCTCAAAGTCTACAAAGTTCATAGCTAAGATCTGCCAGTATTGTTGCTCAAAATCTGCCTGGATTGTGGCTCGAGATCTGCTAAGGTTGTGACTCATTGTGGGCTAAAATCGCAGAACGAGGTATATGGAAATTGTAAGACTGAAACTATTGTAAGTTCAACTATACATTCAACAATAAGTTCACCTGTAAGTAATACTATAGGTTCAAAATGTTTCAAAACTATACGATACACTGGACAACATACTATAGGAGGCACTGATAAATAAACACTGTACCTTGTCTATGATACATGACGTCTTCCATAAATTTTTGCAACAGGGCAGCGGTCGTTCCAGCGGAATATGCCATGCGCTTGATTATAGTATTCTTATTTTCTACGAAATAAATTCCAATCGAATGTGAAGCAAGAAACTTAGATAAAGCCCACCCGTTTTAATGAATCACGACAACATTAAACCCAATGTCTAAAGCCTACCTCTTTGGTTGTAAAAATCATTGATCATACAGGTTTTGCCACTTCCTCTTGGTCCAATGAGAAGGATGTTCCGATCCATTGATGAGACAAGTTCCATGATAAAGCGCGCTCGCATCTGAAATCCAAAAAAACGTGATGATGTATCAAAACGTCAAATAAACCATGGTGCATCAAAACGTCAAACAAACTATGATGCATCAGAATGTCACATAAACCAAATTGGTACACAACTAAAATGCTCATAATATCCAGTGGCACATGCTGGCACATTTGCAAAATCAAATAAACATGAAGTTGTGGGACAATTATGGCTCATTTAAGAAGAGGCAGGCACGTGGCTGCGCTGCGCACCCTAAAAAAATTTCTGACTAAATTTTTCGCCTCTGGTTACAATTTATTGCTGCTGCGAAGCAAAGCGTCTGCGCAGAAGAATATAATCGAGTCATCCTCGAGAAAAAATCTAGTTTGTCTGTTTGTTTGTGTCATTCTAGCCCCCGCGTAGCCTCCTCGGTATCCTCCTCCGTTGAGCAGCATGCTGGTTTTATTTTCCATCAATTCATCAATGGCGGTAATCTTTGCTGCACTGCAGTGAAGATTATCACGTAACCCTAACCCTAATCCTAATCCTAATCCAAACCCTAACCTTAATCCTAATCCTAATCAAAACCCTGACCCGATACACCAGACACTGTCAGTAGTATTACATCATGAATACTCCTGCGCAGTAACCCATATATGGCACTGCGCATACACGCCCACCTTTAGGGCACTCTAATCCTAGCCCTAGCCCTAATCTTAACCCTAAGCCTAGCCGATACACCATACACTGTCAGTAGCATTACGTCATGTACACTCCTGCGCAGTAGCCTATATATGGCACTGCGCATACACACCCACCTTTACGGCCTCTAACCCTAACCCTAACCCTAATCTTAACCCTAAGCCTAGCCGATACACCATACACTCTCAGTAGCATTACGTCATGTATACTCCTGCGCAGTAGCCTACATATGGCACTGCGCATACACACCCACCTTTACGGCCTCTAACCCTAACCCTAACCCTAATCTTAACCCTAAGCCTAGCCGATACACCATACACTGTCAGTGGCATTACGTCATGTATACTCCTGCGCAGTAGCCTACACATGGCACTGCGCATACACACCCACCTTTAGGGCACTCTAATCCTAACCCTAACCCTAATCCTAACCCTAACCTTAACCTTAACAGATACCCCATACACTGTCAGTAGCATTACGTCATGTATACTCCTGCGCAGTAGCCTATATACGGCACTACGCATACACACCCACCTTTACGATCCCAACCCTAACCCTAACCCTAATTCTAACCCTAAGCCTAACCGATACACCATACACTGTCAGTGGCATTACGTCATGTATACTCCTGCGCAGTAGCCTACACATGGCACTGCGCATACACACCCACCTTTAGGGCACTCTAATCCTAACCCTAACCCTAATCCTAACCCTAACCTTAACCTTAACAGATACCCCATACACTGTCAGTAGCATTACGTCATGTATACTCCTGCGCAGTAGCCTATATACGGCACTACGCATACACACCCACCTTTACGATCCCAACCCTAACCCTAACCCTAATTCTAATCCTAACCCTAACCGATACACCCTACACTGTCAGTAGCATAACGTCATGTATAATCCTGCGCAGTAGCCTATATATGGCACTGCGCATACACGCCCACCTTTAGGGCCTCTAACCATAACCCTAACCCTTAACCTAAGCCTAACCCTAACTGATACACCAGCCACTGTCTGTAGTACTACGTCATGTATGCTCCTGCGCAGTAGCCTATATATGGCACTGCGCATGCCCACCTTTAAGGCACTCTAGCCCTAACCCTAACCCTAATCCTAACCCTAGCCCTAAGCCTAACTGATACACCAGCCACTGTCTGTAGTACTACGTCATGCAAGCTCCTACGTAGTAGCCAATCTAGGGTACTGTGCATACACGCCCACCATTAGGACATTTAAATTACAAATTGATCAAAACACAAACTAAATGTCCTCATCAGGTTTCGAACCAGTGGTCTTCAGGTTAGCTTGCAGGTGACTTACCATTAGTCTACAGCAGCGCTGCTTACCAGAAGAGAATATCTTAAGGTCATAGTTCTGTTTCTTATTTCTAAGCGAAAACAACTACTAGTACAATCTGATTATTGGTTTTACATCACAGCAGCACTCATTTTAAAAATGTTGACAGCCAGTAAGTAAAGAATAACACTATCTTCAAGCAAAAAAACAACATCATCAAGCCTGCCCCTCCACTCCAATGTAAGGTCGTTGTTCGATTTCGCCCACCCAAGCTTAAATCTCCAGCTTCGTGTCTGAAGAGTTGTGTATTAAAACAAATAACCACATACCGTATCGACAGTCTCCACAAATGTTTCTTCCAACAGGTCGAGTGAGTCACCGTAAGATATATCAGGCAGCCTTAATAGAAGAAATGAGAAGAGTTAGATACAATAAGATGATACGGCGATACAGTGATACAACGATACGATGAAAGTAGCTTCAACATAACACATTGTGGTCTTCGTAACTTATGGCCTTCTGACTAGTACTGAAAAGGCAGAAGGCAAAAATCCATAAGATACGAATTATCTATAGATGCGTAATGTCTATACTGACATCACACTGCTCGATGTACAGAAGTACAGAGCAATAATAGAATAGAAGCAAGAAAGTAGACTTAGCTCTCTGTTACTCAGAGTTTCATGCTTTCGCAATAATCAGACAGACTACTACTCTAAGATACGAATTAATAATGTGTAGCAATCGTCTCGTCTTGAAACAGAGACTTGGCAAGAAAAGTCCACTCGCAAGTGTTCCCTTTTCCATCTTTTCACTTCAAAATAACAAAAATAAAAGCAGCCATGCTTACCTTGCCTCCCAATTATCCCACTCGCCAGATTCGTCAACATAATAATCAAAAACAGAAATGTGGTGGTCGTAATCAGGAAGACTAAAAGAAATGAAGTTATGTTATTGTCGTCAGATATACCATATAACCCACTGCCTTCCATGCAAGTAGAGCAGAGATTTCTTTATGTTTCTCTCTCGAGCAGAGATTATGCTTCCCTCTCGAGCAGAGATTATGTTTCCCTCTCTAGAGTAGAGAGTTGTAGACTCCTGATGATTGATGATTGATGATTGATGATCCTAAGAATTTGACCTGAGCCTTTTACTTACGCAGTACTAACAGAGAGTAGAAGCTGACTGAAGCTGTTCTTGTCTTGTTCTCTTGTCAACAGGCCCCCAAAAGTCCATATTAGAGAGAAGACAAAGAGTCTTTCAGTATGTAGATCACCTCCGAGGTCTGTATGCTCCTGGAATGCATGATAGTGTGTACTGAACTTGAAAACTGATGCATTTAAGGTATGCGATCTAAGGTATGTTACTAGGAGTGTTAGCAAAATTAGCACAATGCAAAGTGTGTGGACCAAAATACTGTTACCTGTAGCAAGGCTGAAAGTAACGTCAAGCAGGATGAGAATAATGCTGTTTCTGAAAGTTTTAGACACGGCCTTGGAGAAAAAATAATGATCAATTAGAAGCAGAAATAAAATGAAACAATACACGAGAAGATAGCAAAGAGATTAATAGTCCATTTACCTTGCTTCTTGGTCCATGAAATTCAGAACTGGATCAATTACTTTGCCAAAAGCTCGTTGCAATATCTGAAAGGATAATTTGGAATATCGTTGTTAGTTTAAACAGGTACTACTACAGTAAAAACCCGCATATAAGAACCAATGGATTAAGAACCTTCAGGGTGATTTTGCTGCTCAAAACAATAGAAGAAACAATATCCTATTGTCTTGGAATAATGTAGTCTGGAAGGAAAATTTACAGGTTCTTATATGCGGGTTTTTACTGTACCACTACCACCGATCTAAAGCTCGATCTTTTTTAACTAGCAACGTAAAAAATGATGGAAATAAATTTATAAAAACATTTTGAAGGTTAGACAAAAATTCTCACGTGAACTTGTTGTGTCGGTCTTCCGCAAAGCCATCCATCAGCAAGAGGCCTCCAACCAAGTACTTTGTCATCAATAAGAACAAGACCCTGTCAGATAAGAGATCGATAATCACGCCACAAACTCTTTATTTATTTCCAAAGGCTTTGCTCTTAATGTGTGCTGATAAACTGAGCCACATCTCCATAAAAAATCTGTTACAGATGCAGCTATATTTACGCAATATATGCAGCTATACCTATGCAGTTATATCTACGCAATGTATGCAGCTATATATAAATACCATAGTTATAGTTACAGCTCCTCCGCAAAAAACTTTGGAGAGCTGTAACTATGGTATTTACTCCACTAAACAGAAATTGAGCACGGAACGGAAAGTGAAAAAAGAAACAATAGATAACATAATTTTGAATACCATTCGAGACACGACTGATGGACTGGCAGATTGTATATCACCAGTTTCGAAGAGAATTTTCACATTTCCAGACATTTGAAGACGCTCAACATTTGCCATCGTAAGGTACTGTAACACAAAAAAATAAAAAAATAAGGGCAGTATATATAATTATAATCCATGTAAACTATCAACTGCAGTCTAATAACAATAGTTTTGACTAATTAATACTTCCAACAAATTCTTCCAACACAATTCTATACAAATCAGTCACATAGTTGGTCTCGATCTCGATCGTCTTACATACCTGGCCTCGATCTAAAACACTCTTGAGATTTTCATTCCACGCGTCAGTGATTGGCGCATCGAAACAAAGCCAGTTGGTAGTCTTGGCAACAGTATGCTGTTTATTAGCTCGTTTCCATATCGACGTGAAAACCCCATCAGCCCAGTCTCCTGACGATTTCATCATGCCAAACATCAAACTGAGGTTATCAACAGCAACAACATTGATGTGTTCAAGTTTGTGCATGCGTGTTTTATTGTTGCCATCGAGTTGCTTGCTCATTGCGTGTTCATTCAATGCCTCCACTAGGCTCTCAATGCACGATGTCTTTCCACTGCCTCCAGCACCGCATACAATTACACCTGAGAACAACAGATGAAAATGAATCAAGAAGCAGCCACCCCACAACAATACAAGTCTGTTCTACCCAGTAACTATTAGATAGAATGGTCCATCCCTTGTCTGTTCTACTCAGTGAGTAGTAGATTAAATGGTCCATCCCTTTCAGGTCCAGTAATATACTCCATTGTTGACCGAAGGAGACATTTGACATAGAGATATGACTTTAGATCCATTAGATCCATTGCTTCCCATATGAGATATTAAAGGGATATTGAATGCGATATTGAAAGAATTATTGGATGAGATATTCAATGAGATATTGGATGAGAAAGTAGTCAATAAGACATTGAATAAAATCAGAATGCTACAATGGGACCGTTCGAGATATTGATCTAGGAGCATGATGCTATAGATACTATAGGGATCATGGACGCTATTTGAATGGCACAATAATAGCAACACAATACGACCATGTGGTTTACCTTGAAAAACTTTCGACAGTTGATAAAGCTGCATGGCTTTCAGTATCCAAGGAGGATGAGCAACCAATCCTTTCTCTTGGACGATTTTAATCAGAGTGCTTTCTATTGCTTGCTCTTCTTTGCTAAAAGTCACTGCGCCTCGATCGATGATGTTACCGAAAACATCTTTCGAAATTGCAGAGAAAATCACTTGATCCTATAATGCAAGGAGGATGAACCTCGTATATAAGGTTAGATCACATCAAAATCACATGCTGTTGGCAAAAGGTACCCCCAGAAAGTGTGCCACTAAAGCTACCCTGCAAGTGAGCAATTATAACTTTAAAATAACTGCCGTAAATCCTTGCATAAGCCCCCACCTTGGAATAAGCCCTCCCCTCGAATAAGCCCCCATCCTAATAATCATCAAAATCTCAAGTATCAAAATATTTCAGTTATAACTCAATTACGGAATATGTGATAGCATACCTCTTGTGATAGCCTCGACCCCACGCACTCAGTCAATGATCTGAATACTAAAGCGTGCTCAGCTTTGATTGGTCCACTCATCGTGATCGGGGTTGTCAATTTTCGATCTCTACCTTGTAGTCGCGGACCTTAAACATTCAAAACATATCACAAATAAGTCACTGAGTCACTGAATCACTGAATCACCGAATCGATGAAACAATTAAGTAATCACTCGATCAAAATGATTAACTGATTACCTGATAAAGCGAACGTGTTTGCTGTCGACATGGCACTGCTTCCTCTCGCGAATTCCATTTCTGAGTCAATAAATTTGGTATTGGAAAGAAGTCTTCTTTGGCCAGCTCGCTTTGTGATTGAAATCAGACTGGCCATGTTGAACAAAATGTGACTCTTCACAGACCTAACAGGGATGCAAAGATTAGCAAAGAGATATTACAATTAATTCTAGAGCATCCAAATACGCACAACACCTTACCCCCTGGAAATACGCAATATTAGGTCAGCAATCTATGTAGTATATAACTTTACAAGGGGGTTGATTAGACCAAATCTCGTGAACAATTTCAACCTACAGCTGGTTCAAACAAATATCCGCCAGCAGTTTGACTTTATCTGCGAGCATTTTGTAAGCCTTGAATCCCTGTGCGGCAAAGTGAGTCTTCAGTATGACTGAATAATCAGGTTTGACAAGGCTGATCATTCTAAATGGACACAATGCATCATGGGGCAGGCTGTGTGAGCTTTCGGGGGGTTGTGTTATTGTAGTAAAAATGGCCAGAGATGGAAGAACGGTAATCTGAGAAAAGAAAGGAAAAATATATCGTATGAGACCAAAATTTAATTGCAGTGACAACAGTATTAAAAGTAACTGGAATAGCAGTAGTCTGCTTCGAACTATCTCAGCATTGTTGAGTAGAATTGATAGCTAGTTTCCCATTGGCGAATCCTTTGTAGAGCAGCTACATAACTTGATAAATACATTCGGATGTATCAAGGCTGTTTCTGAACACTGCATCAGGCATGGTATGCATTACGTATCATGACAAGCCTTTGCCCAATTAAATATCAAAGGCTTGTCATGATAAGTAATGCATGCCATGCTTAATACAGTATATAACGTGACTTTGCATTAGGTGTTAGTTGCTAGTGAAGCCAGTGTGATGTTTTTGCTGTCTCTTACATTGGTAAGTTGCAATGCCTCTGGATTTATTGCATCAATAGTAGTAATAGAGCAACGGGGACAGTGAGAGACAGAATATTCTTAAGATACTGACCATCTGAGAATCCAACAGGCTACATGTGGATTGATTGCTTTTTAATGCAGTCAGAATGTGTTGCACATGATAAGTAATTATGGATAGGATTTTGCTCGAAGCTTGCTGCAGCTCATCAAAAAGACACCACGATGCTTCCTATAAGAGACGCAGACAAAGTTAACAACTTAAGTTTCTTTGCGAGGGGTTGTAACTGAATTTTCGTGGAGATGTGGCTAAGTTTATCAAGACAGTAGAAGATCCATGCCTCCGTGTGTATATACTCTTCATTAGTGTTATTAAATGTGATTTATCCAGCTGTAAGGGGGGTAGCTGAAGTGATGACATCATTACCTGTGCAACACCAGTGAAAATTCTTCCAAAAGCATTCGCATCCATTGTTGACAAACAGCTG
Source organism: Sanderia malayensis (assembly GCA_013076295.1). Classification (NCBI taxonomy): domain Eukaryota; kingdom Metazoa; phylum Cnidaria; class Scyphozoa; order Semaeostomeae; family Pelagiidae; genus Sanderia; species Sanderia malayensis. The sequence goes on from RQOL01000024.1 coordinate 2,684,801, forward strand.
ATCGAGATGAGAAACTTACCAAATAGATACGATAAACCCTGCGTGATATAAATACAATTAGGTTTCACGTTCATGAGAAATTAAAGATGAAGCAGGGCACATTAATGATTATAACAAGCAATCACAAAAATAAAATCTATTATTTAGTGAGTTCCCTTACCTTTATGGTTTGTGTTTTTCCTGAAGATGTAGGACCAACTAGACAGCCTCCAGCATTGCTCGAAATGGCCTTAAAATCAGATCAAATAAATTCGTCAAAATTAACTGGCCTTTTGATAGCTTCAAGATCATTGCCGGGTGGATTTTAGGGTAACTAAGGGTTGTAACTTGATGCATACCTGTGTCAGTGATAGAAAGCATCTTTCTGTTAACGGTGTCAACATAATCGGGCAGCTACAGTTTAGGAATTCGTTGCCATAAAGGAATTGAGCGTCAAGCATTTGAATTGAAAGGCAATCTGGGAACAACAAAAAAGAGAGATAATCACGCATGAGGCCTCTGGAAAGGTCTGCATGTACATAAAGGAAGGCAGTCTAAAGTCTAGTCTTCTCCACAAAGTGCTCGATATAATGAAGTAGAGCTAAAGACATACAAGAGTGGAAGAAAAGCAACTACAATTTTAAAGATATGAAATTTTAGTCATATTTCTAGCACATCTGCTTACAGTAAAAACCCGCATATAAGAACCTGAAATTTTCCTTCCAGCCTATTGTTCCAAGACAATAGGCTATTGTTTTGTCTATTGTTTTGAACAGTAAAATCACCCTGAATCCTTTTTAATCCATTGGTTCTTATATGCGGGCTTTTACTGTATTGTAATTCCCTAGATTAAGACTCAAAGTATTGGTAGGCAATACCCCCTGAAGAGCAAGAGCAAGAGAATACACTAAAACACTTCCCCGTCTTTAAACGGGTGTAACAATTAATTTATCATCAATCAATAAAAGCAAAGACCAACCTTGTTTGCCTTCTTCGTCTGTTTGGAAATAGAATCGAAGATTTCTTTGCCATTCAAAGTCGGTCACATCTCTAAGCTTTCTCTTTCCAAGATCCTCCAAGATATCACGCAAATGGAGCCCAACCTGCGATGGAAACAAAAAATCAATTAAATTATGCTTATCATGCTAAAATATGCTAAAGTATTTCACATGTTCGTCTTCAAAGAGAGCTGGTTAGCACTACAAATAATGTTCAATAATATGCGAGTTATGGTTAAACTGTAAAAAATACTAGATGCAAGAGATTATGTAAAACCCTTACGCTGACAAGTGTCTCTAGTCGATTTGTGTGGACAGCATTTAGGGCAACATCGGAGTTTCTCCAAGCCCCGCGTGATATAATGTGCGGTATCTTGTTAAAAAATGTCGTGAATTTTCTCAATGCATTGGGCAAAGCTTTTCGATCCATGCGAATCTCTGCAACTGCCTGAAGGAAAAAAACAGAGAGTTTAAATTAAACGACTCCTTCGAAATAAAATAATGTAACATACCGGATGTTGGAGGGACTTTTGGTGTAACATCAGATGGTGAAAGAGGGGCACTTTGAAGAAAAAAAGCTTCCCTTGTTTGGAAGAAAGAAGCACCTTTTCGATGCCCTTGCCAATGCATGATAAATTCATAAAAAATGATCTCTATGGTTACAGCAATCCAGTGTATAGAAATAACAAAATTATATTCGCTTACTGTTTCGCTCTCTTGAGTCCAAATATTCATCAAGTTCATAAGTACAACTTGTGTTGGATACTGCAAAGGAAAACAAAAAGTAATGTCACATAAACACGTTCTAAGCCATGAAAAGTAGGCCATGAAAAAATGACTATCCTTCAACAAGGAAAGCAATGAGAATGCTCCGATATATCACTATCCTTCAACAAGGCATGCAATGAGAATGCTCTGATATATCATTGCCTCAATCTACCTTGAAAATCCAATCTTCGACTAACATTCCATTGTGTATGTCGTCGGAACATCTTTTCAGCAATTTCTGTACTGATCGTGTCACGTGTTGAAGCAGTTGTTTCAGCCAGGATTCCACACCTTTCTCTAACCTTATCTGCAAGAAAAGGCGTTCGCATGAAAACTCTATTTAATACAGACTCTGGCAATGCTTATTTTCAGTAAGGAACAAAAGTCCTGGGACACTTTTTCACGCATCCCTCATCTTCCTTCCCCAAACAATGCTGTCTCTAGAGAAAGGCATATAAAATATCGACAAAATTACTTTTGCACGATATTCACGTGGGTCTGATTGAAAGAGCAAAACTGTCTAATGGTCAGTGAGGAAGAATGTTTCGTGGACTGAGATATGGACTTCTGTCCACGAAACATTTTTCCTCATGGGCCTCACTCCACTGAAAAAAAGGTTTCGCGTTGTTGGCCTTTTTCGCATGTTTACGAGTGTCCCAGGGACTTTTGTTCACTATTGTACATTCAAAAAGAAATATATAAAGCACAGACAATTACATAAAACAACATTAAATAGATAAAAATACTACCTCTGATTCTAGCTTGATAACTTCCCCAGCTGAATCGGATACAGATACGATTTTCAACTGAGGAAAGTCCCTTCTCCACTCTTCTCCGACCAAAGAATGGTCCAGAATTGAATTCGATTGTTTGTTGCTGAAATCGAGTTTACTGAGCCTGCCTTCCTGGTGAGAGTCGGCATACGTAGACTTGGATTGTTCAACACTTGCTCTTCTTGAATCCACAGACAGGCCTGGGACATCAGCAGCGATCTACGTGAGAAGTTGAAGGACAATATTATAACTTCTCGACAACAAAAATACACGATTTGATAATACACTTCTATTAGCTGCGATACAACTTGAAACAACAGAAGATAAGATAATGATACAATTCCTCAAAGCATCAACGTTTTGTTACTCGTAGACGCTATGAACAACAGAAGCTACAACGGGCGATAGATTCAAATACTCGAAGAGGTGAAGCGAAATAGATTGATAGTTATGAGCAATACAAGGAAGTTACGGGGGGAGGGGGTAAAACCAAAAACATACCGTAGAGAACTTTTTACCCTTCCTTGAAAGGGGTGCTTCACTTTGAACCACTTGTATGTTTTGTATACCAGAGAATATTGATCTAGAAGAAAGAAGATTAGTATCGAATTTTAAATTAGTTGATATCGACAATATTGATAGATTAATGAAAGGTTCGAAATAATTTGTCAAAACGAGACACCGATACTCACGGTAGGTAAAGTTTTACTGAATCGAGGTTGTGGGGCTTGCTGAGAATATTGAGAAGCGCAGTGTCATTGACAAAGTAGAAGCGAGGAAAATCCTGTAAGAAAGAGTTGAGTAATTTGATGAACAACTCTGCATGAGAATGCATATGGTCTTTGGAAAACACTCTCCCACGGCACGCGTGAAAAATATGCATTGAATTAAGACACCTCTCAACCCCTTGGACGTGAGGTAAAGAGCATTAATGAGCCTGTTACCTTTCTCTTCTTGTTTAAATATCCAGCTAATGATTTGAAGCAGATCTCAAGTTCCTCATGCAAGCCTTTCAACATTTGATTCTTTGGCACATCACCACCAATGCAACACTGCGAAACAAAAGTAACATTCACTACAATACTTCACAATACTTCATGTGCAATACCCCCTGACTACAGACCGTATTACAGTGTAACGCAAGGAATTATCTACCTGCTTCAGGGGGTCAATGAAGAGAATTGTATGACAGCTCACCTGCATGACATTTCTGACTTCAACTGCTTTCTTCATTGTCCTCATGTAGCTCCGATCAACACGAGAAAATCGCGACGACTCTTGCGGTAGCTCCTTCAACATAAAACAGGACACAACGATCAATTTCAGTACATTCAACTACCCTAAATCCTCGAATTAGCCCCCCTGAGGGCTTATTCACTTTTGATATTTTATGGAGGCTTATTCGAGGGGGAGGGCTTATAATTCTGCTCAAAATAATAAAAGAAAAAATAGTCCATTGTATCTGAACAATAATCTGGATGCGAAATTGGCAGGTTTTTATATGCTGTAGCTGATGTAGTTCTTATATGCTAGGTTGTACTTGATCAATAAAACACGGAGCCAAAACAGTGTCATTCAAAGGAGATGGCCTATTTTGAGAAAAAGATTAGAAAATCAGTTAACATACCTTAGCCGTTATCGAGTTGCTGAAAACCTCTTCAAGGCATTGCCAGAGCTCTTGCACGGATAGCCACTAGAACAAAGATGCGAAATGAAGATAAAACTTCCGCATTGACCATGAAAGACAATAAAATATTACAATAGTGCTCGACACAGCACTCTCCTTCTTAAGCCTCCTTTGAGCGACCCTCAACGACCCTGAACGACTATATGGAAACCAGGCTTTATGCTGTAGCGAGCTTGTCAAACAAATGATAAGACCTTCCATTTAGAACAAAAAATTGTGGGTTGGGTAAAAGCTCTGCAGACCTGTTCAAGAACCTCTGCGACCTCTTTCAGCTTAACAGCCCATATTGCAGCTTCTTCTCGCAGTGGTGTGACGTGTTTGGATGTCAGCATGGCAGCCAATGAAGCCTTTGCATCTTCTGATAACTCCAACAACTTCTCTGTATTTTCGTTGTCAAGACACACCAGACCACGGCTTTTGAACTTCTCGAAGCTCAAAACCTGCAGATGAAAGAAATATATGAGAGTTCTAGGAATACACCATGACTCCGTGAAAATGTATCCTCACACATTGCGTACCCCCTGGCAGTATACTCTCATGCATTGCCTATAATAAACGATTCTAACTGTAAATACGGGGGTAATAATACCTGCTCTGTCCACTCTTCTTCTATTGCTCGGATTCGAATTTCGAGGTCCAACTCTTTGCCTGCATTTTGAACAATTTCTTCGATTTCTTCTTTATGCCTGAGACAAAAGAGTTGAGTAGAATTAAGTGTTGACGAATTACAAATGCAATGGAGTGTCCAGAAACTCTCTGAACAAACTGCACGAATCTGTGAGCGCTCACTTGACAAGATGCGAATCAAGTAGATGCATGAGTTTGAAAACATTTGCTTCGAGTTGGAAGGAAGAACCAGTCACTGCCATTACCTCCAACCAATGCCTATTTCTGATTTCCTACAAATGATAGAGAAAGCCTCAGTAATACGTTACGCCACAAAAAGGTAACATAGCTGCATATACTCATTAACCAGCAAAGTAAAATTGATTTAATTTATAATTAAGAACACAAATCGTATCGATTACGCAAGTAATTCCTTTGACGCATATTTACATCATAGTTTTTAAGATCTTCAAGATTCGACCCCACTGGGCCCTATTCATGAGTTTGATTATGAATAGGGCCCGGCAGGGTCGAAATTTACAAATTCCTTTATGGTCTCCTCATAAATTATTAGTAACAAAGTTGATTTAAGGAGATTTGATAGATTGCTTAGTTCGCGAATAGCTAGTCCATGAATCTATAATCACGTACGTTGATATAAATTCTACATGTAATGAAACAGCGTTTTCACACTAAAAGAGTCAGATAGAGAACCAAATGGGGCCAAAGTCTTACCCTTGAAGCAAGTCTAGTTAGCAGTGGAAAGACATCCATGTAGCTTTTGATTGAGTCCCTCATTTCTTTGTATGCATTCCAGCCTCTTATAGCAAGGGGCAGCTCAGAACAACCTCTCCAATACATCTCGATCTGTAAACCAAAGTAATCAACATAAGGTAAAGACAGTGCCTGAGTCCATAGCAAAGTCGTACTTAGCATGTAGGTTACTTGCAAAACAATTGAATAAATCGAAGAGCATCCACACATACATCATCGTTAGCTCTTGACAGATCGACTTCAGCCCACAATTGATCACGGAACCTGACAGGAAAAGATACAGGCAAGTATATAAAGTGTATTACAATAAAGTATAGCTTACAAATTTCAATTAACAACAAAGTGTTGTGGAGAATCTGTGTTCTTGATTAGCGGTTCCTTCAATGATATTGGCAATAACGATGTAACTGGTAGATGTTTTTCCTGAGAAATTCTTGTACAACTCGTGTTACCCTCCCTTGCATGTTAATAACAAGTATATTCCTTAGCATACATAGCAACCCATAACATCTTTTCAATGAACAAACAGACAGAATATCCATAAAATCTTACTTTTGATCGAAGTTAATGAATGTCTGGTACAAGCCATACAGCATTTTCAGAAGTTGAAGTTCCTAGCGACAGAATGCAATACACAATACGAATAACCATTTCATAGATTAGTTAATCAGGAATATAAGCAATGAAGATTAACCCACCTCTCCTGTTCTGTCCAGTTCAGGAAAACGAGTTGGTGCAATGCCGAATATAACTTGAACAGCGTCCAAAACTCTTCGTCTGTGATCAAGCTGTTGGAACTGCTCGTGAAAATACGTCAATCTCCGCACTGCTTCAGATGGGGAAACGCCAGGGACTCCAGGTCCCTGGGAATCAAAACTGTTTCTGAACTGGATGACCTCGACAACAAACGTCTTCAAGAAATAACATAATAAAATTTGTAATTAATGTTATTAGTCAGTAATTAATAACGTAGCGAAGAGCTATTATTAGATACTTTTACAGTGCACAAGAAAAACTTGTGGTCTATAAAAGAATGACATGGCAAGACCAACTGCATTCTCAAAGTTACCCTAAAACTTTGTTTATATTATTGCATAAATTTGAGCATAAATAACAAGATATTCAAAAGAATTAAATGCATTTTATACCTTCACTTGTTTGTCAAGTTCCTGCTCAAACACAGACCTCTTTTTCATTAAGAGTTGAGTTCTGACCTGCAAAGAATCGTCATAAATAAAATACATGCTCGACATCTACCTTAACATCTACCTGAGATACTCCAACATATATAAAGATGCTTTATCTCACAAAAGCAATTAATATGCATTGATAGGTATCAATGTAAAGATGCAGCTATTGAAATGCAGTAGACTACCACACTGTCTATAGTCTGCAAGATGAAAATTATCACACGTAGCCTACCTCTGCTGCAAATAAAAGAAGATCCGACCATTTGTTTCGCAGCTCTTGTATTTCCACTATCTCATCTCGAGCTATCTGGATGTTATATGCCCTGGAAGTGAACAGATCATTTGATAATAACACACAACAGAACATTGTACTAACCTCTCTCTCTCTTTCGCTCTATTTAAATTACATCAAACATGCATCTCAGAGCATACACTTACAATAGTTTACTGTATGTTGTTTCCACTGGCAAGTAAACGTCATCAATTGTGTTCTCCAAATCGTGCAGTTCTTGTAGAAGATTCAAGACATCGTTCAGTTGATCCAAAGATGAGACCTCTGTTGTTAATTGGGATCGAAATGATTCTCTCTTCTCTACAATTGCTTTCAGTTCAAGCTATGATGTAAAACGATGAGGGATATTCCTAATTAATCAAGTTGAGCTTTGTTGTCAATGCTAGTGGTATTGGTAAACTTGGTAAAAAATGAAGAAAAAAAAACAAATATAAGGAGGTATCTCAGGGTAGAAGAGGCATAAGAAGAGACGATGGAAGGACAGAGAGAAGAAAAATCTCAGAAGAAGAAATAGATGAAGAAGTGGGACATAAAGGGAGAGCACGAAGCTGGAGAAACCAGAAACTAAGAAAAACACGGTGAAAAAGACATTTAGTAAAATAATTGCAATAATGTGCAAAGAAAAAGAGAAAGAAAATAAAAAAGAAAAGAAGAGAAACAGAATAAAGAAAAGAAAAACAAACCTTAGCATTCTCGTGAAGAGATTGTGCATAACAAATCTTCCATGCAACAGCAAAACCAAAAAGAGAATCTTTGATTGGAGCAGTTTTGAGCAGCAATGGTCCCAGGTTGATGTGATCAGATACAGACATAAGGTCTTGTTCAATCGCTTGCAAACGTTCTACTTCTCGGTGGAAAGCTGATAGACCTGGGTTGGTCTCCACAAAAGCAGCAAACAGAACCTGAAGATCATCTCTCCAGAGAAAATCGAACTTCCTGAAGCTTAAAAGAACACTATCGAGTTTTCTTTGCAGATCTAGAATAAACAAAAGGCAAACATTAAGATCAAATTATATAAAAGTTTACATGCCGCTCTATAAGTACAAAGCGTACCCTCGATACGACGAGCCTCTTTATGATGATCTGTTAGGTATACCGAGCTAAACACCTACACTCCTAAACTGCTAAATTGTACAACCATTGTTTAAATTATACAATGGAGCAGTGAGCCATACAACCTAGCTCAACAAACTCAAAATGAAATAGAAATGACTGATGGTTATTTAAGAAACTTCATACCTGTACTCATTGTGGATATCTCTTTGTTTAGCTTTATCACAGTGTCATCTGATTGGATAGACGAATAGAAAGTCTTGCTCGTATCCTTCGCCCACCATTGAACGGCTTTGCTCACGTTGACAATGGCCGCAGCAACTTTATCGATGGCTGATTGGGCAATCGACAATGATGGTTCAATACGTATGTCAGGAAGAATAAACTGGACTTCAACTTCAAATTGAGTACTTGACTTCATCATCGTACCGTCTGTTAACTTTCCGCTTAGCTGATTTCTGATAATAGATCATCAATTATTGAAAAAGAATTTTACCAATAAGTGAACATGGAAATCTGATAAAATGATGAAATAATTATCACTCGGGCCAACATAGCCCACGACATCATGAAGTAGCTAATATTTTTCCCTTTAAAGATCTATTACCTCGTAATTCAAATGCGATAGTGAAAGCGATAACAATAATAATTGTCACCCTGGTACCTTTCAAAATCCTCTGTGCTGCACTGTAGACTTTTCTTAAAATCACTCAGCGAATCGCGTACGGCAATCAGTACAGCATCGTATACCTGACTGCAGTAATATACTTTGACTTCATCGTACAGCGCGTCGTCTAGTACGCCAGTCAGGGGCGATGTGAGGCTTTTACCGTGCTTGCTGATGCGATGAACTTCGGACGAATTCGTACGGGACACATTGACATGAATGGATGGTGGAAAACCTGGAGTGGATGGGGGACTCGGGGATGAAGACGTAGTGGCAAGAATCTGCTGGGCTATCACACTTGCTATGGTCTGCAAGAAATAAATTATCACACGCATGCAATTCAATTTATCAAGGCGTATGGTTGGATGAAAACCCGTGTCTTATCACAACCAAAAACAAGCCCAATAAATGGATCCAGTGTCTTAGAAAAATCAGACAAGAGCCCAACAATATAGAACCAGTGTCTTATCAGGGCAAGACTAGGACCAATGCCTTGTCGAAGCAATTCAGGAGTAGAGTACCAATAACGAAAGATAGTGTCTTGTCTTAGTGGGACACAAGAGGCTGAACAGAGAGAGCTGGTGTCCTGACCAATTATTAGCCTCTGACATCAATACTTTTGAAATAGATTGATTGAGATACCTGTAGTGTTGATTCCATGCTTGCGATTCGTTTATTGAGCCTTTTGATAGCAATGATGTTGAATTTATTTTGCTTTTCTATGAACTCATCTACGTCCCAGCTCTTCTTGTCGATGCCTTGAGCATTGAAGAATGTGAAGCGCTTGATCTCGGCTATGTTTTCAGTGAGGCCATCGTCTACAAGCTGGACAATCTTACGAACTGTTTCTTGGAGTTTTTGAAGAGCCGAGTGACACTAAAATGAGGCAGGAGTAACACTAAAATGAGGGGGGAGTGATACTAAAATGAGGGGGGTCAAAATTACCTGTTTACTATTGAACTGGAGAATACAAGAAGAACAAGGACATAAAGAGACAAAATGACAGCAGCAAGATCGGATAGATTTGGGAAGTATGTTATTCAGAGCCTGAATAGGTTCAATGAGTGTGGAGGCCGGACAGACTAAATTACAACACATAAGAGGAGTCGTGGTAGAGTATACAATACAGCTGGATAAACTAAAGGATAAGTGGATTGAAAAAGTATGCAACAGAAACCGGTCACAGAATACAGTGAAACCTCCATACAACGGACAACGGATAGTAAAATCGTTCCTGCGGGTGCTTGATATATGGAATGATATGGAAAATACCTGATGTAAATATGCATCAATGTTTAAAGAACTCCAGGTGAGAGTAGACAAACCAGGTTGAAGATGATACGAGATTGATTCTGTTAAGGGTTGCATCAACTTTCGCAGTGGCTGCGGAACCTCTTCACAAATCTCTCGATAAAGCTTTATGATCCAAGTTAACTGGTGATAGTAGTGCTTGAATCTATCCTCCTACGATCACCAAATACGTTTATTAAGTTGATGAAAACAATCAGAGTTACAGCCCAGAGCTAACATTAGCATACAGTACACCCCCGTTAACAAACTCATCTGTATTCAATTTGACTAGAAATATGCGGTTAAACCGGGTGTAAATAGGTAGAAATAAATTTGAAAGGATCATAGACCTGGAGAGATATTTCGTTGGCATTGTTTGGGATGGATAGCTTCAATCTTCTCATCCATTTGACTTCGTTCATCACCTCCAAAACCCTATATAAAGTTGAAAAAATATTATTAAACTTGCAACCTTCAAATGTTGTTATTGAAATAGATACAAGGACATAAGCATAAATATAAATGATTATTAGGATGGGGCCTTATTCGAGGGGAGGGCTTATTTGGAGGTGGGGGCTTATTCGAGGATTTACGGTAGATATAGAGACATGAACACAGAGAAACATAAAGAAATAGAAACTGAAACTAAGACGATAAAAACCTGTTGTCAACATTGACGTCAATTCGTTTACTTTCGTCCTTTAGTCTCAGCAATGGAGCCTTCAAGCCAATTTTGACTGATTCAATTTGTGACTTCCATGCAGATATCCACAATTCTTCGAATTTAACCAGAGCAGTAGCAATACGATTATAATACTTCACAACACGACCAAAATCCTGAGACAGAAAAACAGGTCGATTTAGTGCCAAAACAAAGCATAACAGCTAACGCATAAACCCTCTCTAATAAACCCCTCTCTGGAAAACCTTGAAACTTAAATAAGCACCGAGGTTGAGCTGAGCTTCTATGGCATATATCCCTACAAACAGTAGGAATAACAGTAGGGATGTATTACTGTGATATCAACACAGTTTTACAAAACATAGCTCAGTATCTTGAGATGATATGGCGTCATAAGCAGCTTAAAAGATCACTGAACATAGATAGAGAAACATGAGACAATAGCTAAAAGATCACGGAATTAATTCCATGCCAAACGCAGTGTTAATGTTACCTTCAATGTTGATATGAATCGCACGTCTCTAAACACTCTCATTGGTTCTTCTATTCTCCTCAACAGCGCGCGCACCCAAAATATCGAACCAGAAACTTTAGGGGCATTTCGAGCTATTGGAGGATTCTCCTAAAAATTATGAAAAAATCAAGTCAACATATAACAAAAATATAAGTTTTTTATGTCATGAACAGAAGTATTTATGAGTGAGAAAGACCAAGTGTTAGTTTATATGTGTAGAGTTGGGTGACATGATAAAACTCTGTCAACATCTCTTAAAACGTGGCACGTATAAACACTCATGTTTATGACATGATAAACTTCTAATTTTATTATGACAATCACTGAACGGGCAAACACAAATATATTCAATTAATCATCTTCACTGGGGGAAACGAATAGCAAACTAGAATTGTCCCTCTCATTTCAACTTTCATAATGAAATTATTATAGTTAAGGTATATCTTGATAGTATATGTTGACTGGAATGATACCTTGTGGGTCTCATAGATGCTTTGCACGTCATCGAGGTCCTTTTCGTAGAGGACAAATGCCTCTACGTACTTCTCACAAAGAATAGATCGAAGACCATGGCGAGTAGAGACTGGATTGAAACTAACATAAATAAATCCAGTGTTAATTATGATGTGCAAAAAAGCTGTGCAAGCAACTCGTGTTAATTAAGAAAGGCAGAGTTCAGTAAGGCAACTCAATTACCGTAATGCTTCGATTAAACGCCCCGTTCTTTTAAACGCCCCCTCGAATAAAGGCCCCCTATTTTAATGTTTTTTTAATAAACGCCCCCTCTCTATATTAAACACCCCCTCGAATAGACACCCTCTAAGATATCAAAAACTTTAATAAACGCCCCGAGCGTTTAATCGAAGCATTACGGTAGAATGCTTATCGTCGTATATTTACCAAGCCAGGATGTCAATAGCTCTTTTTGTTTTCCACTTCATTTTGAATATACTCTGATAAGGAAAAACATTAAAAGCTTAAAATAATGTAGCAATAAACGTAACTAATAAACGAAACGTTATGGAAGATATGATAGATTTATAATTTATAAATATAAGAGTGTAGCAGAATGTCTTTATCAGCAAATGTAGTGCTCAATATCATGGTAGGCAGTTCATAATGATAGGAGTGCTGCACAAATACTCAAATTGCTGTAACTCAAAATTTCACGCTATGGCAATCATCAAACAACATTTCAATTTGTAAATATATGTGACTTACAATTATAATTAACCGACTAATAATTATAATTTACTGACCTTTAAATAATCCGAGATAAATTTCTCAGCTGCCTTGATATTCTGTACAAAGTTGGCATAAACGTTCTCGAAACATATCTTTGCTTTTCCCTCAACAATCAGCACATTGTCCAAAGTGAGATTCTTGTCAATGAGGTCTTCAATTTCACTGATATATCGGCTTATTGTCTGTGCAACAGTTAGGCTAGCTTCATTAAGATCGCTTGTCGAAATCGTCAAGTGATCCAGCTCATCTTCGTCTTTATCGTTCTCTTCTTTTGCTGCAAAATATAAAAACTTGTTAAAGATATCTTTCTTTACTACCTCTTCTTCTTACGATTCATCTTCTTCTATTACCTTTCATCCTCTTCTATTACCTTTCATCTTCTATTACTCTTCATCTTCTCGTATTACCCTTCATCTCCTAATATTACCTTTCATCTTCTTCAATTACCCTTCATCCTCTTCTATTACCTTTCATCTTCTTCTACTACCCTTCATCTTCCCACATTACCATTCATCTTCTAATATTTCCTTTCATCCTCTTCTATTACCCCTCACCTTCTTCCATTCCCCATCAAGCCCCCATCTCATGCTGGATCTGACCCTATACAACCTCTAATCATCTTCTTCTGATTCTTATCTCCTTGTACGAGTTCTCATCTTGTTTTACGATCTTTCACATTCTTTCTTTCACGTTTAAATTTCCTCTACAACACTGTATCTTCTCACACTAATTATGCTACTTATTCAGTGCCTCCAATCTACCCCTACTCTCCCTAACCTACCCCTACTCTCTCTAATCTACCCCTACTCTCTCTAATCTACCCCTACTCTCTTTAATCTACCCCTACTCTCTCTAATCTACCCCTACTCTCTCTAATCTACCCCTATTCTCTCTAATCAACACCTACTCTCTCTAATCTACCCCTATTCTCCCTAACCTACCCCTACTCTCTCTAATCTACCCCTATTCTCTCTAATCTACCCCTATTCTCTCTAATCTACACCTACTCTCTCTAATCTACCCATACTCTCCCTAACCTACCCCTACTCTCTCTAATCTACCCCTACTCTCTCTAATCTACCCCTACTCTCCCTAACCTACCCCTACTCTCTCTAATCTACCCCTACTCTCTCTAATCTACCCCTACTCTCTCTAATCTACCCCTATTCTCTCTAATCTACCCCTATTCTCTCTAATCTACACCTACTCTCTCTAATCTACCCCTACTCTCCCTAACCTACCCCTACTCTCTCTAATCTACCCCTACTCTCCCTAACCTACCCCTACTCTCTCTAATCTACCCCTACTCTCTCTAATCTACCCCTACTCTCCCTAACCTACCCCTACTCTCTCTAATCTACCCCTACTCTCTCTAATCTACACCTACTCTCTCTAATCTACCCCTACTCTCCCTAACCTACCCCTACTCTCTCTAATCTACCCCTACTCTCCCTAACCTACCCCTACTCTCTCTAATCTACCCCTACTCTCTCTAATCTACCCCTATTCTCTCTAATCTACACCTACTCTCTCTAATCTACCCCTACTCTCCCTAACCTACCCCTACTCTCTCTAATCTACCCCTACTCTCCCTAACCTACCCCTACTCTCTCTAATCTACACCTACTCTCTCTAATCTACCCCTACTCTCCCTAACCTACCCCTACTCTCTCTAATCTACCCCTACTCTCCCTAACCTACCCCTACTCTCTCTAATCTACCCCTACTCTCCCTAACCTACCCCTACTCTCTCTAATCTACCCCTACTCTCCCTAACCTACCCCTACTCTCTCTAATCTACACCTACTCTCTCTAATCTACCCCTACTCTCCCTAACCTACCCCTACTCTCTCTAATCTACCCCTACTCTCCCTAACCTACCCCTACTCTCTCTAATCTACCCCTACTCTCCCTAACCTACCCCTACTCTCTCTAATCTACCCCTACTCTCTCTAATCTACACCTACTCTCTCTAATCTACCCCTACTCTCCCTAACCTACCCCTACTCTCTCTAATCTACCCCTACTCTCCCTAACCTACCCCTACTCTCTCTAATCTACCCCTACTTTCTCTAATCTACCCCTACTCTCTCTAATCTACCCCTATTCTCTCTAATCTACCCCTATTCTCTCTAATCTACACCTACTCTCTCTAATCTACCCCTACTCTCTCTAATCTACCCCTACTCTCCCTAACCTACCCCTACTCTCTCTAATCTACCCCTACTCTCCCTAACCTACCCCTACTCTCTCTAATCTACCCCTACTCTCTCTAATCTACCCCTACTCTCTTTAATCTACCCCTACTCTCTCTAATCTACCCCTACTCTCCCTAACCTACCCCTACTCTCTCTAATCTACCCCTACTCTCTCTAATCTACCCCTATTCTCTCACGTCTCCTCCTAATCTCTCTCACGTCTCCTCCTAATCTCTCTCACGTCTCCTCCTAATCTCTCTCACGTCTCCTCCTAATCTCTCTCACGTCTCCTCCTAATCTCTCTCACGTCTCCTCCTACTCTCTCTCACGTCTCCTACTCTCTCACACGTTTCCTCCTATCCACCCTCGTCTTCCTTCATTAACTCCAACGTTGTTCCTCTACCTCCCCCTCCATCCAAAACTTCAACCAATCAATTAATCAAAACAACAACACACCATATTGTTCTTCATCGAAACCATCCTCTTCTATTATCGCATCACCATTTTCGCTACTCTTTGTTACTTCCACTTCATCTTCATCACTTTTGCCTCTCACATCGATCACAGGCAAGCCACTGACGCTCTCGGCAAGATGCGAAAACTCCTTCACAGTTTCAATAATCTCGATCAAATTGTGAACACGATGACTGAACAAATCCAAATGACCAATAATAGCTTCTTCGTCTGTGAATGAAATGCCAGTCAGTATGACAGATGCAGCAGATTGTGCTCTGTTTGAAGGTTTCTCGGGTGCTATAAAAACAAAAGAACGATTGCTATTAACAAGAACAGAGACCCATAGACAACCAATTTCCTAAAAATAGAGCCGTCATTTCGTAGATGTGCTTGTGTGCTTTGAGATGAGTCTACTCTAATGACGAGAGAACTATCTCTCAAAACATCACACTGATAAACAGTCCTGTTAAGGGCATGATAAATTCCAGTCTTATTATGACAATTAATGAACAGACAAACTGAAGCATATTCACGATGTTGAGAGAAGTATCTCTCGAAACATCGCACTCATAAACACTCCTGTTCATGACATGGTAAACGTCTATTACGATTAGTTATATTTCCTCCATCACATACCCCTAGAGATATCACGATTGACATCTGCTATCTCAAACTCTCAAGGAAATTGAAATTTGTTCGTGATAGCAAATGCTCGAAGTAACAGATGTCCCAACCATACTGTCCCAAAACAACGAGAAAATGTAACATCGTTCGAGATAGCGGGCAGTCGAGGTAACGGATGTAAAAAATAAATCTCTGTTGAGAGAGCAGAAGAATAGAGCGTCTAAATAAAATAGCAAATGACTTTCTTACCCAATAGACCAGGAGACATATTCGAATTCATCAGCCTGCTTGATGCGACGCTGATATTTCCAACACTCGGGCTGCCATATTTCTTTACCAAGCCAAACGAGCTTGCAGGAACATGTTGCAGCGAATGAGCACCACCTAAAGCGTCCTTCAAGTAACGAACCTGGTCTCGAACTTGCTTCTGCAAATAAAGACACGAATTGAGCAGTGCAAGGAAGTCTCCTTGTGCAGTATCACTCTGGTGAGCACCTTTCCTTGGTTTGAATTGTGGTTTGTTCGTGTCAGTTGTTTGTTGTGTGATGTGTCTTTGAATTGCTTGCCATATTGCGTGGGGAGAGTCACTGTTGTATTTTTTTAAGATTGCTTGTTGTATTGTTCTTTTGCAGCTGATAACTAGCTGGTTTGTCACCTGAAAGAATTGAAACGATCAGTAATTAATGAAAGAATTATTGCTTAACAGAATCATCGCTGTGAAATATACAGTAAAATCCAGATAGATAGATAGATAGATAGATAGATAGATAGACAGATGGATGGATGGATGGATGGATGGATGGATAGATAGATAGAAAACAAGGAAAGGTAAACAAATAAAGAGGAAATGAAGAAGAATAGATGAATAGTCTCCAGAACAAATTAAAATTGTTCAAGTTAACAAATGTTTGAGCTAGAGAGGGTTAGAATGTGCTGGAAATAAAGCGTTAAAAGATATTTACCTTTGCAAATATGATTCCAAGATAGCCAGTTCTTGCATAAAACCTTGAAATATTATCCATCTGCCGGACAGCTGATATAAGAGCAGGAATTGTAACAGTGGAAAAGAATGACGGAGCATGGTCTTCGTAAAGTTGTTCAAAATGTTTTCGCAATGATTCCAGGTACTTCACTTTGTCTTTTGTTTCATTGAGGGCGTCTGTCAATCCTGCGTCAACAAGTTTCCACTTTTTTAGAATTCTGGACTTTGCAGTGATTAGAATGCCAATAACTGTTTTGCATTCTTTGTTTTTCAACTGATCTGCAATGTTGTAAAGAACTTTTTGCCTCCTGTGCCAAAGATCTAGCTCAGACAATGGCCCACTGAAGTAGTCAGGTCTACAACAGACAGAGATCCTTAATTATCTTCACCATATAAAAACTATGTTCCATTTCTAGACTTTCAAGGTATACCTCAAAGGTCTGGACAATAAATTGGCAATAGATGCTTTTCAACCTTTGGTTTGTACAAGAAAATTAAATTAATTTAACAATAACTGAGTAAAATCAACGAAAAAGAACTTTAATAAAGAAAGACCTTGGGGTTATCTCACCTATCCTCCAAGGACTCTGATAATAAAGCTTCAATTGTTTGCATCCAATTCTGCACAAGATGTTCGCATTCTGCAATGACTGACGGATTTATGGTGAGTACCCGACTTTTGTTGAAGTCATTTGTAAGCTGCATATCAGGTCTCTTCAGCAGGAGATTTGAGACATTAACAGACGAAGAATAATCTTGCAATGTAGCTGCATATTTATCAGCTTGAATTAAAAAATCCATTACTTCATTTGGGCTACTTTCTCCCCATTGGCTCTGCGCCTTAAGCATTGGCACAAATGCAAAGTTGAGCAAACTTGAAAACACTGTCAAAGGATTTTGTTTTATTTCAAGCACAAATATCTCCTTTTCTACGTTAGATGGTTCGATTTCTTGCTCCGTATTCATACGTATAAATACTACAGCAACCGAGTCTTCTTGCAGCAAGTCCTTCAGTCTCACAGCTGATGATACAACTTGAATTTTATCACTCTCAGAGTCCTCACTTGTAAGTGGAGGTCTTAAAGCGTAGAAAATCAGTTTTTTGCTGTCTATGCCAGTAAGAAAATCATTTATTTTCTCTACCATGGTTTGGTCTGCAAGAAAATCCTCAGCGAAGCTTCCCTGTGTATGCTCAAGGCTCTCTGATTGAAAAGACTGCTGAAGTTTTGTTGCTATCCACCAATGTCGTTCATCCATTTTTCCAATTTTAATGCAATAAATCAACCAAGTAGTTTTAAGTAAACAGGATTACAAGCATCGGTTGTTTATGTTACAGTTTGCATCCCTTGTGAAGTCTCCAAGTAAATATGCCAAATGTAAAATTCGATAACAAATGCAGGAGTGGGCTGGGCCTATGCCTTCAGTCAACCATGCTTGTACAACTTTACTTCCGCCTTGAAAGCTTGGTTTCAGCAAGAACGTGTTCAAAATTTAATAAAAAACGCCTCTCTTGCAACTTTTACCCAGTTTGCTGCCCACTGCTTAGAAATATATCACCATAACGCAGGTTTAAAATTACAGCATAATTCAATTGGTGGCCATTTTGCAGCTACGACCAGGGTTGGTAGATGACTGCGCATGCTTGAAGCCAAATAATATGAGAAAAAAAGCCAAAAAAAGCCAAACTATTTAGAATGAAAAAAGCCAGAAAAACAGCCAAATTTCCAAAATTTTGTCAGAAAACGCCAAGAAAATGCCAAATCAATGCAATATTTAAATTTACTTTTCAAACATTGTCCAAACATAGAAATCAGAATTCATTGGCACTGTCCGAATCAGAAGAATTTTTCAGTATTTTCACATCAGTGTTACTGCATGTGGCTTCATAAAAAATTGCTGGAGCTGGGGCTTCATAAAAAAGTGTGTACTATCTGTCACACTACCAATTCTGTGACACTACAATAGCAAAACAATGGCAAGAGGCTGCATTGGTAAAAAAAAGCCAAAAATAAGCCAAAAAGCCAAGAAATATTTTTGAAGCCAAAGGAGCTCTGAAAAAGCCAGATTTCTCAAATTTGGCTTTTAAAAAGCCAAGTTACCAACCCTGGCTACGACTGCTCATTTGCTTTGGTGGGTAACCTTTGCAGGAGCGTGAAAACATTTCTATGACAACCAACGTAGGCATCGGAAAGGTGGGAGGGTCACACAGGTAAAGAAAATAAAACACGAATATTTTTAGTTCTTACTGTCAATCTTAGGACACGCTTTCAATAAAATGTAGCTTATACATGGGTGTTTAGACTTGTATACGAGTAGTATTAAATTCAAAAATAAACAAAAATTAATAAGTAGAAGCAATGCATTGGATTAAAATACAAAAATTAATAAATACAAAATGATTATATTTCAAGTGTAACAAAAGTTCAGTGGAATTATTAAAAAGATTTCAATTCTTAAAAATCCCAGCCTGAAAATTATAGCAGCAAACCCCAAAATTACCAAGCATGGTCTAGAATACTAAACATTATTTACACATACGTTACGCTTTCGCAAAAGTAGCATTAAAAATAACAAGAGTTCTTGCAGTCTCAAGCGTGAGGAATAATCTCTCGTTACTTAACATCACAAAGTAGAGCGACTCCTCTTAGAGTCCAGTGATCTGGATTCTGTACAGTCTTAAGTTGTAGACAGAATATGTACGTTAAATCAGTTCTTCTTGGTTTCTTGTACACAGGACACTCGTATAACTTAGAGTCTCTACCCAAGGCGGAGTTCACAGCATAGACGTGTACAACTGGCAGTGGTGTGAAGAGAACTTTCGGTTGTGGCTCGGTCAGCTTGCAGTTTCGTCTGTCCCAGCCAGCACCGTCGAGGAACAGGCCATGAATGTAGACACCTTCGCTAGGAGGTGATGTAATATCTTCTTTCATGAAACGTGTGACGTCATTGGCAAGAATGACGCTGTCTAGAGCCCAGCCCTTATGCGCTCTTGTGATCTCCTGTCTCATGGCAGTCAAGAAACCCTATGGAAGAATAAAAACATACGTTCGATACAAAAGCTAATATTATCAAGAGGCTCTTATTAGGCTTGGGTATACTTTCAAGAACATGCACCAGACTAGGGCTGATAAAACAACACGAAATCTCAAATTGAATCTCATACTTGAGGATTGAAAAATCCAGTCATCCAAAAATGGTTCGGTCTTCCATTGAACAGCCAATTAGAAAACTGGGTATTTCGTTCAATCAGCTCAGTAAACCAAAAACCAAGAGTTGTAGAATCCCAAGAAATCTAGAAAGGCAAAGAAACGACTATGACAACGGTATAATATATGCAAGTATAATAAGGAAATTAGCATAATTAGCATAATTGGCATAAAAGTATAGAAAGCTAAATCGACATATAGCGGCATTTGCAATCGTCTTTATTTATATATTGTTAGTCGAGTTAATGCTGTCTGTACCAACCAAGAGTTGCCTCTCTCATAACACACGAAGCAATAGTAAAGAAGAAGCACAATGTATATGCGCAGTGCCATATATAGGCTACTGCGCAGGAACATGCATGACGTAATACCACTGACAGTGTCTGGTGTATCAGTTAGGGTTAGGATTAGGGTTAGACAGCCATTACTGTATTCTACTGTATTATACTGTAGGTATTCTGTGACTCTAAGTTTCATGCTCACACAATCATCAGACAGATCATAATATTGTCTCTTCTCTGATTGAACTTCTTCTATATGGTAAATTGATTATAAACATGAGAGCAAATACCTTTCTCCATAAGGCCGGCACTCTTGCATCAAATATATTATCCAACGCATCGCGTAGATTCTCACTCATGATTATTGTACCATCGATGGCCAATTTCAGGTCGACGAGAGTTGTTCTCACGGCGCTGATGACCTTTTGCATTCGATCAACTTCTTGTTTCAAGAAGATATTCATTGGCATTAGTAGACCCATCTTTGTCAGCCTTGCACGAACCTAAAAAGTGTAAATTACAGCATGAATAAACAAGGAAACCAATGATTTGATTAAACACTTAATTAAAATTGAAATGGGACATGCAGAAAGTAGGGTAAAACGCTGTAGTAGATTTTGTTTTGATTGTGAGCTAAAAGGGCTATAACTAGTGATGTGTGATGTGTTGGTCAATTAATGGTCAAACATAGATAGATAGATAAATAGATAGATAGATAGATAGATAGATTGAGAAAATAAAGCATCAGAGACGTAAAAAGTAAGAACTGAGGAACCAGAGAATTAAGCATATAGTCAAGTGAGCTGTACACTAAATACCTCGTGAGATATGTAATCCTCTGGAAGTTTGTCAAGCATTTCAGTGGCTTGTCTTGCTACAACGGATTCTCTCGTCTCTCCCCCACCACTCGCACTGTCTTTAGGTTGAATATTCACAATCGTATCCAGTACATCTACTGCTGTCTTTGTCTGATACGTTATATCAGCATTTGGATGCAAACCAAAAGCCTGCAACAAAAAAAGGAATACCGATAAGAAAGAGTCAGCATATCAACCCCCTGGAAGAATGCAACATCGTATACAGTGGACTCTCGCTATCCCGAACTCGCAGGGGAAATAAAAATTTGTTCGACATAGCGGGAGTTCGAGATATCCGAACTAAATTCACCCAAATAGAGAACGAGGGGAAATGGGAATTTGTTCGAGATAGCGAGTTGTTCGAGATAACCGAGTTCGAGAATCGACTGTACCATTAGCATTGAAAATTATCGAGCTTTCAGAGGGTGACAATAGAGAGAGAAATTATCAGTTACCTCTGGTGAATCAACCATGGGGAGTTCCTCAATATGGGCCTTGAAGTCTGCAAGTGTATTGCATCTGGGGATTGTGTATCCTTGGTAGAATTTGAAGCTTTCATTGAACATGTGTTCGTGGAACCAAACACGACAGAACGTGTTCAGCAGTCTCTTGTCAAAGTCGTCTGTCACACGCCCTCCGTACTGTACCTCGCCTAGCATGTATCTGACAGTGGTCCATGAAACACCCTGGAATAGAAATAAGGTATTTAGATAAGATTGCAGTGCATGAATTAAAATCATGTGGAATTCCCAGAAATAAACGATATGATCATGAAGATTACATAATGGGGAAGAAAAGATGAAGATCATGACGAAGATGATGAAGAAGATTATAAAAGGCAATGAAGAAGATTATGTAAAAGACAATGAGGAAGATTATGAAAAAAGTGATAAAGAAGATTATTATGAAAAAATGATAAAGAAGATTATTAGGAGGTTTATAAAGAAGGTAATGAAGACCATGATAAAGAAGTTAACAAAAGTGAAATGAAGGATATCAGATGTATTAAACGTCCTAGCAAGATTAATAAAAGATGGTGAAGGAAGTTAAAATAGGTGATAAATTATACATCGCATATATTCTTGTGCTTTCATAAATGCTTGTCAAAGTGAGATTGTAAATATTTGTTATGTTTTGTACAACGTTATATTTCAGCGATGATTTCAATTAATAATACCAACCTTTTTGGGGTCAATATCATCAAGATGGTTCTGTATGAACTGAACACTGGCTGTGAAATCCGATGAGTTGAATTCATACGGGATATTCCAGCCAAGTGGGCCAAATTTCCTTCTCTCTTGTACCACTGTGTGCAGAAAAGCGACAGCAAACAACATCGGCTTCCACTGGACCAAATTAATAATATCAAGCTGGTCCTGGAAAGAAAACGAAATCAAAGATAAATAAAGGATTAACAAACATTAGCAAGACTCTTTGAAAACTCGAATCTCGTAGCAGCATGGACTAAAGTCTCCAAATACCCCAAGTAGTAGAGTGCTAATTTACTATGTTCTTAAGACCTCTATGTTTTATAAGGCTTCGAGCATATCTTGATACTTGTGGGATTTACATTGATAGAAAACACTAACAGATTTGTATAAGAGTGTGTAAGCATTCGAAGACCAGCTCTTAAAATGACCAGCATTTAAAGAGAGTATTAAGATGCTTACCTGCGTGATGTTGGCGTAAGTTCTCTTCAAACCAGCCTTGACACCCTGCGGTGGCTCATTTGTGAATTTGATCGAGATTTGAAGCATGTTAATTGGGAATTTCGGATGGACTTCGGTGGTCATCCAAAGCCTGAAATTCTCGTGCATTGTCTCGGAGCCAACGACCTGAAAAAAACCAAGATGAAACGTTTAAATTGATAAAAAATGGGGTTGTTAATAAGGATAGTAAAAGCAATTATCATTGACATATCTATCTATCTTTTCAACTGTACACTTAACACTGTATTAACAGGTAGAAACCCTGAAATATGCTATCGTGTCAGAGGGTAGAATAAACAGCGAATCGTACCCAGCACTAAGGCTTGTGAAAACCAAGATATATCAACAGGTCTATAGCTTCTAAACGCATTGTCACTTAGTTAGACACAGCATGCAATACACAGTACATAAAGTGCAATGTGTGCTATAGTAAACGACTCTGGGTATCACGAATAAATAGTAGATCTTGGAGATTATCTGCAGACTTACAGTATCAAGAAGTTCGTCCATAAAGTTCAACCCAAGATGGCAATTCTGTAGCAACACCCATCCACCTTCTGTCATGAATTGTTGCAGCAAACGTCGGGCATGGACTTCCTGGCCTTGACCCATCGAAATAGCTCTACAATCTAACCAAAACAATGGACACGCGTTTAGAGAAACAAGATAAAGGCATATCGTAGAAACAAGACAAGATTTCAAGCTTGGGGAAGAAAACTGGGATGGACAAAGGGCGCAGACAGATCGTGTCGTATGCTGTCATATCGAATATCATGGTATGGTATATAGTATGTTATCGTATCGTGTTATATCGTGTCGTGTCGTGTTGTTTTGTAGTGTGTCGCATGGTATCGCATGATATCGTAGCGTATCTTATGAGTAGGACAAAGGACTGAGAATCATAGAAAACTTAAAACAAAAAAGACTTTTCTTTCAGCAAAGCTTATGATGTCTCATAAAACTTGTTAAAAAGGAATCGCACGTTAAAGCTATTTTCAGTTACAGAAACAAGAGTATCTAAGCAAACATACTTAGATTCTTTCTCTTCGCCAAAGCTTCAATCGAAGCAGTGGGATCAGAACCCATTGACAACAGACAAATCATAGGTGTTCTGACGTCACTTTCTTCCCACATCCCCTCCATGTTGAGGATGACTCCTTCAGCATACTAAAAACATGAATAGCTCCAAATTACATATGATGATAAAGGAATACAACACACAGCATATACCGCACAGTAGCGAAAAAATAGAGATTGCAGATGGATATTTCAATACGTTGAAATATCCATAGGTTGAACTTGTGACTTGCCTTGGCTCCGATGGAATCAGCAATGTATCGTCTGGCTTGGTTGATAGTTCGATCCGGACACCATGATCGTATGAGCAACAATTTTCGGAACGTGTCCAACGAATCCCCGTAGCCGTCCGGAATAACCTCTTCTTCAGGAGCCTCGCTATCAAACCACATCTTCCAGTTCTTATCATTTCGAGTCACCTATAGAAAAACACAATGTCTCAACTTAAACATGAGTATATACATATTGGACGTAAAGAAATCACTGTTTTATCAACATATAATAACAAGTATCCTATCTATCTACGCATCCTAACATATATCCTATATCATCTCGGTATCAACAAGCACCTTATTCTGTAGATTAGCATACGCGTAGACGTAGAATGGTCTTGGATCTGAGGCGTTTCATAACACCAAATGCAGTATAGAGCTCTGTGCAATACACATGACCGTGCAGTGAGGCTATGCCTGTAATGCGTGGTGCTAAATTGAGCATACCTGATCAAGTATCTGGGCAAATTGAGGCAGTTTGCTTAATGCAACAAGATTCAACCATGTCATGTCTTGAATCCATTTCTTCGGTTTTGGCTCAACGGCATTTAGATCCAGTGCTGCACCACCTTCAAACAAAACAAATCATAACGCTGTTGATTCAAGACATCCACAAACGACAGTGGTAAAGTAGACATATAACCGTTTTCTCAAAGCAACGAGATATTAATTGGCTGTGGTAGTATGTAGCAAGCGCAGGCAAATAGGTGCAGTAATTGAAAACAAGCATGAGACATGAGCTAATGGAGAAAACGGCAAAGAAATGACGCCGTGAACTCGACTTTGTCATTGAAAATGGGAGCAAAAATTAGAGATAACAGCACAGACAGAACGACAAACAGTGGATAACAGTCCTGACAAACTGTTATCCACTGGCTATGCTCCAGCAAAAGTGTTAAGCATAAGTACGTATGAGCTAAAAGGGTGTATTAAGCCACGGTGGAAGAAAGCAGAGCTCAGATGACGCTAGAAAACCTCACCTTTAATTAGAACTTGGAATTCCTCCATTTTGACCTTCTTCTCTTGGATGCCGATCTTGAGTGTGACAAGAAGTGTGAATAAAAACTTGTGCTCCTCGTACAAGCCACGTGTCGTATACTTGAAAACTTCATACGTCAGATAATCAATGATATTCTGAATACGTTTGGCTGGGATGGGAGATTTGGCCGATCTCTCCATTGATATGTCGAATAGTCCAAGGAACTGTCGCAGTGCTGTTTGATACATAACATTGACGTAGGACATCTCGACGATCAGGAAATACAGGATGCTGCCACGTGTAGCAACTGTTTCAAAACAACAATAACATCGTGTAATAACTCAATCATACAGCATAATATAGAAACAGATACACCATTAGGACTCATGATAATACACCAAAGCAAAGAAGCATACACCAAAGCAAAGAAGCCTATACCAAAGCAAAGAAGCATACACCAAAGCAAAGAAGCTTACATCAAAGCAAAGAAGCTTACACCAAAGCAAAGAAGCTTACATCAAAGCAAAGAATCGTACACCAAAGCAAAGAAGCATACACCAAAGCAAAGAAGCATACACCAAAGCAAAGAAGCTTACACCAAAACAAAGAAGCATACACCAAAACAAAGAAGCTCACACCAAAGCAAAGAAGCATACACCAAAACAAAGAAGCTCACACCAAAGCAAAGAAGCCTATACCAAAGCAAAGAAGCATACACCAAAGCAAAGAAGCATACACCAAAGCAAAGAAGCTTACACCAAAACAAAGAAGCATACACCAAAACAAAGAAGCTCACACCAAAGCAAAGAATCATACACCAAAGCAAAGAAGCATACACCAAAGAAAAAAAGCATACACCAAATGAATACAACGCAGACCTGGCCTGTACTCCTCCCTAGCAGTGTTGATCTTCAGTTCAGTCTCCGCAGCGATGATTAGCTTCTCGCTGACTTCTTCTGATGTTTGTTTGGTTACGCTGAGAACACCAATAAGAGATTCATCATCAACAAGAGATCCCTGTGTGCTCGTCAAACGGTAGAGAAGGTTGTCTTCCAAATCTTTCATCTTCCTTTTGTTGGCTGTTACCTCTTCCATTAGCTTAACTCTTTCAGCTTCGAGTTCCTGTCAAATTTAATAATAACACATTTTAATAATAATACATTTATAAGGCACTGATTTAGCATTGGAATCTTTATAGCAAGCACTGGAGATTGTCCCAAGGTTCCCCATGCAGTACCAAATATCATGGCTTGTGTCACTTCTTTCACTGAGTAGACCGAGCACCCAGATATTCACAGTGAAACACAATAAGAAACAATGGATAAAGAACCTCAGGGATGATACCTCTGCTCAAAACAATAGAAAAACAATAGCTTATTGTTTTTGAACAATGGAAGAAACAATAGTCTAGTGCTTTTTATTAATAGGCAAAGCTTGTAGGTTCTTTATTCAGAATTTTGCTGTAATCAAATAATCATAGTCTAAATAGAGTTGGTAGTGAGTGAAACCAAACCTGTTTCTCTTTGAGTATTACTCTTCCAAGCAGCTGATCTTCCAATCCCTTCATCGTGACAGTAAAATCAATAATAGCTGTCTTTGCACTGACTTCAGGAGTATAAGAAGGATTAGGAATCTTTGTTGTAATATACAAACGGAACCCATTCATCACATCCACCTCTCGATCACCAATCTTCACCTGGAAACAACATAGTCCGCGTTATAAATGGACTATGGTAATTTGTTTGAACTCAAGATGAACAAGTGAATTGCATTCAAATGACAAAGACAATGCTGAGTTGAATGACTGTCAATCCAAAGTCAATAGAAGGGAGAACTGGTCTGGAAACCTATTGTCTTAACTCTTTGTTCACAATTTCCCTATCTATGGGCCTTGTCATGCTTTGCCTATTTCACAATCTAACTGGGTTAGACCGTTCTATTGACTTTGGTCAATCTTACCTTGAAAGTTCTTCCAGATTTGATGAAGTTCTTTTCGAGCACATTGTCCAATGCAGGGTCAAGCTCTTCGCCAACATCTTCAATCAGAAGAGGTCTTCCCAACGACAAGCAGTCCTCCATGTGTGTCCTGAAGTATTTGTGGTTCAGCGCTGTCACTTGGAGTTCATTTTCAGCTTCCTTCTTCTTGATCCAAGCCTTTGCTTGTCCCTGATAGGCAAAATGGTGTGGTTAAAAGAGGAAAGTTGAAAAGAAGTAATGCCGAGGAAAGCACAAGTAGCAGTAAACAATCGAAGAAAAAATAGATCAATAAACGTTAAATAAATATATGAATAAAAAGGTAGTTTATCAAAGGAGCCATAGCGTAAGATGAAAACAGCAATAAACTTTAAATTAAGCTGTAGAGGACAGAACAAGCAGTGTTTGAAAGCAGAAGTATATAATAGAAGCAGTAGTGAAAAGGAAACATGGTAGTAGATAGTAGAAGTAAGAGTAGACAGTAGTCAACTAAACACATAGCAGAAGATAACATAAATATAAAAGAGTGGAATTCGTGGAGAAAGAAATAGCAGTGGACTATAGAAACAGAATTAGATCAAAAAGGAAGGTGGAGACAAAAACTTGCAAAACATCCCTTCGATTGAAAAAGAGTAGATAAAGTCACAGGCAGCATGATAGACGTATGAAAAAGAAACATGGTTTACCTGTGGATCTACCAGCAGTGGGTATCTGGCTGCTTGTGTTACAATGATTCCATTTTGTACTGACAACTCATCATTTGGCAACCCTTGCAAGGCCCATTCGCCAATCGTAGCATTATCTGCCAGCATTGTACTCAAATTCAAGTCCTGTAAATGAAGAGCGAATTCAACCTCGTTATAAATATGGACATCGTTACCATCTCGCTATGGAAATTTCTACCATCCCCCATCTCATTATAATCATATACCAGAATGCATTAATTAAGCTAGCCACGAAATATCGGGTGATCATTCTAGCTAATAGAGTGTGATGCTATTAAAATAATTTAACGAATAAAAATCAGTTACGTGAAAGATTGTTACAACGTTTCGGGCTTGACCCGTTATATTGCATCAATATTAGTTACACAACATGCAACTTGGATATATTGCATTGTGATGCTATTACCTCTGAGAAAGGGATTTTAGTCTTTCGCATCTCTTTCTTCCAATTGCTAGTAAGCAGGTCACGGAATTCCTGATTAAAAGGACCAGAATAGGACAGAAATCCGGTCGCCAATAGAACATCGCCAACAAGCCGATTGGTTTGCTGCTCGAATTTCTTGCTCTGTTCTGTCCATCTGACTTTTTCACCTCCTAGACCATCAATCAACGCAGTGGCGTTGGTCATTTTACGCCGGCAAGTTTCGGCATCGTCAAGCAATGTCTATAAGAGAAAACACAGTTGAAATAGTCTGTATATCTCCTGATGAGTGGGAAACCACGAAACAGGCTTGTCGAGATAAAGAGTGTATAGTTAGTCTCTTGACTCCTTTCTCCTTCGTGTATGTCTAGCTCTACTTTAATGTCTTGAGCACTCTTATGGGAGACCGAGACACAGACTTCGTAGTTGAAATACTCAGTACATTCACATCATGGGCATTAATTTACCCGGTATATAGATTCAAATAACTGAGTTAGTTAAGAGTTAGTTAAGCTGCTGAGTTAGTGAGTTGGTTAGTTAGGCTGCTTGATGCCTCGCCTCTTGAACAATAAGAGTTTTGCTTCGCATTCAAACCAAAAGTAAAAGCTACCACGTTACCTGTTTCTCTTTCATAGCGTTATCGAATTTTTCACGCACTGCTGCGAGTTCACTCTCTTTAGCATCGAGCTCTGATTGGGCCTTCTGCAGTTCTCCCATGGCTGCTTGATGCCTCGCATCCTGAACCATCAAATTTGCCTGTAAAAGAAAAGAAGCAATCATACAATACACCGATGCACAACAATTATAACATGCTGGTCTTTGCCAATGACATTTATCCGAAATGGAGTTGGCATGGGGCATGCGTGGATGGAGTACCGGTTGTTATTTCGTACCTTAAGTGGTAAAACTTCTTTGTTGACCCCAAAGAAGATTGACATAGCTTTTGTCCACTGCAACAAGCCAGCAACATCGCCACTGACTTTCTTGGCACTTTCCAAGTTGTAATCTTCCATATCCAGATATGATGCAAGCAATTCAACAGTCTCGTCATTAATTGAGTCCTAGAAAAGTAATGAAAAGAATTGCGCCTTCATTCAATTATCAAGGCATACCAAAGTATCTAGATTAACAATCAAAATTTGAAAGTTTCTTTAAAACAGAGATGGAGATAGCCATCTTTGCACTTGTATGCAATGTGTAAGGAAATAATTTGAGGACGTTTATATATTGAAGTAAATATGTTAGAATGAAGTAAGAATGTCACACCTTTTGAAAGTTGACGAGTTGTTGCAAGAATGATGTTTGACTCATCAACTTCAGAGACTCTCCCCAAGATGGTTTCACTGTAAATTTCTCCGGGTCCATGACAACAGAATCGAGTTTCTGATTGAACAAGATCAACACACAATCCATGACCCTCATGATCAGATGGGGTGGCTTTGCTAGCTTTCTAACTGTTGCTATATGAGCTGGTTTAATTGTCTGCAATGCTGCTTCGGCATCGGCCAGTGCTGGCTTAGCGGCTTCGAGCTTCTCTTCGGCAGCCATCTTGTCAACCTGAAGAGAAAGTGGGGCATTTGAAGACGAGATAAGACATAGTATGGCAAGATTGAGACACGAAAGAAGATAAACAAGAGGAGATGAGCAAGGCGCGAGAGAAGATGAACAAGACAGAACAGGAGATGAACAAGAAAGGAGAGGAGATGAACAAGAAAGGAGAGGAGGTGAACAAGGCAGGAGATAAAATAAACAAGATAGGAGATGAGATAAATACAACAGAAAATGAGAAAAACAAGACAGAAGATGAGAAAAACACGACAGAAGAGGAGAAAAACACGACAGAAGAGGAGATGAGCACGGCAGAAGAGGAGATGAACAAGACAGGAGAGAAGATGAACAAAATAGGAGAGGCCAGGAAAAGAGAAGACAAGAACAACAAGATAAGAAAATAAAAGGCAAAATTGAATAAATCAACGCAAGGCAAAGCAAAGCAAGAGAGGTGTGAGAAAAAATAAAAAATAAGATTTCTACTAACATTAATATCATCCACAATGGCTTGAGCTTTATCTTTCACTTTCTGAACCTGTGCCTTGACTTTCTCAGCGGCTTGAGCACTTGCTGTAACTTCCTAAAGAAGTAAAACAACAAACCAGAGTTATAAAATGTCACATCCACCGGTCCATACTCTCTTTGGCCCACACAAGAAAATACAAAGAGGCAAAAATTAATATGCCTACTTGTAACACAACATCAGCTTTCTTCGAGGCAATAGCCAATTCTTTCTCCTTGACAGCTAGCTCCTGTGAAAGTTGGGCAACTGAAGCACTGGCCTCGACTAGTTTCGATAGACCAGTGTTCATGCGCTGTGCCAAGATCTCAATGCCTTCATGCTTCTCCTTGTAAATTGTCTTGTAGCCAGATATGAACGACAGATATGATTTCGGCGTAACGTGCGTCTGGCGTCGATATCTATCAAAATATTTCAGACAGGCCTCCGCAACACCATCCTAAACAAAAATTAGGGCAGGCAATCAACATCAGGTACTCCCTCTAACTTTCAATAACCAAAATGTAACATGTAGAGTGAAATTCAATGGGACATGTATTGTAAAGAAAGACGTAAAGAGGCGCTTGTTAGTAGAGTGTTAAAAAGAGTAGCCTTAAGCCATGCATAAGGGTATATGTGGAATTGGTTACTGAGACTTACGTGGAATATACCCATGGTATCAACAACAGCACTTTTCGTTTCAGGTGTGCAAACAATATCATAAGAGGCAAGAAAGTGTCTTGCTACAGCAACAAGTGCGTCCTTCGGCCATCTACTGAACCAGTCCATTGTACAGCCACTGAACAGGCCGGGAAATTTCAGAGAACGGTTTCTGAACTTCTCACCAACCTTGAAAAATATATACATATATATAACGGCAAAGTAAGAAGTTGTGTAGTAGAGGTTCCAGGTTAAACAGTAAGGATTCTAGGTTTTATAGTAGAGGTTCCAGATTTTATAGGAGAGGTTTCACATTTATACCTAAAAGTCTTGAAAAATGCGAGAAGAATTAAAATATTTTCTTACTGGTGAAAAGCACAGAACAACATGGAGATTGTTCTTCACTCTTGTGATGAAGTAATCATAAAGATTTTCATTTGTTGGTGGTCTCTTTGGATATTCTTTCTTCATCACTGGAATCAATTCTTGCGTTATTTCATCGATTTCATCTCTTGCAAATAGATTTGACACCTAAACAAAGACAAACGAAACTTTATGATCATTTCTTAGACCGTATATTGGTGGAATCATGTTATTGGGTCGATTGTCTCATGTTACTTGTCGATTGTCTCATGTTATTGGGTCGATTGTCTCATGTTATTTGTCGATTGTCTCATGTTATATGTCGTACAGCTGAGAATTTTCAAAGACAATTGGTTCATTAGTGATCCTTGAAGGGACAGAGAATTTCGTTCGAATTAGATAGAATTCGAATTACACGAGTTCGAGCTATGCAGGTTTGACTGTATATTAAACATATCTACTATTGATCAGCTCAGGGAAGAATAGTTATACAGCAGTAAGACTATCAAGAACCCTCACCTCTCCAGATGCTAGCAGATTGTTCATGTATTCAAGGAACGCCTCGTCTTTGATCTCATTATCAGTGAAAATGAATGTGATACCTTTTCCCTTCTGTCCAGCGGTTTTGTACAGGAATTTCAAATCCTCCATCAAGTTGCCAACATTGTACGATCTTGTCAGTGTGATCTGAAATGTCTCGTAGCCAGCAATATACGATGCAAGGCGAGTCAGACTCTGTTTACCAGAACCACCCACGCCAACTAAAAGTGCATTGCCTCGTGCTGTTCGTATTATCCGAGAGATGATCATCAAATGGACCATGGCATCCTGAAATGAAACACATGCATCTTTCAAATTATGGTCTATGCAATAAAATGCTTAATTCATCTTCTCGTGCTGCTACATTGTACTTTCTAGAAACTTATAAAGTCTTTTTCTTCAACTTTCAAGTATGATACCATTCATTTTCACAAAAAGCTCTCATTACCATCATCTATCTCCTGGAAGCTCAGACTACTTTTCTCTATCTCCTAGAAGCTCATACTACCCTCATCCATCTTCTAGAAGCTCATACTACCCTCGTCCATCTTCTAGAAGCTCATACTACCATCATCTATCTCCTAGAAGCTCATACTACCCTTGTCCATCTCCTAGAAGCTCATACTACCCTTTTCCATCTCCTAGAACCCCACACCACCTTCCTCTATCTCCTAGAAGTTCATACTACCATCTTCTCTCTGCCAGAAGCTCACACCACCTTCCTCTATCTCCTAAAAACTCATACTACCATCATCTATCACCTATAAGCTCACACTACCTTTCTCTAACTCCTAGAAGCTCACACTACCTCCCTCTATCTCCTAGAAGCTCAAACTACCTTCCTCTTTCTCCTAGAAACTCACCCTGCCATTTCCTATCTCGCGTAATCTCATATCTCATATCTTGGAATCTTACCTTGAAGAACACGAGATCCATTCCAGCACCTCTAGTTAGCTCATTGTACATCCCCATGTACATATTCAATCTCTCTCTCAACGTATCGAAATCAGGAACCTGCTCGTAGACCTTTGGATCTTCGATGACAGCGTCATCAGGTTCATCACCTAGGAAACAAAAACCAATCAGCAATTATCAACTATTCAATCACATAAACATCAAACATTCTTTACCAGCAGCTCTCCACAATCAAGATCAATGTAATCACATGTGAAAAGCACGAATATTTATACTGGATAGCCACTTCAACTATGATAGCTGTTATCAATGTGGGTCCCGTTGGTATAAACCCTTATCCCCAGAAATTCTGGGTACTCATTTACCGACCTCGGAAGGATGGACAGCTGAGTTGGCTGACGGCTTGTAGTTCGTGATTCCGACAATACGTGGATTTGAACCAGTGAAGGCATGGCCTCTAAAGGATCAAACCCAGCGCCTTAACTACTAGCCTACACCACTGTATGTCAAACTAATGATTGCTGTGATTAAGTGATCATGAGCATACTTGACTGAGCGATTGAGTGATTAAGTGCCTGTTTATCATCATACCTGTGGCTTCTGGTGCATCTCTTAGGAAATCAACAAAATACGGTTCCTTGTCAATCAATGAGCTTAACTCGTGTCCCAAGTCTTCCTCGGCTATTGACTTTAACGCCTTTTCAAACCAATCCTTATCAGCAGACGATATGAACCGATCTGCAATTACGCGGCTACATTCATTCTTCCACAGATTCAACAACAGTCTCGCAGAATTTGCAACTTCATTGTCAATAACCAACATTCCCTAGAACAGGATAATCACAGACTGCATTGCACAGCAAACCAATAATTACATAACACATATTCCATACTAATTGATGCTGCCTAGCGGACGAAGTGAAGCGGCTGCGCAGCAGATTATAATCGAGTCCTTGTCGAGAAAAAATCTTGTTTGTATGTTTGTGGCAATGCAATTCAATGCGCCTACGCCTGGCCTCAAATCCTCCTCCGTTTAGCCGCATGCTGCTTTTATTATCAATTCATCAATGGCGGTAATCGTTTTTGCTGCAATGCAGTGAGACGTTTTAGAAACATTGGGAAAACGATATCTGGTTTATCAGCTAATATTTTAGTAAACTTCTGGGATGTCAAAACCATGTCACTTACCTTTAATTAGAGCATACATATTATCCAGTACATCCAAGAGTGTTAATATTTACAACGTTTTTTGTAATGCAGTTAATCTAGGCCTGGTCCATCGTTCCGCAATAAATACACAAAATTCCGATATATCGTACGTTTCTTGCCATTCTGGCAATTTAAATAGTATCATCCTGTTGTATGCTCTGTAAAAATATGTATGTTTTGACTTATTCCACCATTATTTTCCACAAAACGAGCATTGAACTGTAGTATTGACTTGCTGATCAACAACAGCTTTTTGTCCCTTTAAAATGGCCGCCAAACTTTTTCTGGTTTCACTGACTCGACGCGAGTCAGGCATCTAGCGCCTTCGGCGCTTCGTAGCATTGCCCTAAGCCTAAGGCCAATGCCTAAGCCACTATGGACACAATTACGTAACATACGCTCCTGCGCAGTACCAATAACTACGCCACTGCGCATTCTGACCACCTTTCTCCTCCGCATAGCGTAACCCTAACCCTAACCCTAGGCCCAACCCTAAGACCAATGCCTCAGCCACTATGGACACAATTACGTCACATACGCTACTGCGCAGTACCAACAACAACGCTACTGCGCATTCTGACCACCTTTCTCCTCCGCATAGCGTAACCCTAACCCTAACCCTAAGCCTAACCCTGAGGCCAATGCCTCAGCCACTATGGACACAACCACGTCACATACGCTCCTGCGCAGAAACAAAAACTACGCCATTGCGCATTCTGACCACCTTTCTCCTCCGCATAGCGTAACCCTAACCCTAACCCTAGGCCCAACCCTAAGACCAATGCCTCAGCCACTATGGACACAACTACGTCACATACGCTCCTGCGCAGAAACAAAAACTACGCCATTGCGCATTCTGACCACCTTTCTCCTCCGCATAGCGTAACCCTAACCCTAACCCTAAGCCTAACCCTAAGGCCATTGCCTCAGCCACTATAGACACAATTACGTCACATACGCTCCTGCGCAGTACCAATAACTACGCCATTGCGCATTCTGACCACCTTTCTCCTCCGCATAGCGTTACCCTAACCCTAACCCTAAGGCCAATGCCTCAGCCACTATGGACACAATTACGTCATCGAAATATCGCACTCACAAACACTCCTGTTCATGATATGACAAAGCAATCTTATCATAAAGCCGGACTACGCAATACCTTGAAACTTTAAAATCAGGAGGAAAAGATACAAAGATATTACACATAGCTACACACCTGCCAGATTCTGCTCAGATCTCTAAGATTGAAAATATAATGGAACTTTGCTGGCGTTGGCAACATTTTCACCTTCGTTTTCTGCCACAATTTCCTCGTGGACGACACGAGCCTGTCAACAAGATCGATCACTTCGGGCACAAATTGCCTTTCTGCACAGAAATGACCAGCGCCGATCGTTCTGAAAATCTTATCAATTGAAGCATTTGATGGTATGGTACAGTTGATCATTGTAAACTGTCTCTTCAACCTCTGTGGTATATCGTTCCTTCCACCGCCAGGATGAATCATGGCAGCTAAGAATTGAATATCTGCGATGTTCGTGAAATCGCCCGGCTTTTCCAGACTGTAAAAGCCCTGAACCTCCATCACCTGCCGCACTATCTCGTTGGTTACCTAAAAATCAGTCAGAACACACTATACTGCATTGCAGTTGACAAAAAGCATGAATGCAACGCCCCAGAAGCTCCTAAGCATAAAGGATACTAGACTACGAAGCATGCAATAAAGGATACTAGAATACAAAGCATGCTAAAGGTAAACCAGTGAATAAACACAGGTAGACCAACTCACCTGATCGCCCCATTCATTGATAATAGGCATGTTGATGTCATCAATGAAGACAGTCATTTTTCTGCCGGCAGGAGGACCATACGTGTTACCCATTCTCTTGTCTACGTAGCTCTCTATTGTTCTCTGCAAATCAAAGACAATTTGTTAGTTATGATGCTCTGTAGAAAATAGACCTCTAACATCAAATATTGCTCTCGTCTTGAATATAAGGATACCCTCCCTATCTTGATTTATGTAAGGAGAATTGAGCTTTCAAAATGTTTAAAAAAAGTCTTCTTTACCATACAAACATAGATTTAAAGTCTCAATAAATGCATAAAAACTTGCTCTCCCAAGACATTGAGGCACCTAAGGTATTCATAATAGGAAGGAAACCTGACTAGATCATAAACATAATCTCATCTTGGAACACAGTGACACCTGGCCTATCTATGGATAAGGATCAGTTAACCTGCGCATAGCTGTAAAGCCACTTGCCTGGAAAATGTACGGTGTCGTTGCAGATGAGAAGTTCATGGTTTTGAAAAGATGTGTTTCAGGGTCATGTCGACTACAGTAGTTCTTGACAATCACTGTTTTAGCAGTACCCTGCTCTCCAGTCAACAATACAGCCTAGGATGAAGAAAACAGTAAAGGATATTTTGAAGACAAGCATTCGTTAAAACAAAGCTTGGTCTACTATCTGTTATCTAAAAGCAACGAGAACTGGGTGAAGTAAATAAGTTGCCAGTGGTACCTTTCCTTGCTTTGCGATAGCATTGATGAGGTAGTCAGTTCTTGTGTTGTCAACGTTAGGAACCAAAATTGACGAGTATTCCGGAGTTATGTCGGATGGATAGACATATTCTGCAACCTAGAAAAAATAGCTGAAGTTTGAACAACACAGTAAGAATTATAAAGTGCATTATAATCGAAATGACATGCAGTAAGATACATACTATACAGCATACTGCATATTGCAACAAGAAAAGCTGGTATTACAATGGGGCCCCGCAAACAAGAAACAACTTGCAAGAAACTTACAGGCTCATGTTTTCAGAAGAGAAATGGGAAAGCAATAAGAGATCGTTGTAAACAATAGGCTTCAAACTAAAGAACATTGTTCTAACTTGTGGAGCCTTATTGGATGTCTATTGAGTACTGTTCTTGAATTTCACACTTACTCTTTTGTCCCAATGTTCCCATTCGCCATCTTCGTTAACAAGAAATTCGAAAATTGTATCGTGTCCCTCACATGGGGGCAAATCGAGATCACCAAAATTTTCACGAATGTATTCCTCAAGCTGAAATGAAAATCAAACAGTCAAAAGCATTGACATGAAAATGGAACGTCTATAGCTGGGAAGAAAAGAAACAAAAGTTTCAAGTCGACAGGTCAAAAGTAAACATGAGAAGTAAGGATACGTCAACACGACACAACACGACACGATACGATACGACACGACAGGTCGATAGCAAAGTATGACGCAGTACCTTTTTTCTGTCGTCAAGTTCTAGTAATGCACCAATGCTCCACATCAATGCAAATACAACAAGTTTCCCAATGAATTTAGCATCAGCTTGCTTTGGCGAATCTTCGCCAGGAATCAAACCAATTAATAGATTGATGGATTGGGCAATCTGATTACACTCCAGGGCCTTGTGACGAAAAAGAAAACAAGATGAATTCAAGCAAACACCCCCCGGCAATGACAATATGTATCCTTGATAAGCAATACAAAGTAAAGAATGGTAAGGGGGTAGATCGATTGAAACAAGCCCCTTACCTCCATTCTTGGGGTCAAATTATTCAACACAAATGTCCTCATTTCATGGAAACAGTTTTCAAAGATCGGTCGTATCACATCTGCTTGCATCTGCGGTCTTGTTTTTAGCCACGCTTCCAGGATCGGCTTGAAATTCAGTCCCGAAGAACTCATGTATACCATCCCATTTCTATAAAGACGCAAAGCCCAATAAAAACAAAAGGTTGGCATGCAATGAAGACTATTGTCTCCTTGCATGGACAAAGAAGGAGTGTGCATGAAGAAACGACATCCTTTAAAATGCACAAGGCTATAGGTACCTTGACACAGTAGCTGGTGAAGCATTGTCAATGTTGTGCGGCTCAAAGATAATTTTACAGGATGGAGCCATTGGTATTCTGTCTCCGTTGGCCAGTGTAAGTGTTTTGTTGTCATCCAAAACTGAATTCAGATTCTCAATCCAAATTGCATCGACTGGCCCATCCAAAACAATCCAAACATGTTCTCCCTGCAAGAAAGAGCAACGTTAATTAAAACCTTTAAGCCTTGATTAACGATTGATAGCAACTATTGATTAATAAGTGATCTTCTGAGACAGAGAAAACAAAGAAGATAGTATGAGCTATAAAGAAAAGAAAATAGAGCAATCTTGGAAGATAGAGAAAATAAAACTCTACTTTTTTGGTTTTTAATGTTTTCCTCCAAAGAGCAGAGAAGATTCCATCTGTCCAATCATTCGTAGCAACATCCAGTCGACCAAACATCTGTGGGGCAGTAATTGCCTTTGGGTTCATTCTCATTTCTCTGTGTGGGGCACCACATAAGCTCATCGCCTTCATCAAAGTATAGATGCATTTTGTCTTTCCAGCTCCACTTGGACCAAGTGTCATCATTCCGTGGCGAACCCTCTGGGTCTCATACAACTGCAAGAAAAACACGATGCTTATATCTACATCCTGCATCTATGATGCTTATATCTACATCTTGTATCTATGATGCTCATATCCGTAGATTGAGAAACTGGTAAATATCTAAAGTACAGTGT
This sequence comes from Sanderia malayensis, assembly GCA_013076295.1. Classification (NCBI taxonomy): domain Eukaryota; kingdom Metazoa; phylum Cnidaria; class Scyphozoa; order Semaeostomeae; family Pelagiidae; genus Sanderia; species Sanderia malayensis. Next base: position 2,723,393 of record RQOL01000024.1, read on the forward strand.
CTACATTTTGCATCTATGATGCTTACATCTACATCTTGTATCTATGATGCTTATATCTACATCTTGTATTTATGATGCTTATATCTACATCTTGTATCTATGATGCTTATATCTACATCTTGTATTTATGATGCTTATACCCGTAGATTGAGAAACTGATAAATATCTACAACATCTACATCTATTTACAGACATAGGACAGCTTTCTATACTTCGTATGAAAGGATGAAGCAAGCAAACATGGTCATAAATGCCCACATAGTGAATAATCAAAGTTGTTCAATACAAACCTGAATCAGTTTCAGTGTCCAAGGTGGATGGTTAATCAAATTAGCTTCTTGTACACACTGAGCAATGGCTTGCTCAATGTCAGGATAGCCAGCCTTCTCTAAAGTTAATCCAGGGAACAAATCATCGATTAAACTGAGGAACAATGGTTCATCTTCATCGACCAACTTGCTCAGATTCATGTCACGAAGAACTCTCATCACAATCTTCTCTTCACTGTCCTAAAAGGGTAGTCATAGAGGAATGCTTTAATGAAGAATGAAAAATGCAGTGAAATCTGCATTAATAAAAACTCGACCTAATTCGGACAAAGATCTCCATTCCTTTAAGTATCAAAAAAGAACCAATCCTTATAAAATGAACCTCCATAATTCAAAATGTTTTTAAATCGAATATTTTTATGCTTCCCCAGGGTGTTCGACCTGGACAGAGTAGACGGTATACAAAAGTTCCAAGACATTAACTTTCAGATATTGAGTATTATATGAGAAATCATATGCACTTACTTGTGGGTTAGATCGCTTTGAAGCTCCGAGAGTTCTTAAAACTGATAAGATGTTTCTCAAACCGAAATCATAATGCACCTACAGGAAAACCAAGCGCATAATTAAAAAGATAAACTAACAGCAATCCACTTGCAAGAGAATCGATTGATGCTAAAGCTGCACTGTCTGATAGTTCAAACCTGTTTTGTGAGTTGTTCTTCGCACAGCTTGTAGAGAGTAAAGAACTTCCGTGCCAGATTTATGTTCTGGATGAAACCGGAGGCTGCAAGTTTGACCCGCATGATGATCTGTCTATCCGGTACCATCATGGCCACTGTCCGGAACTGAATCTTTAAGTTTTCCGGCAACTCTTGGCGTCCAGCATAGCCCGGATTCTAAGGAAGAAAATAATACGTTATCATCTAATGTCAAGAATTATATCGCACTATCTGAGCAATCCATATCAAAGCTAATCGAGTATACAGGATACTTACCATCGTCAAAAAGAGGCCAAACTCGGGATCGAGGTCCACGTTGTCACCATCAGTGAATATGAACTGCTTCTTTCTCTCCTTCTTAGAGGTAAGGACAATGTAGATCTGCTGCGCAGCTACGGACAAGACGGGCAGTTCAATTCTGTTGAATTCGTCAAAACAACCCCAACTGCCGGATTGAGCCAAACCTATGATAAAAACAATACTTAACGATAATAAATGACAATAAATGGTGAAAAATGATAATTGATGATAATTAACAATAAGTAATGAAAATTAATGAAAAGTAATGATAAGTAATGATAATCAATGAGAAATAATGATAATTAATGATAACTAATGATAACTAATGATAGTAAGTTTAACAGTTCTCCACAAATGGTCTTCCAACAAGATAATCATCTAAGAAGTACCTTTGTAAATTCTACCAAGGCCACGATAATCCATCTGATCCGAGCAGTTGAAAACAACAACGTATTTTCCCAGAGCTTTACCCATATCCTATCAAAAGAATATTCATGAACCATTAAGAAACAATATTTTAGAGCTCTCAATTTTATAGCAATATAAAACAATCATAACATATTCCATGCACAGATTATTCATGGCATAAACTTCACAGCAATTACATGCGTGTAGTTACATTCTCGTGTCACAAACAAGGGATGTTTCCACACCTAGAGTGCCAAAGTGGAGAAACATCAAGTGATTTGTACCTTAACAGTCTCCGTCTTGCCAGTACCAGCTGGCCCAGCCGGAGCACCACCCATTGACATGTGCAAAGCTTGAGACAATGTGATGTAACATCTATAACATAACACAAAAGAAATTCATAATCACAGTTGAGGGAAAGTTTAGCTCAAAAATGCGCAGAGAACTCAATACAAGCATAATACAAATGACATCCGCTTACTCGAACTTTGAAGGGAAATCGAAATTTATCCGAGTAAGCGAATGTTCGACTTAGCTGGTATTCGAGTAAGCGGATGTCAACTGTATATGCGTATAGAGTTACTAGCATAATTACAGTCATGAGGCAGTAATCTAGGTTGAATTATGTCTGATATATTTACTATGATATTGAGGCATTCATGTGCTACGATACAGTTAAGTAAGTCTCCAAAGAGGGGACTATACCAGCTATTTACTACTATAGACTCAATGCTGACGCATCTACATCAAAAGACATATACATGCATTTATCAATGCATCTCTGTTTATACTGCATGTATCTACATAAGCACATACTAGCTATTTACTACTATAGATTCAATACTGATGCATCTACATCGAAAGATACATACATATTTATACCGCATGTATCTACATAAACACTGCACCTATGAATCTATGTTTATACCTGTCTGTAAGTGGAGTAATGACCAGTCGATCGGTGCACCCCAAGAACTCATTCTGATAGTGGAAATCGACATCTGTTATCGACACTATGCATAGATTGGAATCCTCGTTGAAGTAGAACCTTGACTGCTTCAGCCATTCGAAATCTGTTGGAGACTTGACATGGAGTCGAACCTAATTAACAAAGACAAGTATCATTACAACAATGCATGCAGCCCTAAATATAGCTCTCTCTGTACCTCTACATAGCACATAGCCCATGCAGCGTTTCATGTAGCGCTCTATATATCTATATTGTTATCTCTATAACTCAAGATAAAGCTGTTCAGATAGCTCACTACAACTCTACATAAAGCTCTCAATATAGCTCTATTTCTCTCCGCATAGCTATCTCTATAAATCTACATAAAGTTCTCCGTGTAGCTCTCTATAAAACTAATTTCATAACTACTAACGATACGTCTTATGTCATTGTAAAAGTGTAGTAATATCGTTTACCAGATCATCGAATATATCACGCTGATGGACATGAATTGTGACGAGTGTCTCGTACTTCACTCTCTCAATCGGCTTCAGATCCCTGGTTGTCACTTCAATCAATTCATTCAAGAGTTCCAAGAAGTAATTATTTGTCATCTGCATGATCTATACCAAAAAAGGGCACATAAAAATCATAGCACACAGACGAAGATCATCTCCAAACGTTGGTTGATGTTTATTGGAAAAAATATGCAGAATTGAAACGTTTTATTGATAGAAGAATATGATAAATTATTTACTTTTTTGTCTGATTTAGCTTTCGTCAGAGCTTCTTCGGCATCTCTAGTCCATATCATCTGGAGGCCAAGTAAACCAACCTGATAGAATCAAAAGCAATTTGATCAAATTTCTGCTATTCGATTGATGCGGTGTGTATTGCATACAATTTAACCACCAAAGGACATCGAGAAGTTGGTCCAGGTGACTCAGCAAACTGACCTGAGCAGGGAATGTATCCAAGAATTCAATGAGTTTAAAATTAGGATCTTTGATCGCAAACGCTGCAGTGTGAATGACGTTGTGTAGAGATCGCTGTGCAGTCTGCAGTAAACTTCCAAGCCAAATTTCGACGTTGCCCTGTTGAAAAGATGCAGAAGATGATTGATTTGAGTAGTGAATGCATGCATATGAAAAAATATTGAGCTTGCAGAAGAAGTAGAAAGACAGGATGAGCATCTGCAATGAGAAAAAGAACTTCGAGCAAAGCAGTTGACATTTCTTGAAGAAACAAGATAAAATTTAATTTGCAATACCGTAAATCCTCGAATAAGCCCCACCTTCGAATAAGCCTCCCCCTCGAATAAGCCCCCATCCTGATAATCATTTGCAAGGATATTGAGCCCAAGTTTCCAGACATTGAAGTTGTTTAGTGAATGTATTGCAAATAACAGCAAGTTTAAACCAATAACTTTGTTGATTGGCTGCATTGTATAGCTTTTATTTTGCTTAATATTGAACAATAATCAGGCTAAAATTTCGTTTTTGCAAATAATCCCCCGGGGGCTTATTCGAGAATTTACAGCACTTGGAGGAAATGATCAAATGCAAACCTGAGCAAGAACATTCTTATCAAGTGTTATCTGTTCGTTTTCTCTTGAATTGATGGCAGTAATTAGATCATACTGTTTATCATCAAACGTGACAGTCTTCACATTGTCAAATATACCAAGAAGATGTGCCTGGATTGTGTGAGAATCGCTGGCCTGGCCGAGAATCTCCAGAAGAGCTGGATCAGAGATGAAGAAGAATCGTGGGAAAACAAGTCTCTTCTTCTCAAGATATCTGAAAACGAATGTAGAATACTTCATAATATTTAAAGAAGGTCTGTAAATCAACGTTCAAGATATTAGTAAACTATTGACTGATGCATTCTAAAGTAATCATAAATATGTTTATGTTTGTTTGTTCAGTGATTGTCATAATAAAATTAGAAGTTTATCATGTCATGAACAAGAGTGTTTATGAGTGCAACCAGGCCCGTCGAGAGCCAGCTCGGGCCCTGGGGCTATAAACAAACAAGCGGCTGTTTTAAAATTGTTTAGCTTTAACAAAACTTTTCGCGGGCCCTCCTTGAGACCCGAGCCCCGGGAATTTACCCCGGCTACCCCCCCCCTCTCGACGGTACTGAATGCAACGTAAGCATTCTAGTAACAAAAATAACTAATATTCAAATATAATATAATAATGTAATAGGAGTCATCTTGACTAAAAATGTGACTCTTCGATATTCTTACCCAGTTAAAGACTTCTGACAGATTTCAAGCTGTTCCAGTTGATGGGGAAGAAGTTGCGCCAATGTTTCATCACCAACACAACACTGAACAACATTTGGATTCTCGTGAGCCCTATTCATGATCTTCATCCATGACTTATCAATGTGAGAAAATCTTTTTGCTTCCTGTAAAGCAAAGTAGTAATGTTGAAATTGGCTTTATCTTAACGAAAAAGACAGCACGAACTTCTACAGGAAAGAGGAAGACATCACAAGATTTTACAAGAAAGAGGAAGACATCATGAACATTAACAAGGAAGAAGAAGACACGCGAGCATCTTAAATCAAATGCATTACAAAGAATGTAGGTAGGTTTTACCTGAGGAAGTTGTTTAGCAATATCTCCGCCTACAAAAACAGCTTCCAAGTAGACCCAAAGATTTTGCACAGATAGCCAATTCTCGATGATTTCAGTTGTTCCAGAAAGGTTGTGAATCCATCTCTGGATGTCAGCTTTAAATGGAGCATTGTATCTAAAAGACAAAAGAAATCATAAATCAAACTTCAATCATGTGCGACGCAGGACTAGACGTGAAACATACTCTAAAACATACTACATAGAGCTAGATGAACTCAACCAAGTACCTGTTGCTTAGCAATGATCCAAGGACCATCAAACTGTCCTCCATCAAAGAGACAATGTCTGAAGTCTCAACCCCCTTGAGGAGAAGCTCTCCGCGATTCTTGAAGCCGCTGAATGACAGCTCTTGTGTATTCCATTCTGCAACAACTGTCTTCAACTTGGCTTCGATGTCTCTTTCCTTCACTGCAGAAATGCATATGTCCTGTAAATACAGAAAGTTTGATGTGATAATGCGTTAATGGGATAGATGAGAGAATAAAAAGCAAAATTGGGAGCACAATTATCAAAGAAGGGAGATAAAGAAGAAGAAAAGGGAGGGTAATAAAAACGAAGAAAACATTACAAATGATTAAAAACAGAATAAAGAAAATAAAAAAGAAAGAGAAAAGAAAGCAAAGACAAGAAACTTTGAGAGTAAAAGAAACTTTGACAATAAAAGAAAATCGGAAAGAAAAATATGCAAGCTACTGATGATCACGATAGCGTAAAACTCTGATTAACAATCAATACAGTGTTCTTTGTGCGGTATTTCTATCATCATAAACTCATTCTGCCTGCCATGGTGCAAAACACAATATTCTCTAAATACGCTGTTTATCCAAATAAACGTACCTCAATATCTTCTTTGAATTCGAGCAGTGGTGCTTCCATGAGATTGCGCAGTAGAAACGCATCTGATTCAACATCAAATGTGTGCTTTGTCACTTCAGCTATTCTGTCCCAATGACGTTGCTTCATAGCTCTGTGGGCCATCATTTCAAGCAGAGGACAACACTCACTAAAATCATCTACTGTTCTCTTCAAATCGATGAATGCTTGCCAATCTTTCAATGCTTTTGGCAGCTTACGTATCCTGAAATGGAATAAAAAACCAACCTTAAATACACACAGTGCGATAAATGCTAAGAATAGCTTTCTTATCTATTTATAACTAGATTCACAGCTATCAAAAGTTCACTCTATTTTATTTATGTACAGTCGAATCTGCATAGTTCGAGCTCGTTTAATTCGAACTCTATCTAATTCGAACAAAATTGATTTCTGTTCAGTGAAAAATCATAATGAAAACAGAAGTTTATATGTCATAAATAAAAGTGTTTATGAATACAACGTCTAAACTACATCTGCAACTTTCTCACATGTCGATAATGAGAGCCTCCCTCAAACGTCGCACTCATAAACACTTCTGTTCGTGACATAATAAACTTCTATTCTCATCATGTTTGCTGAGAATTTAAAACACAAAACTGAAACTGCTTCATAAATATTTTTATACATAGTAGTCTTATTACGAAATATTATTGGCTGGCTCATAGTGAGGCACTGAGATCAATGCTTCATATAATTCAACTTCATATCACACCAACCTCGTCTGATAGTCTTGCAGTTCCAAGTTGATCTTATCAATGTCGACTTCAACCCAGGGTATATCATAATATCCATTGACATTTTCAATAACTGAGTTATACAAGTTGTAAAGCTTCTGCAATAGACCCAACTCTCGCTTAATCTGTTGCAAGTCAGGGTATTCGGTAATGCTGAGGCCAAAGAGCTCTTCGCCACCTAAAGAACAAAAAAGACAACAGTTGTGAGATTTTCAGAAGCTTTCATGATCACTACCATAAAGGTAAACAACTCTCGTGTTGAACCTGGTAATGGACTGAAAATAGATCCAGTTCAATACCTGAATATGTGATGTACTTTCGCCACAGTTCATCGAAGCGAGCTTGGAAGATACTCAAGCGATCACTCGCTTCTCTTGGAGGTATGCCAGCCACCATTGGACCTCTGCAAATAAATAAAGCTTTAATGTGGCATTCTAAAACATAATACAAACAAGTAATCTGCTATAAAGACGGTAACGTCTCCAGGAAGGAAAGAGGTGGGGAAACTTCTAGAGGGCTGAAGAGGATAGTAAGAACTTCTAGGGGGCTGAAGAGGATAGTAAAAACTTCCGGGGGGCTGAAGAGGATAGTAAGACCTCCCAAGAAAACGAAGGAGGTAATAAGAGCTTCTCCTGGGCAACCAAACAGCAGTTATCATGAACACAAATATATCTCACTTCTCGCGATAGTCAAGAACAAATTCGTGCAGCTGTATTTTGAAAGCATCAACTCCAGCCAATAAATCGGATTTAAACTCGGGCTGTATCTCGATGAGGTGCGCAGCGACAGAACTAGCCTGACTTCGCAGCTTCTGCCATGCGTACGTAAGACCGTCAACGCGTTCAGCGTCTGAGCTTGGATAATGCAATCCATAGCGATTCAGCAACCCATACGACTCTTCTATCGGTGTTATTGTCATATCAATCCTTGAAGAGAAAGAAACGCTGAGTTAGAACTGCATTTTATAAGTAATAGCATGTGATATCAACGCGTCGCACATGAAAACCTCTGCATGAAAAGTCAACCTTGCACCAAGCGGAATTACTCGAAATAAACTAACACGAAAACATTAGGTAAGAACCGGCGCCATTGTCAGAAAAGCGATAAAAGGCCTGGGTTTGAGGTTGATGAAGACTCTCTCTATTACCTGATCTCTGCTTCACGAATTTCACTCAGCGCAGCCATACTACCTCTGACGTCATCGAGATCTTTGATTGGCCTTGACAGCCTCTTGTTGAGGTTGTCAATAAAGGTGAATATTTCCTCCATATCAGCACTCGCCTAAAAACAGAACACAAGCATAAAACGCATATCTTGATGTTTGATACTGTAGTCAGGCTGTAGCATATATAATCCGGTTAACAGACTGCACTGAAACAACCTATAATGCGGTAGATAGCTAAAAGAATACATCGCAAAACAGAAGCGAACCTTATTGGCCAGAGCACGTCCGTATGCTTGCTTCCAGACGCCAGTTTCAGTCTTCAAAGCTCGCTTCAATGGCTCAGTTAAATACGTCACAGCTCCAATAGTGTAACTTGCGGGCAGCTCGTCTGCCAGAGACTCGAGCTCTTGGTAGTATTTGATTTGTCCGTCAAACTCAGAAAGGAGTGGTTTGTTTTCCAAAAATGCTTTCACTCTTGCCTCTGGTTCCTAGGGACCAATATGAAGCATATAAAAAAAACTATACATTGCATTAAGAGCCTTGCAGGACACCATAAGCTTGCGGGAGGACAAAGAAGATAGCATGAGTTTACAGGAGGAAGAAGAAGGCAGCGTGGGTATACAGAAGGAAGAAGAAGGCAGCACAAGCTCACAGCAGGAAGAAGAAGATAGCAATGGCTTACAGGAAGAAAAAGGTAGCACAGGCTTACAAGGCAAAGAAGATACCAGCACGAGCTTACAAGAGAAAGATAAGTATGAGCTTGCAGAACAAGCAGGCAGCATATGCTGGCTAAGAAGAAAACTAGGAGGCTTCAAGAAGATCCAACGTGGGTTAATCAAACACACATACCTCTGTCCATAGCTCTTGGAAATCTTTCATTTTCTCCAGAATCTTATTTGCATCGACTTTCGACGAGCTTATAATGGAGCTGAGAACAATGACAACTTTGACAACGTCTTTATGCTCTGATACAATCTTGTACAATGATCTAGTGGCAGCTGGAGGTGGTGGTTTCCCGTCTTCAACGACTGGTATTGGCAATTGGTGAATTACATGGTGTTGCTTCCATTCAAATACGTCCTGGCAGACTTTCAACATTGTCTGGACAGTTTTGTTCAATACTTGCTGGATGTCGTCAAGGCTTGGCTTCATCACGATTGAAGGGATTGACAAAATAATAGCAGCCTGAAAGATAAGGAGTTATTGTTTGTTAATAGCATACATTATTGCAAGTAGAATACGCAATAAGGAAAATTGACCTGCAAGCACAGAATAAGACCCCGTTGCAAAAATTGAAACTGACGGAGATTGGAGTTGAGTTATAAGAGTGAGAATAAAACAGAGCTATGAAACTATGAGTTACGTGATGGTTAGGACTAAGCAGAAACACTACTCAGACTAAGATTGAGTAGCAAGATGACTGAAACTTAGTAATGTACAGAAACAAACAAAGTTATATCACTCAGACTAAGATTGAGCTTCATAATGACTGAAACTTAATAACACGATAGAAAGAAACAAACAAAAACTGCATACCTTAAAGAAAGCAGTCTTTGAGTCTCCGTTAGTTGGCAATCCCAGTTCGCTGCTTGAGCTGTATTTACTTGGCGGTTGCATGCGTCGTTTCAAGGCATCCAGCGATAATCGCGTGCACTTAACCAGAGCATCAATCGTGCGCTGATTGAAATAGGCAATGACGTTCCAATAGCAGCATGGCATGCACTCGAAGCATCGGTTGCCCTTGTTACCTCTCGCTTTGTTGGAATCGGGAATAAGGCAAGCGTAGTTATCTTCGCACAGCCCTTCGAGTTCTTTCTTTTTCAACTGCATCTTCAATGTTTCAATCAGGGACATTGTTGCTGATTCGACCAATACACAGTAGCTTGAAAGACAAAAAATCCAAATAACGTTAAAATAAACGCCCTCAAATAAACGCCCATGATCTAATAATTCGGCGAGATGAGAGATTAAAAGGAATTAAACAGTGTTCGATTTGACCAGTTACATTTCAAGCATATAAAAAGCACATTAAATCTGGACTTTAGATTGTATGGGACCGGCTTACAATACACCCTTCTGCAGTAAGCTATATGTTCTTAGGAGCATTTGGAAAAAGTTTGAGGCCCTACTTTCCATTGACAAGATTCAAATAAGGAAGCAGATGATGGATAAAGCTAAAGTTAGAGACCTTCTAGATCTGCTGTGAAGGTGTTCAAAATGCCGAACTCGCAGAATAAATCTGTATCTGTATCTCAGAACGTACTTGAGTGTAATGCGATCATAAAGCACTTACTTGCTCAGCTGTTGTGCAGCCTGCGTGCAAACTTTTTCAGTGGCATCGTAGAACTCCTCTGGCGTTGCCGCATCATCGTCTGGCAACCAACAAAGCAATGAACTGCCAATCTCTTCCAGCACGGCCTCAATTCGACACTCAAGAATATCTTTCACTTCTTTGTTCAACTGCTCGAATTTCGACAAGGCCTCGTACACTTCGGCAACATCTAAGAGTTCGAAGAAAACAAATAGTGTATGAATATGATGTCACATTACTCGTACATGTATGTAATAACCAATTGACTAAGAACCTTCCAAGCTGATATTTCTGTTCAAAGCAATAGAAAGAACAACAGGCTTCTAAGACTTCTAATCTTCTCTTCTAATCAAAGTCGTTGGAAGGAAGGCTAATGACTTTGATTTGAACAATAGGCTAGATGCAGAATTCCAGGTTCTTATACACGAGGGTGTACTTGACAATTCACTCGCAAACAAACTGTATGACTTATGAATATGCATTTTCTGATGACCATTGGTGATGATGGATAATATATGCCACTTACATGTTTCGATGTTGAGTGATGACCAGGTTAGCATGTTGAAACCAGGCTTGATTACGTCATCAACGCGGGTGAGAAATGGTTTCATAAGAGGCAGGATGATTTCCGATATCTCCGATTTTCCTTTTTCGTACGACGCGAGCACTTCGGTGAGTTTTAAGTTTGTGTCCTTAATGTGGTCTTCCTTCAAGCACAAGACCTTAGCTGACTCGGGTATCTAGCAGATGAAATAGATAAATCGTAGAGCAAGGGTTGTACAATCCATAGTTTTTATCTAAGGTATCTAGGTACGACTAACTACACTCAACAGACATACACATGGTCATTTAAAAATATAGAAGGTAATGATTATCTATGAAAGCATGTAGGATGGAAAAAAATTTTTTATTGAGATGGGGCTAGACCCTCACAGAGATAGGTTATTTATTTCACAAATTGCTTGAAATGTAAGTGGTCAAAACCAACACTGTTTAGCAAATAAAAGCAATTCAAGAATATTAGAAGACTTCACATTCACCTGAAGACCCATTCTCATCATGGCTTTGGCTTCGTGGATCAACTCCAAAATTTGTGGATCGAAATTGACAAACACTTGCTAAAATAGGAGAGAAGGAAATGATCAAGCAAGCTACGAACATTATCAAGTCTCTAATGTTAGAAAGATTGATACAAGCTCTTCATCATTGTCATGTAATATAAAAACCTTACAGCAGGTTTTAGATTATGTCTAACAATTTGATAACAATTATCAAATCGTTAGAAGATGAAAAGGAGCAAAGCAAGTCAAGAAAATCAGTGGGTGTTTGACGGACCTTAGTCTGTGGATGTTTGACAAGTAGTGATGCATTCATTCCGCTTCTCAACGATACAACAGCTTGGTACCAGCTTCTGTGATATAGCACCTGTTGAAATCAAATGCAAATCAAAACTGAGGAGAGGCATTAATCCCTAACAAGCGAATATTCATCTCACGAGTGTCAAAGCATCTTTAAAGATGAATCTGGATTTGTACGTGAAAATGAATCTGATTCTGCACGTGAAGTAAAGACCGGTAAAATAAAAAGAACCTACCTCGAATTCCATCAAAACAGATGCCAGCTTGTTGTAGCTTTTTACGATTCGTTTAGCTTCTTCACCCTGGAAAAATAGACTTCGTCTTCATAAATCATATAATAAATAAAATAGCACATTTAATAAGCCTTAGAGTTCCTCTGAACCTTACATTTCAGTCACTTCAAGTGCCGTGATTTCAGTCACTTTAAGTGCCGTGCTGTATTTATAACCATTTAAAACAGATACATGATTATACTTGTAGTGACTGAGACAGTTTTCAGTAATGAGTTTAGTACGTGTACCTTCAACAGCCCTTTACAGTTCTTGAACACAGTCATGGGTTCAGATATACGTCTGAAAAGCTGCCTCGCCCAAGCTATTTTTCCAGAGATCTGAGAAGTGAAAATTCCGAATTAACAAGTCAATACTATATAAGCAGTATTGTAAACAAAAATACTATATAAACGGTGAATGTATTTCTAAGCATTGTATTCTTGTACCCTTCAATACTCACTGGGGGCATATTCCTGTGAACTGGTGGTACGTCCTTTTGTTTCTGGTAAAGTCTTTTAGTTTGCTCGAGATCCCTAAAACGGATCATGATCGATCAAACAAGCGATACGGAAAACATAAATCCAATAGCCGATGCAAGAGCTGCTCTTACAAAGACCACTAGATGTGAGGAGGAATTAGATGCCACAAACAAACCTCAAGCAATGATATATTTCGCAAATGGATTGAAAGAAGTGTACTTCACGGGTTGCTATAATAAACTGACAAACTCACTTTCCATAGTTAGATAGGACTCTTTGGTACTTGTCTTTCAGGTACAGCTCGACTCCAGCCACGCTTTCGAATTTTTGCAGAAGTTCCAAAGCTCTCGCAGTCTAGATTAAAAACAAACTCTAATTATAAATTGATAAATGAATAATTAACCAACAACGTAGCAATAAAAGGTAGATAAATAGGCTTATATAGATAGATGGGTATTCTATATGCATAGAAAAGTTTAAAGAAGCTTAGAGGAAAAGAAAAATACTTACTGTTAATGACTTTTCAAACCAGGAGTCAACAAATCCTTGCAACTGTTGTTTCAATGTCTCAATGTTTAGCTTAAATTCTTCGTAATCTGTGTCAAACTATAATCAAAGATACATCATTCAATTAGCATTGTAATGCATCATAAATGCAAGAAAATTCACAATTGGGATATATAATAAGACGGTACTATTGCAATTGAGGTCTTTATATTTCGAGTCAATGGATCAAAATCTTACCTCACTCTTTCTGTGGTCAAGAACATCGTAGGACTTCTTCTTTACTGTCGTAACGATCGTTGTGTATTTCATGGCTATAGGTTCAATACCCTGCATGGCAAACCAAGTATCTCAAAAGGTGACACCAGAAAAATAGAGCTGCTACAAGTGAATGCGCATTGGAAACCCAAACACGAAAAATCAGGCGAAGCAATGCAGGTTCTGTGTAGTCTTAAATTAATCGCATACCTCGATTTTGACGTCTGGCAATTTCGAAAGGTTGTCTATTGTAGTCAGCATGTCATCCAGCTTCTCAAGTCGTTTGCAAAAAGCGTCAAATTTTCCAAATATATAATTCTCACTGAAAATATGATTCAACACGATGTAACAGCTCATCACGAATAAATAGCTGTAGAATGACGAGCTGGACAATGGTGAAAAGCTTGATAATACAATGCAAGAAAGATCGATCAGAGCATGAATAAATTCATTAAAAAAGTAAAGATTCTAAATACCTGAATTCAAACTGTCTTTCCGTGGGACTTTCTTTCAACTTGTTCTTCGTCTTATGGAAGCATTTCTGATACTCCTCATTCAACTTTATGCACTCGTGAAGTCGTTCAGACAAAACAGGCCTTGAAAATAGACATAGTTGCATTATATATGCAGTACTTCTAATAGACATCCCGATAGTCTATAGACATAGACATAGATATAGACATATATACATTATATATGCAGCCCCCCTTGAAATCATAAAAACTTAATAAACAATATACAAAACTCAATAGGAGATGCTATTAAATCAGATTCAAGCAGGGGGCATACCTGTTTATATCCCAAATCTTCGACGCCCCCCTGTTGATGTAAGACTTGCATGTTGTTATCATTTGATTGGTTATTTTCACAAACAATGACGTCATTCTCTCCGATGTGTTGTAATATTGAGAAGTGCTATGTATCATACGAATTGCGTTCATTAGACTCGGGATGTCTGCTACCATTTCCAACTGAAGTAAAAAGAAACAAAGCCTCGGGTTAAAACGACCTCAATCGTAAAGAGAAGATCATGGGCCGTGGGATTGCTCAACCAGGCATTCACGCGGTCCAGTTATACACACACAACACAACCCGGAAAATTCAATGACGTATATTTAACCGGCCATCAGTCTCAAATAAAAAAAGCATTGATTTTAACACTGGTTATAAGAGAGCAAAAAGACCCCGGCGGTTCGTGGTAATAATTGGTAGATGTAGATGTAGATTAGGACCGCTTTATTTTGCATAATTTTTTACGCTGCTATTTTTAAATTTTAGTACGTTTGTTTTGGTATTTCTGCAGGTCCACATCAACTCTTTTGAGTTGTCTCAGCCAGACCTGCATTATCAAACAAATCTATGTATGTACGTATGTATGTAAAGAAAGTCAGAATCTTACCGGTGAATACTTGATGAGTGGCACGAAATATTTATCGAGAGTGTAGAGGTATTTGACATTGTCTTTAGCCTCGTTTGCAGCATCAGTTATCCTGCTATCAAGTTCTTTCCAGTATCGAATGCTCTTTGATTTGGCAGCAAGAAGAATGCCAATCGCTGATTTGCAGCGAGGGCTCTTCACTTGATCTAACAGACTAGAAAGAAAAGACTATACAGTCAACTCTGTCTAATTCGAACACCCTGGGGAAGCGTAAAAATGTTCGAATTACAAAAAGTTTGAATTATAGAGGTTGGTTTTATAATAATTGGTTCATTAGTGATCCTTGAAGGGACAGAGAATTTCGTTCGAATTAAATTGAGTTCGAATTACACGAGTTCGAACTATGCAGATTTGACTGTATTTATTACCCCCTGAAATTCATCATTACATATTGCACATGCAGAGACAATTTTAGCATAGCCGGGGTGACAAGTGTGGTGAAGAGAGGCATGCATACCTGTTAAATCTAGCCATTCGTTTTCTCCAATGATCCAGTTCTGCACTGGGGCCGATGTCATCTGCCTCTTTCCTCATCTACAAAACAAACGACCTCATCAATACCTCCCACCTTTGACAACTGTAACAGGGTTGCATTCTCGTTATCACGTAGCCGAGGTTGGTAAATGAGTAGCCAGAATTTCTGAGGGTAAGGGCTTATACCAACTGGACCCACATTGATAACAGCTATCATAGTTGAAGTGGCTATCCAGTATAAATATTCGTACTTACTTACTTACTTACTCTACCAACATTACACAACCTGCGGCTATCCATTCCATATATACACGAGCAACCATATCAAAAAAATTTTATAACAGCAGTAATGCCAGAAACATGACACTGACCCCCTGGACGCAAGATGCACTGTATTGTGATTACATGGACTATAAAAAATGCACGAGTGTAGTGTACAAAGAAATCAATCATTCATTAACCTGTTCACTTTCAGCCAGCACTTGCTCAATTTGTTTCGTCCATACACCAACTAGAGCCTCGATCCGTTCCAACAGATCAGGATTATTTCCTAGAAAGACGAAATATAATTGAAATTCAAAGAATATATATAGAACAAATACGTCTTCTCATAATTCGTTGACAGTGAATATTATTTGAATTGCTACCTGCTGATACGTATTCTGATGGGGTTCTCATACTCGATAGACTCGTTTCCAGATCTCCAGCATCGAGAAGAACCCTTGAAGGAAAAAAGCTTATAATTTATTATTGTCACTCAACCTTGGACAAAGGAGCCAAAATGTAAACAGTTGTGCTTCAACTTTGAACCAAGGAACCAAAATGTAAACAGTAGTGCCTGGTAGCAAAACGACAGACAAAGAGCCTGAGTTCGAGGTTGACTGTCACTGTCAAGATTGCAATTAGTTCCGTAGAGCTCTAAAGTAGAATTTGAGACTCGAAATTTCACGTCAAACATGATAGAAAGATCAAACACTTGCCTTCCAGCCATGTTTTCTCTGGCTGTCGAGAGAATGCTGACGAATTTTGTGAGAGATTCGACAAACTCGGTATTTGATGTCTTGGAATGGTCCTTCAGCATGCCCCAATCCTTAAGAAGAATCAATCAAATATATCAAACTTCGTAACTGATTTACAGCACCCCTCAATAGCTTAAAAAATAACATTACAACCCGTCAACATTCTAGATTCACCATCAAATATATAGATAGAGCAAGCTAGCTAATACTGTTTAAATGAAAATATGGCTAACGGTCATAAGCCATAGTGTGGTGATGATAAGACGCGGCATAAACTGCAGTTTTTAAAACGATTAAGACCTTTACCTCGCATGCTTTCAAAGAAGGAAGGAAAACGTTTTGAAAAACAGACTCGAGGCCTTCTAAAAACTTTCCTTTCGAGCAGTCCATGATCATAAACTGGACATCCTGACAAACAAAAACATAAAACTTTTAACACATATTCACATAAGAAAAATCGTTAGTGACATCTCTAATGTGTGTTGTAAATATCTGCAGTAAGAAGTAATAGTCTCAGTAAAGTATATGCGTAGACTACGCATATAATAGGCACTACACTTTCATAACGGGCATACGCCTGAAACGTTAGTGTAAACATTTTATGAATTACATGGTACTATTCATAAAATTTTGTTCATTTATTTGCCTTACCTTAACAGTACCACACGCATCAAAGAATTTTCAGACTACGCATATACTTTACTAACTACGCAATAACTACGCAGCATAGTTAGTACGGGATAGCACGTAGTGACAAGTAGTTTCTAATCAAAGAAATAGGTTCAGCATTGAATGCATTACTTTACTCACTTGCGCAATCGCTTGAGAAGTAATTGGCTTACTGCTTGAGCCACGAATGAACATGTAGCAAGTTCCAAGCAACGGTTCGGTTGAGCCGTTACCAATGAATAGCTTTTTCGGCATCGCCTGAATCTGTGGTGATAAATCTACTCTGTGCATCTGGAAATCGAGAGAAATAACCATTGATTATTAAAATCCCCTTTTTAATGCGTAATGCACGTAATGCCACCTAATGTAATGCAATCTATTGTAGACAGACTATGCAATATCGAAGAAAAGCAGTACCGTCGAGAGGGGGGGGGATAGCGGAGGTAAATTCCCCGGGCCTGGGTCTCAAGAAGGGCCCGCGAAAAGTTTTGCTAACGCAAAGCAATTTTAAAAAAGGTGCTTGTTTGTTTATAGCCCCAGGGCCCAAGCTGGCAAGAACGCTTTTGCTGTTTTCGCTTTGGGGGGGGGGTTCGGCCCTCAAAAGTTACACTTTCTCTGGCTTATTTTTCGAACCAGCACGGCACTGATGGGAAACATTAATCAGTAAGAAGAGTCACCGTGGGCATTTCTTGGTAGTAAAACATCAGACTTCTGCTGCCGTCGATTTGAAGGAAGCTTGTCAATGCATCAAACTAAACATAGAGGAAAAAATTATAAGCAACGCAAAAATATTGTGTTTACAGCTGGCCTCTGATGTAGCCATTTGCTTAACAAAGATCTCATCTTGAAGAGATCCCTGCTGATATAGATGTTTACAAACATGATGAGAAGTAAAATTAAAAACAAAAATCGTGAAATAAAAGATATTCCAATTAAACCTACATTGTCATCTCCGAGAATGAATTCCTCAACAATATTTTGCTCCATTGGAATCGCATCTGATAGCTGGAGAAAAATATATTATTCATAAGAATGGAGTTGCAGAAAGATACCAAAAAGTCATGAGCTGGACCTAAGATCATACTAGCAACAGTGGTGTAAGTACAGGGGGCATAGGGGGCATATTTGATACTTGCCCCTAATAAAGAGTTTTTTCTATGACAACGAGTAGCAAAAAATTGTTGATAAAGACGTGGCAGAGGTCACAATAGAGTCGCAAATCTTTCGAGAACTTGTTGCAAACAAGTTATCATGATGTTTAAATGATAAAAAGAGATGCAATATTTCAGTTAACATCAGGAAGCCTACCTTTACGAAGATATAACTATGCCTTGTGTCCATCTACGAAAAAATGTTCAATGATTGTTTTAGAGAATACAAAGCATTGTTTAAAACTGGTGAGATAACCCAGGAATGTATTTCGTTAAAGTTGAAAATACTTACATTAGCTCGTCTTTCTACTTTCAGGGTTTTTATCTGCTTGATCATATCTTTTGTTGATTCGTGGCTTGTTGTTACCTTTCTGCCTCCCTAATTGACAAAAAAAATCATAACTACATAACCAACTACAACAAATAAAGTCTCAAATACTTGATCTCAATATCCTTGCAAATGATTATTAATATGGGGGTTTATTCAAGGGAAGGGCTTATTCACAGATTCAAGGCAAGCATTAAGCATTTACTTAAAGAATTTTAGCACAGTGGTCTACTGAGACACACATGTTTCTTGTCATACTCTGCTAAAATAAGCCAAAACAACTTACATAACTCTAGAGCATTGATGAATTTAATATTAGCATATAGATGCAATACCTGTGTTTGCTGTGATGCAAGAGTTACTTTTGGAGATTTTATAGTTCTGGTTTTCACTTTAGCTTTCCTTGAATCATCTGGGAATAAAAATCAATTGTTAAACATGTGTGTAATTCCACTAGCAGCAGATTTCATAATTATCGCATTTTAAATTATTTACAAAATTAAACCTGTTTTACAATAAGTAATTACAAACCTCAGCCCAGGAATGACAAAGAGACCAAATTTTATTGAAAGCAGAAACCCATGGTGAATGAGTTATTAAAGATTCATGAAGTATATTCTAGTTTATTCTGATAAGAAACTTTTGATACGTCAATGAAGTTTCAGTTTTCAATAAATATTTTGATCTCACTTGTATAAATTTGGAAATTGACTTGCAATTCATAAAGCCAAAAAACAATTGCCATTTATACCAAGCTTGGGTTGAATTTGGAAAGTGGTTTGAAGACACGAACGAGACAGACCAGAGTTCGAGATGATACTTTTTGAAATATATATATGATAAAAACGTGACCATTTTATATAAAAAGAAAGGGGCGTGGGCCTAACAAACACGGGCTATTTCATTTTCAATCATTTAACATACAATTCAAATGCATATAAAATATAAAGTCCCAGCGTCCAGTTGTTGTGGTATCCCTCTGTCTCTCTCTACCTCGGGTAGGCCATCCTTTGGTATACCAACGCAAAGCGTTAAATCAAAATACAAGAACATACCAGTTGTGTTTGCATTTTCGTCCCCATTTGCAGCTCCGTCATTTTTTGACTCCATAACTAATAATATTCGTCAGTTCGTCCTAAAAATATTACGCACGGTTTATAATCCAAACAAAAATATTTACATTTTCTTAGAAATAATCGACTGCTCCATTGCTAAGCATGGGTCAAACATTTCTTCAAAGGCCTTGGAGACATGATTATATAACAGGTATAAAGTTTACTACGTTTTGTATATTGACCAATTGCTGCGGGTTAAAACAAGAGGATTACTTATTTGCGTACGCGATAAAACTTAACGCTTTCTAATATCCAGTTGCCGTAGCGATAATCTCATATCCCGTTCAACAAAAGGGGAACAAACAAAGGAACCGGAATCCGGAGAGACTTCCAATCCAAGGGGTGGAAAACTATTAACCCCTGTATCATAGGGGTGTTAATAACTTTGGAAAATTTCTTCCAACCTGTATAGGAACTAAAATACTTCATGTTGGTGGATGCAAAGTAGAATTGCAAACAATGGAAAAAATAATAATAAAGTAATTTCTTCCCTCAATAATAATAAAGTATTGAGGGAAGAAATCCAGCATAGTTGTGGGCTATGTATATTTCACTCTACCTACTTCAGATATGCTTATCCCTTACACGTAAATCTAAGCATTCTACGACAAATGGCTCAAACCTTAACAGATTACCTGAAAAACTGAGTTAAATTATAACCTTCAAAATCCCAAATCGAGATTTTCAAATACACGCGAAGTTGGCTAACAAATAGCCAAAACAAATAATTAGAACCTATTAATCTGATCATTTTGAGACAAGTTTCAGCTCTCTAGTAGAATCGGTTCAAAAGATGGTCCTGAGGTATGGCCTCAACAAGTGAATTACTTTATCTATCCTCCATGAACGTCAAAATTTAAAAAATGACATTTTCAAACAGACAGAAATCCGGGTAAAAAATAGTCGAAACCTACTAATTAGGGCCTTCTGATCACTTTGAGACATGTTTCGGCGCTCTAGGACCATTGGTTCAAAAGCTATCATCCTTCTAAAAGCATCTGATATCGACCTACCTTCAACCCTTAGAAAACCTCCTTTCAGGTGTTTTGGAATGCTGGGGACAAAATACCAGGAAATATGGAATGCAAATAATCGAATCCCACTATTTTGGTGATGCTGATCACTGTGAGACATGTTTCAGCTCTCTAGGACAATCGGTTCAAAAGTTGATTTTGAGGGATGGCCGCAACAAGTGAATTACTTTATCTATCCTCCATGAACGTCGATATCTCAAAAAGGATATTTTGAAATAGACCTAAATCTGGGTAAAAAATAATCGAAACCTACTAATTAGGGCCTTCTTATTATTTTGAGACAAATTTAAGCTCTCTAAGACAACCGGTTCAAAAATTATAATCTTTCAAATGCACCGGATATCGACCTACTCGAAACCCTTAGAAAACCTCCTTGAAACCCTTACCGAGCCCTGCGAACAGCTCACCATGAAATATGGATTACCAATAGTCCAAATCTACTATATAGCACCTCCTGATCACGTTGAAACACGTTTCAGCTCTCTAGGACAATCGGTTCAAAAGTTGGTCCTGAGGGATGGCCGCAACAAGTGAATTACTTTATCTATCCTCCATGAAAGTCGAAATATCAAAAAGGACATTTTGAAATAGACCGAAATCTGGGTAAAAAATAATCGAATCCTACTAATTAGGGCATTCTGATCATTTTGAGACAAGTTGCAGCTCTCTAGGACCATTGGTTCAAAAGCAATCGTCCTTCTAAAAGCACCGAATATCGACCTGCCTTCAACCCTTAGAAAACCTCCTTTCAGGTGTTTTGGAATGCTGGGGACAAAATACCAGGAAATATGGAATGCAAATAATCGAATCCCACTATTTTGGTCATGCTGATCACTGTGAGACATGTTTCAGCTCTCTAGGACAATTGGTTCAAAAGTTGGTTTTCAGGGATGGCCGCAACAAGTGAATTACTTTATCTATCCTCCATGAACGTCGAAATCTCAAAAAGGACATTTTGAAATAGACCGAAATCTGGGTAAAAAATAATCGAAACCTACTAATTAGGGCCTTCTTATTATTTTGAGACAAATTTCAGCTCTCTAAGAAAACCGGTTCAAAAATTATAGTCTTTCAAATGCACCGGATATCGACCTACTCGAAACCCTTAGAAAACCTCCTTGAAACCCTTACCGAGCCCTGCGAACAGCTCACCATGAAATATGAATTGCCAATAGTCCAAATCTACTATATAGCACCTTCTGATCACGTTGAAACAAATTTCAGCTCTCTAAGACAAACGGTTCAAAAGTTGGTCCTGAGGGATGGCCGCAACAAGTAAATTACTTTATCTATCCTCCATAAACGTCAAAATTTCAAAAAGGACATTTTGAAATAGACCGAAATCTGGGTAAAAAATAATCGAATCCTACTAATTAGGGCATTCTGATCATTTTGAGACAAGTTGCAGCTCTCTAGGACCATTGGTTCAAAAGCAATCGTCCTTCTAAAAGTACCGAATATCGACCTGCCTTCAACCCTTAGAAAACCTCCTTTCAGGTGTTTTGGAATGCTGGGGACAAAATACCAGGAAATATGGAATGCAAATAATCGAATCCCACTATTTTGGTCATTCTGATCACTGTGAGACATGTTTCAGCTAACTAGGACAATTGGTTCAAAAGTTGGTCCTGAGGGATGGCCGCAACAAGTGAATTACTTTATCTATCCTCCATGAACGTCGAAATCTCAAAAAGGACATTTTGAAATAGACCGAAATCTGGGTAAAAAATAATCGAAACCTATTAATTAGGGCCTTCTTATTATTTTGAGACAAATTTCAGCTCTCTAAGAAAACCGGTTCAAAAATTATAGTCTTTCAAATGCACCGAATATCGACCTGCCTTCAACCCTTAGAAAACCTCCTTTCAGGTGTTTTGGAATGCTGGGGACAAAATACCAGGAAATATGGAATGCAAATAATCGAATCCCACTATTTTGGTCATGCTGATCACTGTGAGACATGTTTCAGCTCTCTAGGACAATTGGTTCAAAAGTTGGTTTTCAGGGATGGCCGCAACAAGTGAATTACTTTATCTATCCTCCATGAACGTCGAAATCTCAAAAAGGACATTTTGAAATAGACCGAAATCTGGGTAAAAAATAATCGAAACCTACTAATTAGGGCCTTCTTATTATTTTGAGACAAATTTCAGCTCTCTAAGAAAACCGGTT
The DNA here is from genome assembly GCA_013076295.1 of Sanderia malayensis. NCBI lineage: Eukaryota > Metazoa > Cnidaria > Scyphozoa > Semaeostomeae > Pelagiidae > Sanderia > Sanderia malayensis. The sequence goes on from RQOL01000024.1 coordinate 2,746,045, forward strand.
CAAAAATTATAGTCTTTCAAATGCACCGGATATCGACCTACTCGAAACCCTTAGAAAACCTCCTTGAAACCCTTACCGAGCCCTGCGAACAGCTCACCATGAAATATGAATTGCCAATAGTCCAAATCTACTATATAGCACCTTCTGATCACGTTGAAACAAATTTCAGCTCTCTAAGACAAACGGTTCAAAAGTTGGTCCTGAGGGATGGCCGCAACAAGTAAATTACTTTATCTATCCTCCATAAACGTCAAAATTTCAAAAAGGACATTTTGAAATAGACCGAAATCTGGGTAAAAAATAATCGAATCCTACTAATTAGGGCATTCTGATCATTTTGAGACAAGTTGCAGCTCTCTAGGACCATTGGTTCAAAAGCAATCGTCCTTCTAAAAGTACCGAATATCGACCTGCCTTCAACCCTTAGAAAACCTCCTTTCAGGTGTTTTGGAATGCTGGGGACAAAATACCAGGAAATATGGAATGCAAATAATCGAATCCCACTATTTTGGTCATTCTGATCACTGTGAGACATGTTTCAGCTAACTAGGACAATTGGTTCAAAAGTTGGTCCTGAGGGATGGCCGCAACAAGTGAATTACTTTATCTATCCTCCATGAACGTCGAAATCTCAAAAAGGACATTTTGAAATAGACCGAAATCTGGGTAAAAAATAATCGAAACCTACTAATTAGGGCCTTCTTATTATTTTGAGACAAATTTCAGCTCTCTAAGAAAACCGGTTCAAAAATTATAGTCTTTCAAATGCACCGAATATCGACCTGCCTTCAACCCTTAGAAAACCTCCTTTCAGGTGTTTTGGAATGCTGGGGACAAAATACCAGGAAATATGGAATGCAAATAATCGAATCCCACTATTTTGGTCATGCTGATCACTGTGAGACATGTTTCAGCTCTCTAGGACAATTGGTTCAAAAGTTGGTTTTGAGGGATGGCCGCAACAAGTGAATTACTTTATCTATCCTCCATGAACGTCGAAATCTCAAAAAGGACATTTTGAAATAGACCGAAATCTGGGTAAAAAATAATCGAAACCTACTAATTAGGGCCTTCTTATTATTTTGAGACAAATTTCAGCTCTCTAAGAAAACCGGTTCAAAAATTATAGTCTTTCAAATGCACCGGATATCGACCTACTCGAAACCCTTAGAAAACCTCCTTGAAACCCTTACCGAGCCCTGCGAACAGCTCACCATGAAATATGAATTGCCAATAGTCCAAATCTACTATATAGCACCTTCTGATCACGTTGAAACAAATTTCAGCTCTCTAAGACAAACGGTTCAAAAGTTGGTCCTGAGGGATGGCCGCAACAAGTAAATTACTTTATCTATCCTCCATAAACGTCAAAATTTCAAAAAGGACATTTTGAAATAGACCGAAATCTGGGTAAAAAATAATCGAATCCTACTAATTAGGGCATTCTGATCATTTTGAGACAAGTTGCAGCTCTCTAGGACCATTGGTTCAAAAGCAATCGTCCTTCTAAAAGTACCGAATATCGACCTGCCTTCAACCCTTAGAAAACCTCCTTTCAGGTGTTTTGGAATGCTGGGGACAAAATACCAGGAAATATGGAATGCAAATAATCGAATCCCACTATTTTGGTCATTCTGATCACTGTGAGACAAGTTTCAGCTAACTAGGACAATTGGTTCAAAAGTTGGTTTTGAGGGATGGCCGCAACAAGTAAATTACTTTATCTATCCTCCATGAACGTCGAAATCTCAAAAAGGACATTTTGAAATAGACCGAAATCTGGGTAAAAAATAATCGAATCCTACTAATTAGGGCATTCTCATCATTTTGAGACAAGTTGCAGCTCTCTAGGACCATTGGTTCAAAAACAATCGTCCTTCTAAAAGCACCGAATATCGACCTGCCTTCAACCCTTAGAAAACCTCCTTTCAGGTGTTTTGGAATGCTGGGGACAAAATACCAGGAAATATGGAATGCAAATAATCGAATCCCACTATTTTGGTCATGCTGATCACTTTGAGACATGTTTCAGGTCTCTAGGACAATCGGTTCAAAAGTTGGTTTTGAGGGATGGCCGCAACAAGTAAATTACTTTATCTATCCTCCATGAACGTCAAAATTTCAAAAAGGACATTTTGAAATAGACCGAAATCTGGGTAAAAAATACTCGAATCCTACTAATTAGGGCCTTCTTATTATTTTGAGACAAGTTTCAGCTCTCTAGGACAATCGGTTCAAAAATTATAGTCTTTCAAATGCACCGGATATCGACCTACTCGAAACCCTTAGAAAACCTCCTTGAAACCCTTACCGAGCCCTGCGAACAGCTCACCATGAAATATGGATTGCCAATAATCCAAATCTACTAATTAGCACCTCCTGATCACGTTGAAACAAGTTTCAGCTCTCTAGGACAATCGGTTCAAAAGTTGGTTTTGAGGGATGGCCGCAACAAGTGAATTACTTTATCTATCCTCCATGAACGTCGAAATCTCAAAAAGGACATTTTGAAATAGACCGAAATCTGGGTAAAAAATAATCGAATCCTACTAATTAGGGCATTCTCATCATTTTGAGACATGTTTCGGCGCTCTAGGACCATTGGTTCAAAAGCTATCATCCTTCTAAAAGCATCTGATATCGACCTGCCTTCAACCCTTAGAAAACCTCCTTTCAGGTGTTTTGGAATGTCGGGGACAAAATACCAGGAAATATGGAATGCAAATAATCGAATCCCACTATTTTGGTCATGCTGATCACTTTGAGACATGTTTCAGGTCTCTAGGACAATCGGTTCAAAAGTTGGTCCTGAGGGATGGCTGCAACAAGTGAATTACTTTATCTATCCTCCATGAACGTCGAAATCTCAAAAAGGACATTTCGAATTAGACCGAAATCTTGGTAACAGTTAGTCGAAACCTATTAATTTTGGCCTTCTGATCATTTTGAGAAAAGTTTCAGCTGTATATATATTTCTGAAAGAAATATTACTTAGGTTACAAATCTACAGTCAATAACCACAAAGATTATTAGTTGGGGAAAAAGCTTTTAGATCGAACTAATGTTCTCGCATTTCGGGGACTGGGTAGCATAGTTACGAACGAAATCCGAACATACGTATTTTCCTCTCCTCTACAAACCGAGGACTTTGGCAAGAAGGTTGTGGTAGAGTAGAACTATTGGGAAATTATTGGGAAATTGCCAATTTTAAGACACCGAACGAATAAACTAAGCCACAGGACGTATCCTATACGTAAATAGTTCCTTACTTTGATAGTTGCCTCATTCCGTATATTGTTGCATGCATATGCTGAAAATTTATGCCTTAAGTGAAGGCCATCATAGGCCCGCATTATTTCAGAAAACGTAATACTTAGATTCATTTGGTTTTAACACGAAAATATGGGCTTTTTGGATCGCCTATCATCGTTTTTTGGAGTGAAGAAGAAAGAAGCGAGTATATTGTGCCTCGGCTTAGATAACAGTGGAAAGACAACCATCATAAATAAACTTAAACCAGAGAAGGTGAGTGATGAATAAAGATGATTTTACAACTTGCATTTTGTGATGATAAGTAGGTAGTAGTAAATGTATATATTCATGCCCATGTGAAGTACCATCTGGATTGATGGACCGTATAGCAGATGTTTTCTTACGATGATATTATGATGATGTTGCATTTGCGTAAAGCTCACCTTAACTTTGAAAATTCTTCATCAATTAAGATAGGTAGTATAATTTATTTATTTGATGTTTATATTAAAGTGTGGTGTGATTTATGTTCAACTCGTATCTTTCTTATGTCAATAGACACAATCTGCAGATATTGTCCCAACTATTGGATTTACAGTTGAAAAAGTAGCAATGACAGGGTTGGTATATTTTGCAAAATTTCCAGGCCGACTGTGCTCCAAGGATTTTTCTCCTAAAATATTTTATTCACTCAATGTGCTGAGTATTGACTGCATGGAAACTGCCCCAGCTTACGTGTAAACTACATCTTTCTACTATATGAAAGAGAGAGCAGGGCACTTCTTTGCACCAAAACATTGCTCCAAAATTTAGGTACCTAATGCTCTGTGCCGAAGATCTTCTGAAAAAGGACACTAAGATTCATCCTGGCAAAGGCTTACCTTCAAATTTATTGTTTAATCCATTTGCATGTTTAATTCATTCCTTCTCTTATCTATACATTGTTCACATCTATAATTGCCTTCCCCTCCTGCTCTAAAAATAAAGATAGCAAATATTGTTTAACTAAACATATAAAGTATATATTTCTATATTACCTTATGAGAAGTGCTGTCTACACTGGCATAAAGTGTAGACAGCACTTCTGTAGACATCTATATCTAGATAGACGTTTTTATTATAACAGATTTTGTGGTTTATTTTATAAGTATGTATATCTTAATATTTCATATTTTTTTTGTATTTTGCAGACTCAACTTCACAATTTTTGACATGTCTGGTCAAGGAAGATACAGAAATCTATGGGAGCATTATTATAAGTAAATAACTTTAGTAATTCTTGTGAATTTTGTGAAGTCTGTAAACAGATGTTTCCCAGCCTGCATAGCTTTGTAAATGAGAATACATCAAGATTTTTTTATTTAGCCTGTGTGCAGTCTCAAAATCCTCAAAAGGGGTCTTCCAACTCTTCAAACTCCTCTCTTTTGAAGAATTTCATGCTGCACGCTGGCTACTATGTATGTTTCCATCGCAGGGATGCACAAGCTGTGATTTTTGTGATCGATAGCAGTGATAAATTGCGAATGGTTGTTGCAAAAGAAGAACTGGATGAGCTTTTAAAGCATTCTGGTACACAATTGAAATATGTACTTTCTTAACTATCTTAATTTCTCTTCAGCTGGTCAAAATGAATCAACTTGAAACTTTTTATATTATTTTTTGTAGCATGTAAAATGTCTCTGATTATTTTATGTTGCAGATATCAAATCTAAAAAGATTCCAGTTCTGTTTTTTGCCAACAAAATGGATTTACGAGACTCTCTCTCATCTGTAAAGGTGAAATGACAAATCATATATTTTAGATACGCTTTCCAGGCATTACCCTTATAACTGTGACATATTGACATATGCCCTGACATTTTTTATGTTCCATGCAAGGTATCTGGGCTTCTAAAGCTTGATTCAATTAAAGACAAGCCTTGGCATATATGGTTAGTAGAGATACAGAACTACATCTTTCTACTACGTTAAGATCGATTGGGATTTGACAGGATTTCTTCTTATTCGTCATATGCCACGACTTAATACCCGAACCTGTTTTCTCTTAGTGCAAGCAATGCATTGACGGGCGAAGGGCTACATGAAGGAGTGGAGTGGCTCACGGGTGAGCGATTGTATTATCAAATCAAATTGTATTACTCTGTGATTCATTTCCCTTATTGTTCAATGAATTATCATTATTACTATTATTATTAAATTTGTCTGAAGAATGCGTAAGCACGAAACTCAGAGTTGCGGTGAATCATGCATCTTTTTCAATAAATACTACCTAAGTCTATTATTATTATTTTGTATAAGATTATTATGTATAAGTCAAAATCTAATTGGTGGTAGAGTCATCTTATCTGCCAAGTAGTAAACATCACATCTCTTCCAGGGACACTGTTTCGATTTTAAATGTAATGTCTCTAATAATAATGCCTTGTAAATCCAATAAGCTGTTTGATTAATCCATAGTTATTAATCAATATGTTTTATTGATTAATCCAGTTACTGTTAATAGTTAAACCAGTGAAGTAGTATTTAGGAGATGGGCCTTTTTTTAGATCAAGTAACGAACCCCCAACAACAAACACTCCTAAAGTCAATAGAGATCCCACCCAGACATTATACGAGCAGTGTTCAGGTAACTTGAGACTAATACAGACTAATTTGAGGAAGTTTGTAACTGGTACTCGTTTGAAAGAAGTCGAAGGTGTATAATATAATAATAATATTGTGGTTTCTTTTCAGACCAAGTCCAACAGGTGAAGAGTTAATGGTATAAGCACTCCATCAAATGCTGACAAGGATGTTGGGAGAAAAGATGGATCATATATTTAATATTTAGCACTTTTCAGTCAGTGTACATGTGAACAAAAGTCTTCAATGCTTTTATAAGATAGAGTCTCTTTTTAGTGTAAAAATGATTAGAAATTCACATTACTGTATGAAAGTAAGAATTTTGTTTTTGTTCTATAATAAAGTTAATAAAATATGGAATAATTTCGATAAAAAAAGAGTGTGGTTTTTTGGATTGCAAGGCTTAAAACTTCGAGTCGATTCCTGGGCTCGAACTCGTGACGCAACAAGTTGTTGTTGTAGTTGTTGCTAGGGGAAGGGGAGTTGAGCACCAATTTCCCGCCTGGCTCAGTTTGTTTTTATGTTTGCAACTGTTCGCGAGCTGATATAAACAAAAATATTCCAAATGCAACTCAACTATTGATTAATTTATTTGGAAAAACCATGTCTAATCAATGGTACGATCCAGCAAGAATATTAGCGCAGCTTTCACCAGCCGAACAACCCATGACTGCAATTCAAAATCAGGGACGACAGAAAACCGACATTGAAAATAGAAATGTGGTCGCCGACAACTCCACTTTGAATACAATAACTGTCAGCGAAAGTGGAGAAGCAACACTATTACCAGATATAGCCAGGGTATTTATTACGTATAAAAGTATAAAGGTAAGAAAAGTCTTTCTCACTTTTAATCCATTTTTTTTGTCTTATGAGCTGGTTTAAACTCGACTTGTAAACATTTGATGTTTTGCTATTCTCCTCATCCTGACCTAAAAGAATAGAGAAATAACCAATGAAATAAGCATGGCTTTAAAACCCCATAACATAGCACACATTTTTTATAACGAAACAAGCCTTTTCAAGCTTCATATGGCTTTAAACCCCCATAGCATAGCACACAATGTTTATATCCTGGATTTTATTTGAATTTTTGCAGGAAACAGTGGATGCAACAAAGCATAGTGTGCAAAGACGAATTGACTACATTCTGCAAGCACTGCGAAATAATTCTGTCAAGGAGTCTCAGTATACGCTGCACAGGAATCTTGAACGTTGTGGAGATAATTTCCAACTGACAGTAGAATTTTGCATTGAATTCCGTGACTTCAAAACATGTGAAAATGTTTGTAATTTTCTTGTGGAAAAATTGGATGAGACTGTTGCTGTTTCCAAGCCAGTTTTTTCGCATTCATCTGGAAAACTAGAATCACTGAGGTAAACAGCATTGGTTGTACAGTAAAAACCTGCATATAAGAACCTGTAAATTTCCATCCAGGCTATTGTTTCAAGACAATAGGCTATTGTTTCTTCTATTGTTTTGAGCAGAAATGTCACCCTGAAGGTTCTTAATCCATTGGTTCTTGTATGAGGGTTTTTACTGTATTGTGTCCCAAAGTATGGTGCAGCCAGCCTAGAGCTGTTGTCCTCACTAACGGCTTCAAACAACCTTGTGCAGGAAGCCTGTTTATTGATTGCTAAACGTGATTAAATTGTTAAAATTAATAACTAATCCCTCCTTTCAATTCTCTGGTTCCAGGCAACAAGCTTGTTTGAATGCAATAAAGAATACAAGATCCAAAGCTCTTGCCATATCACAGTTTTTGAACCAGAAACTTGGAGCTGCAGTGACAGTTAAAGAAGACGAAACTTCAGAAACAGTTGGAGCAACATCAACTGATCAAAGTATTCCCGAATTGAACATCAAAAGAAGAATCGAAGCAGCTACAGTTATCATTACTGTTAAAATGACCGTTTCATTTGAATTGGAACCAAAAACTAAAAAGAAAAATCAGTGAAATACATGTTTTTACTTGAACTAAGTTACTCATTAAAAGGTATTATTTTTACCTAAAGCAATGTAGGTATGTCAAGTAAGAAAATCTTTGCACTACACGGGTTAAGCCTGGTTTCTATATGGTCCTTGAGGGTCTTTGAGGGTCATTCAACTTTGGACAATGTCTCTGTGTGATTTTTAATCCAGCGACCCTCAACGACCCTCAACGACCCTCAACGACTATATGGAAACCAGGCTTTAGAAAACGTGGGCTGTCTAATATTACCTCTGTAGTATGTAATGAATACCAGGTTTTTTTCATCTAATTTGTATTATATTTCGTTATTCTTTTTAACTTTTGCATCTGGAGGAATATTCATATTTCATGGACACGGACCGGCTTTTGAATTTGTTGAACTTTATATCCTGTCTTGCCGATCCCTCCTCCTTTCTACAATCGCATTTTCTGCTTTCACGCCACGACCACACCTCCCCACACTCTGCTTACAATTTTCACAAAAATACTTCCTCTTCCCCCTAACCACGTTGTTCAAAGGAGATTCCCAGGTATGGAGATTTCCAAAGCCGTTGCCTGCTCTCACAATACACATGGCAACAACATCAACATCAAAGTATCGAGCCCAGATCGCTTTTAACTTGACTTGTTTGTTGTTGCTTGATTACATTTGGGATTCATGGAGATTAATACCTATAGCTTGTGATAATATTCGTCGAATTGTGTTTGACTTCAAGAAAGCAGGTGTTTTTGAATCAGTAGAAGATAACTTTTGAAACGATATCCTTTATTTAATAGCAGAACGTAAGAAAACTTTTACTGCTAGTTATTGAAGAGTACTTTACTTTTGCGTGTCGTCAACAACAACATTGAAGAGTTAAGGGAGTCAAAAGTCAAGACGAAATACCGTTATTTTTACCTCGCTGGATAAGAGATAAGAGAATACAAGACACAGAGTATGTGTATCTGATATTCTACACCGAATCGCGTTTTATATCGAGTAATTGCGTACAGAATGGAGGGAGAATTTGTGCACAAAAACGTGCCTGGTATAGCAGTTTCTACGGCCTCGGATGATAATGATGAGGACGATAACCATGAAGGGGAGTTCAGTTTGATAAACGATCTGCATGGAGACGGAAAATCTGAGAAAGAAAGACGAAGCAGCTCTTCATCATCATCTTCATCAAGTTCTTCATCATCAAGTGAATCGGATGGCATGAAAGAGGAGAGAACATCCAAGATAGTTTCTAACAACAACGAGGATAGTGATAATTTAAATGGTCTTGCTGAAAGGACAGGAAAGATTTCAGTTGATGATGGCGATAAGAATAATAACGACAATGAGGATAATACAAAGGGCATTGAAAATAATCAGGGTGATGATAAGGAAAGTATTGTTGATGATAATGCAGAGGGTACTGAAAAAAATGGTGACGGTGATGATAATGATGATGATGATAATGTTGATGATGATGATGATAATGATGATGGTGATAATCATGATGATGATGATGATGATGCCAAACAGAAGCCATATGAGATTGTTGATGATCGTGTTCTGATTGAGAAAGATGGGCGATTTGAGCTGGTTGACGTAGCTGACGTAAAAGCCGATTATTTGCAAATGGTTGGAGCTGATCAGAATGGTGAACAGATGACAGGGTCATTGGAAGAAAAGCCAGCGAGACGCAAAGATCAACCGAGGCCTGAGACAAAGAAAGAGACAACATCCCGTCTTGGTCCTGGCCACTCCAGGCCAAAGACATCACCTGTAAAGACAAGTCCAGCAAGGGTGAATAATTATGATAACCGTGCAACCAGTGCGTATGTGAAGAAACGACAGAAGGATGAGTATGCTCACATACAGTCTAAGTATGGGATGACAGAGCAACAGTTGGAGATGAAGAAGAGGAAAGAAGAAGCGATTGCAAAGAGGAAACGAGAAGAAGAAGAAAGGAAGAAGGAGGAGATGAAGCAAAAGCAGGAAGATGCAGAATTGGCATTTCAGGTTTTTATCTTTTTCAACTTCTTGATTTATGGCAATATAGTTTGCATCTACACGTTTTTTATTTTATAAGAAACCTAGCTCAAGCTCTACTAGTAAAAATTTCTTCTTCTATTGTTTTCTATTGTTCAGGAAAACAATTGAACAAAGAAATCTATTGTAATTTTGCACAAATTCTACTAGTAAGTTTTATATAAAGTGGCTTCTTATAAAAAAAACGTGTAACAGATATGCTTGTGACATGAGCATTACACCAGAAATGAGTCACAGCTGCCAACTGGTGGAACATTGTTCCAAAATTATCTTGCCTAAACAAAATTGCTGGTTTATATACTTAAGAATTTTCTGATAAAATAGACTACTTTCAAATGAACAGAAGCACGACTTCTAAATGTCCAAACTAATCAATATTTAATAATGAATCACAATGTAATCTGACTAGAATTTTAAAAGCCTCGTAGCTTTGCCACTGAACTGAGAACTTTAGATTTACTTCTGCAATTGCAGATATGGCTGCCTTGTCTCTTCAAAATACCTACACCAGAGTATCTTAGTAAATGCATATACATAAACAGCTCTTTTCAGGGCCACCGAATGCAAAGGCCGGTGCCGACGAGCGAGGCAACTATCAGATGTTGGTAGGCCCATTTTTACACTGATGATGATAATGCACAAAACACATGACAAGGACCATTTTTAAAACACATGTTTCTTTCGGTTCTTTGGCCCGTCTGTAAGCCGAGCGGACCCCGGGACAGTTGCCCTGCTTACCCGCGATCTCTTTCCCATTTAGATGATTCCATGTCTCTTATGATAGTTGCCGTCGTTGTAAGAATCCTCCCTCTAATTTTCTTCGCAGGCGTGGCTGAATCTTAAGAAGCAGCAAGCAGCAGCTAATAGAAAGCATTCGGATAGCGATAAAGAAAAAGAGAAAAGAGAAGAAAGGTCAATGGATGCAGAGCATGCTTATCAAACTTGGTTGAACGCAAAAGGAAGGCAAATAAAGCAACAGAGAATGGCGGACAAACTGAAACTGGAAGAAGAAGCTGCATCTTACGTCATTCACGAAAGACAACTTTGTGACGAAACATTTAATGGGTAAGAAAAGAATGATTGTCTTTGATATTCGGAATGGGGACATTGAAACCTGGAAGCTAAGGACGCGTTCCCCGAATAAAGAAATTATCGATAATGTCTCTTGTTCCTTCAAATGCGTCCCCCCGCTGCTTCTGCTCGTATACCTCTCTGACTATGAAGTGCGACGCGTCTGACATCCCCGAACAATCTGCCACGTATTTGAATTGTAACATTGCTTAGGGGTTATCTTAAACGAAGCGGCTATACTATGCTATACTATGGTCTATGCTATGCTACGCTATAGACTATGATGCAATGCCATACTATGCTATGCTATACTCTATACTATGCTATGCTATACTATGTTACGCGATGCTATGCTATGCTATACTATGCTATGCTATACTCTACTATACGATGTAAAACTATACTATTATCAAAATATGCTATGCTATGCTACACTATACACTAAGCTACGCTATACTATACTCTACTCTACTATGCTATGCTGTGCTCTGGTATACTATATTATACTGTACTATACTAATGACATAGTAAATTATACCTTATTGTATATGGCATTTTCAGCTGGCTCAAGATGAAGCAAGCAGAAGCACGCAAGAAAATGGGGATATATAGACCAAGGCGAAGAAAGAAGAAGAGAGAGAAGCAATCCCCACCGGAAATTAATTCTTCCTCAATTAGATAACCGTAAGTATAACAGCGTCGTAATATTATCACAAGTTATTGACTTACTTACAACCAGTTATGATAATTTTCTTTCATTAATATCATATTTCATACATATTTTGATAACTAAAACGTTATTCAATTATTAATAGCTGAGATTATTTTTAAATTATTAAATACAACTGTTTCTTTTTAATAGATTTGCTGACAATTATCTTTGCAAGACTATCGCTTTCTAACCGAATCTGTTATCGCGAAAAGTTGTTTGAGAGCCAGATATCATCAGCTTGCAACTCGCATTATTGAAAGAAAGTCCTTTGGAACGTTCTGAATAAAAGACATGCCAAGAACGAAGAGTTGATAAACAAATCGGCAACAGCTATTTCTTCAGATCTCAAGACAATTGATAACCACGAGACATTATAAGCAACAGAAAGCCTGCTTAAATTGCAATATTTTCGCAACAAGCCCCTATGGATAAGACTTATGAACTTATTGTAGAATAGACTACGTCTATATAACTTAAATCTTGTTTTTAATGGTTATTTGTATTAGCATTTGCTGTAAAAATTTGTTTCTTGGAGTTACCGTTTTGGTGTGGCATTTTCAATTAAGCATACATTTAGACGATGTTTACTTTATGGAGCATTTCTAATATCACATGAAGGCCTTTGACGACACCCTGTGTAAAAGTTTGTTCTATAACCACACTAAAACATTCAAAACAAGCATTTTAAAAGGGGGTTTTAGAAGAGAAGGGTTTAATAGAGATGGTGCGGGGGCTTAAAAGAAAATCTACGATATCCCCTCCACTCCCACACCTCGAAAATCAAATATTACACTGCTGGAGCCAGCCACTCCTATGATAAGGTGGGAGCGACAATAACAATGTGTTATCCAATGGACGGCAACTCCTCTTTCGCCTCAACCAATCACATGGAACTGTTGAACATCGCCTCTCCAACTTGTGCATGCAGAATGCAAGCAGGCAAAATTTCCTTAAGTGCACAGTGGAGAAAAGCTGCGGCAGCAAAATTTGTTGTATTGTTTGGCGCTTTTTTGATATCTGAGAATGTCTTCAAGAATTGGAAAATACAAAAATAAAGCACTTGATAGTTCTGAGCTGAGAAGAAGAAGAGAGGAGACTGGTATACAGCTCAGGAAAGCGAAAAGAGAAGAGCAGGTTTGTATGGGCCTAAGTTTTTTGTCGTTATCTCTTTGGCAGATTCCCTAAAGGAAAACATCTTTTTTTTGCGTTCAGCCACGAGAAAGAAGCTTAGATTAAGCCGTTGTTTGAAAGGGGTGTTCTAAACATAGAAATACAATCTCACGGATGCCAAAAATATTCATCTTTTCATGCCATACAGAGACATTTTAGAGTGTCATTCAATCATAGAGTTCAGCTTGAGCAATTTTTCTCGTTTTATTTATAGCTTTTCAAGAAACGAAATGTTGGCGATAGCACAGAAGTCGCAGATGGGGCAGGAAATCAATTCGGACCCGGGTTTGATGCAGCCACTGTGAGTATAAATTTGAGTGAATCAGTAATGGAGGATGTGTTAAAAAACCCCCTCTTCTTACCTCATTCTAACACCTACTTTATGGTTTAGAGTGTCATTGTAAAGAGGCAAATCAATGGGTTTAGTCTAACTTTTTCAATTTATTTTTGATTGAAAGAGAATAACAAAACCCTACATTATTCACATTTCACTTTATGGCTGTATTCAGTTGTGAAGTTTGAAAACATCCGACAATACATGATAAGAAAGCCACTAACCTTACATATTGGAAATTGCATTGCTCAATTCCTGCTGAATATTTCATGATTCCTTGTGAATAACATTTTCGGACTTTAATTTCCTGTCGAAAATGAATTATGATAAATATTATTGCCTATAGCCTATAGCATTCTACACCTATAGAATAGAAGCACGGAATGTTTTTATAGTGAACACCATAACCAAGTACTGTGTAGCAGCTATCACTAATTGTGTTGCAATGGGCAGTGTTTAGCTCCTCAGAGGTTCAATATATTTTGATACATGGCTACACAAATTTGATAATTCAAGAGTAATTCATTGTTTTTAATTCCATGTCCAGGCACCTAGAATTATACCAGAAATGATAACCGGGATATTATGTGATGACGTTGAGACACAATTAGTTTGTGCACAGAAATTCAGGAAAATTTTATCCGAGGGTAGGTTTCTTGGCATTTTTTCCTGGCTTAAACAACGTGAGCTCCAGCTATATTTCATTACAGTATATCAATATTTATTGCATCTACACATCAATTTGATAAGTTAGTTTGTTATATGATGGTATTTATTTTAATTTTAGAGCCGAACCCACCAATAGATGATGTCATTGAGTCAGGTGTTATTCCCCGGTTTATACATTTCTTACAGCAAAGCGAACATAGTAAACTTCAAGTAAGTAGAAAACATCAAAATTAAAAGGTTACAAGGCTGCAATCACCCCTTTGTGTATTGACCTTTTCCTAATGCCCTCTCTTCACTTTGGCTACAGTAAAAACCCATAAATATCATGAATATCACCCTGAAGGTTCTTAATCCATTGGTTCTTATCTGCAGGTTTTTACTTAAAAATGTTTGATGTTTATAATTAACTGGTTTTTGCTTTCATAGTTTGAAGCTGCATGGGCCTTGACGAATATAGCATCAGGAACTTCGGAACAAACACAGATCATCGTTGAGGCTGGTGCTGTGTCAGTCTTTATCTCATTGCTCCAATCTCCCCACGAAGAAGTCCAAGAGCAAGTAAGCCTCTTCTACATTATGATCTGAAAGCCGATTTATCAATGCTGCGATTTTCAATGCCTTTTATCTATACCTATGATTTTCTTTGTTATCACAATGTCTTTCTTTTCTTGAAGTATAAAACTATGTGGCAGTAGATTTTTGCTTTTTGTATCGTCAGGCAGTTTGGGCTCTTGGTAACATAGCTGGTGACAGCCCACAATGCAGAGATTATGTTTTAGATCAACAAATTTTAAATCCTCTAATAGAGTAAGCACTTTCTATCATATCTTGATATTCAAGCTTTTTTATCAAATTTCAATCTTATTCCTTTTCAGTGTCCCTTATCATGTGAGTATTTAGTATTGGTATTAATTTTTTCTATTTATTCAGTTTATTAGGTAGATGTACAAAGATTACAATGGTTAGAAATGCAGTTTGGTGTTTGTCTAACTTATGTCGTGGAAAAAGCCCCCCACCAGACTTTGCAAAGGTATTTATTTAACCCCCACCATTCTCTCTCAATCTCAAACTTGCCATTCCTTTGTTGTCTGAAAATTTCTGTATTACAATTTCTTTTTTCAACCTCGAGATTTTTTTATATCCTCCTTGCAACAGTTCAAGAAATAGGCGGCTCAAGAATGTATTTTCACCTTTATAACAGTTTTTGTTTATTTATTGCACTCACTAAGTACTCTTTTATCGTTTGACTATCAGTGTTGGGTAGACAGCCTTCCCCTCTTTACAACTACTTGCTACGTCCATGTCAACAACTTCATCCGCGGAGGGCCTGAAATACTTAATGATCAAAGGGGCGTAGTTTGGCGTAGTTGGATAAATTTTCACACTAGGTGTGCCCCCACGGCTTCCCATAAAAAAGACATTGTCTAAATGTATGCTTAACCAAATCTGCCACCCCAGCTTTACAGAAATTATCTGATACTTTCCTCGTAGGTTTGTCCAAGTCTTCCAACTTTAGCTCGACTTTTATTCAACAACGATGCCGATGTTTTGGCAGACACATGCTGGGCCATAGCGTATTTATCTGACGGACCAAACAATAAAATCCAAGCTGTTATAGATGCTGGTGTTTGCAGACGACTTGTAGAACTGCTAATGTAAGTAAGATTATCCTCTATTCATTATCCTTTGAGCTGATATTGTACATATTGATTGAATCTGTCTTGATCGATTCTGAATATTTGTCTTATCTGATATCCTCACCTTCATATCACCGCCGTATACTCATAAACAACACGACGAAGCATTCCATGATTCTTTCACATTTGTATAATTTTCTTCAAATCTTACCCCCGTACCTTTCTTGCTGCACGGTGACAAGTCGCGTACAATTATAACTATCCAGGGGGTTTCGTGTGAACTGTTTGTCTCAACCATTCGTTATTTATAATCATGTGATTATCTTTCAGGCATCATGCAACCAATGTCATATCAGCTGCATTAAGAGGAGTTGGTAATATTGTTACTGGTGATGATGTTCAAACCCAAGTAAGTCACTACTTATTGGCGTGTGATCAAGAATCATAGACATTGTTCCATTATTAGAATCATAGACATTGCTCCATTACTAGGCAGCTTTTAATTGTCGTTATGCGAAGAAATGTTGCGGAAATGGATCCATTTGTTTGCCGATTTATATAATCAAGCATTTAGAAATGATAGTTTGTTTTCATTCAGCAATTTGTCTTTGCCATACCTAGTTTAATAAACGATAGATAGTTTCTTGAATGTAACATTATTTAACGATTTGTTTTTTATTCTTTTTCCAAGGTTATTTTGAATTGCAGTGTATTACCTAGTCTGTTACATCTTCTTGGTAGTGTTAGAGAAACGATTCGAAAGGAGACGTGTTGGACCATTTCAAATATTACAGCTGGTAACAAACAACAAATACAGGTCATTTGTATTTTCAATTCTTTCTCATGGCATGTTTCCATGTCTTGATGCTTCTATGGTTCGATGACTTAATGCTTCTATGACTTGATGCTTCTCTGATTTGATGATGATTCGATGCTTATATGATTCGATGCTTCTATAACGTGATGCTTCTATGATTCGATGCTTCTATAACGTGATGCTTCTATAGTTCGATGCTTCCATGATTCGATGCTTTTATAACGTGATGCTTCCATAGTTCGATGCTTCTATGATTCGATGCTTCTATAACGTGATGCTTCTATGATTCAATGCTTCTATAACGTGATGCTTCTATAGTTCGATGCTTCCATGATTCGATGCTTTTATAACGTGATGCTTCCATAGTTCGATGCTTCTATGATTCGATGCTTCTATAACGTGATGCTTCTATGATTCGATGCTTCTATAACGTGATGCTTCTATAGTTCGATGCTTCCATGATTCGATGCTTTTATAACGTGATGCTTCCATAGTTCGATGCTTCTATGATTCGATGCTTCTATAACGTGATGCTTCTATGATTCGATGCTTCTATAACGTGATGCTTCCATAGTTCGATGCTTCTATGATTCGATGCTTCTATAACGTGATGCTTCTATGATTCGATGCTTCTATAACGTGATGCTTCTATAGTTCGATGCTTCCATGATTCGATGCTTCTATCTTGATGCTTCCATGGTTTGATGCTTCTATGATTCGATGCTTCTATAACGTGATGCTTCTATGGTTCGATGCTTCTATCTTGATGCTTCTATGATTCGATGCTTCTATGGCTCGATGCTTCTATAATCCGATGCTTCTATAACGTGATGCTTCTATAATCCGATGCTTCTATAACGTGATGCTTCTATAGTTCGATGCTTCTATCTTGATGCTTCTATCTTGATGCTTCTATGATTCGATGCTTCAATAACGTGATGCTTCTATAGTTCGATGCTTCCATGATTCGATGCTTCTATCTTGATGCTTCCATGGTTTGATGCTTCTATGATTCGATGCTTCTATAACGTGATGCTTCCATGATTCGATGCTTCTATCTTGATGCTTCTATGATTCGATGCTTCTATGGCTCGATGCTTCTATAATCCGATGCTTCTATAACGTGATAATTCTATAATTCGATGCTTCTAAGATTCGATGCTTCTATGATTTGATGCTTCGTGATGCTTCTATGATTCTAGCTCAGATATTGCAGCTCTAGCTACCCCATTCTCACTCCACCAGTTTAAAATCCGTTCTGTCTTTTATCAGGCTGTCATCGATGCAAATTTAATACCTGCCCTTGTCGAGGTAATTTCAAATGCCGAATTCAAGACAAGAAAAGAAGCAGCTTGGGCAATAACGAATGCAACATCTGGCGGGACTAGTAAACAGATCAAGTATAAAATATTTCCAGAAGAACATTATTTTCTGTCTTATCTAACCATGTTTTTTCTTATCTTCTCATGAAAAATGAAGTTTTAACTTGGTGTATCTTGTTTCAACAGATATATAGCTTCACAGGGTGTGATTCAGCCTCTTTGTGATTTGTTGAGTGTAATGGATACGAAGATTGTTCTGGTTGCCTTGAATGGTTTAGAGAATATTTTGAAAGTTGGCGAAAGAGACCCTGGCGTGCCCAATCCATATGCAGTTGAAATTGAGGAATGCTTCGGTAAGCTCTGTTGCTGTACATGTGCTATTCTTCTTTGATTTTGTTTGACTGAAAATTTAAATGGATATTGTATTTTCTTTTCAGGCTTGGATAAAATCGAATACCTCCAACACAATTCTAACGAAGACGTTTACAAGAAAGCTTATGATATCATAGACCAATACTTCAAAGAAGACGAGACTATAGAAGATGGAAATCTTACCCCCCAGGTCCAAAATAATCAGTTTGAATTCGCACAGAACCAATCAATGCCGGATGGGGGTTTCAACTTCTAGTATTAGCGACACTTGGGCTAATTCAACTCGTGTACAGCACGGTTGATATTGCCCGCGTCATTTGCGCGATTTCTCTGCAGCTTCTCGCGTTTAATCTGCGGTTACATTGCTCTCAATAAATCTCATATTGATGGCGTAATATTGTGCCTTCTCCCCCCACTTGCGAACTGCGCGTCCCTCCATAAATGCTTTCACTGTCAATGCAGTGATTAGTAACTTTACAAATGCAATTTGTAGCAAGCTAGCAGGCCAAGTTTTACAGTAAACCTATCGGCTTGACATAGAATTTTATATATTATTATATCGATAAGATTTAGATCTTAATTCTGTGTACAATAAACAACTCTACTGCAAAATTGCAAATGTTACCATTTTGAAGTAACCTGAAATAATTTATAGATTTGTTTTCAAGAAATTATTGCGAATTTTCTGTTGTAATATTATGCATTCTTTTTTGTGCGCACTTCTTCAAATAGAGTTTATTATTCTGAATTGGGGGATGAAAAGGGGTGAGGGGACACCCGGGGGATACACAATAGAGACGCGTGGTAAAAATTCAATTGTAAACACGTCATCGTTATTGAAACTCATTATTGAAAGGACAAAATGTTGGGCCGTTGGGGATGCATGGATGGATCCATACATACAACATTTCATTTAATCCGCCATTTTGAATTCATTATCTTCGCGCCAGAATTTTGAGGGCATGAGTATATTTCTAATCTAATCATTAATAAATATTTGAGAGGAAAGAATTGATTATTATTTATGGCTAAGACACCGGTTAAGACGAATAAACCCAAGAAGAACGACGTGGAAAAAGATGGAGCCATCAATATTCCGATCAAATCAGACGACGGACTGTTCCTCAGTGCTGTAAGTATTGCTGCTATTAGGCCGGATCTATTTTCATTGTCATATATCAACTTTATAAGAATCACGATTTTTATGTATAGGGTTAGATGTTAAATTTAGAATTTTTGAATCTATAGCTGCATCCAAAATACTTGCATACCAACTCTACAAGCCACACATGGCCCTTTAGTGCGGTAGCTGAGCTCATAGGTATATCGAATTGAAATGCATTAATATACATTATTTTAGCCACCATTGTATAAATATGAATTTGAGCCAATAATTTGCTAATGTGTTTTAATTTTTCATAGATAATGCTTATGATCCTGATGTGAATGCAAGTCAATTGTTTATTGATTTAAAAGCATTTAAAAATCCCCCAAATCGATGTCTTGTTTTTACTGACAATGGCAATGGAATGTCACCAAATAAACTCTACAAAATGCTCAGGTATTCATGTGTTATTTATCCCCCATAAAGCGTATTTTTCTTATATTAGCATCCCTAACCCTAACCCTAATATATATATATGCTCCCCTTCCTTATATTAATATCGCAATTTATTGCTTGAAGGTTAATGTCATTCTGTTTCTTTCTTTCCAGCTTCGGGTTTTGCGAAAAGGTAAGATAGTATATAAATTTTGAATGGTGTATGCTTATACTAATGATTGTTGAATGCTGTTGACTAGAATCCAATATCCAGATCTCTAAGATTGTCATCTGTTATTAGGTTGCAGTCAAAGATCATCTTCCTGTTGGTCATTACGGTAATGGATTCAAATCTGGATCGATGAGATTGGGTAAGGATGCATTGGTTTTCACAAAAACTGAATCCAGATGGAGTCTTGGATTCCTATCACAAACATATTTGGAGAAAACCGGCTCAGATACTATAATTGTGCCAATTGTGACTTGGGATCCAAAGAAATTCAGTATCTTTTTCATTCTGTAGTATATTATGACTCCTTGTCTTTAGAAGTTGCAAAATGAAATTGCTTTGAGTTCAACCTTTACAGTACTTTCCAAATTAAATTCTTTAACTTCATGTCAAGATCTACTTGAAAAGGAGATGGGTGGTCAGAATTCTCTCACGGCAATTCAGACACATTCTGTTTTGAGTACTGTAGCTCAGATTCAAGAAGAGTTCCGTGCAATCGAAGGAACAACGGGAACACGAATTATCGTCTCAAATTTACGCAGACAAGTAGCTGGTAACAAGTATGAATTGGATTTCGTGAAAGATTGCTTTGATATTAGAATACCAGATGATTTGGCAGACTCCGATGAATCGAAATACAAGAGAGAACAAAGACAGGATCATATTCCAGCATCAGATTATTCACTGAGGGTGAGTGAATTATTATAATCCTTGTAACATGATCTCATAGCCAGGAGAGGGTTGCAAATGAATGCTCCTTGCTTTATCATGCCCAAGATAAGAATGCTATTGTCTTGTAATTAATTTCAAAAGTGGTAATATTATTTGAGAACCATTGTGAAATACTTTACCAACCTAGCAGCCATACCTTTTGAAATGACAGGCACACAAGACATTCTATTATAAAGTGTCATTTCTTTAAACTCCTGTACTCTTTGATCAGCAAAATAGACATTTTCAGCATAGAGAATTTCCATGAAGTCTCCTTCAAAGAGATGTGAGCAATTTTTTTTGCTTGATCTTTCTAGGCATATTGCTCAATTTTATACTTGAAGCCACGAATGCAGATTATACTCAGAGGAAAGAAAGTTAAGACGACAGTTGTTGCTAAGAGCCTGGCAAAAACAGAAGTTGACATGTACCGACCATTCACACCAACCGGTCAAGTATCTTTTTCAATTGCAACCAATAATCAATTAAAAGTAGCGCAGGTTGACTATTATTCCCAATGCTATTGGTCACATTCCTTGCTCTTCTCTTAAAGTATCGCATTGAATAACATATCTTCTTTGATAATCTCCATCTTTATAAGGGTGGTTTATCATGTCCTTAACAGGACTGTTTATCAGTGTCATGCTTTGAGAGATACTTCTCTCATCATGGGACAAATGAGAAAGGTCTGGTATTAGTTTATATGTGTGGAATAGAGCGAACGTTGAGGTAGACCGCTCTCTCAAAACATCGCACAGATAAACACTCCTGTTCATGACATGAAAACTTTTATTCTTATAATGACAATCATTGAACAGACAAATACAAACATATTCACCATTTTTCGCTACATCCAAAAACTCTTGCTATTATTAAATGTTATGGCATCTTTCATTCTAATACGATGCTAATGCGATATATTACAACTGGCAATATCAGCTGGATTTGTATACATCAATTCAGACGATTCCTTAACTTGATTCAAGTTGAAACCAGTGAAAATTGTATTTGGATTCAGCCAGAATAAAAATCATTACGGAATCATGATGTATCATCGTAATCGCTTGATTAAACCATACGTCAGAGTAGGGCATCAAGAAAAGGTACGTGATTTAGCTGTATTACTATTACTGCAACACTCCAACTATTACTGCATAACATTACTACAACATTACTATTACTGCAACACTATATAAGTATCACTCCAACACTCAACTAAACCAAAAACCCTCATATAAGAACCTTCTTTTATAAGAACCCTTAGACTAAAATTTCTTTTCAAAACAATAGAGGAAACAATAGTTTTTGAACGATAGGCTGGATGCTAAACTTGCAGCTTCTTATATGCGAAGTTTTACTGGTTTTGCGGGATGTCGTTGGCAATACTTCTGCTATCACCCTGTTCTGTTTATCAAATATCAACATAGAGATAGGATATGAGATAATATATATCATATCTCTATGAATATCAATGATGTTTTGTGATTATTCAGCAAAATGCTCTTGGAATCGGAGTAATTGGTGTGATCGAGTGTGATTTCTTGCAACCGACGCATAATAAACAGGATTTCGATTACACAAAGGCATTCAGGTTTGTTGCTCAAGCAATTGCTGATTCATATTTGTTTAGCCTAATGCTACAACAGGGGATATAAGTTCTTTAGATACAGAAAGTTAATATCTCCTTGCAGACTTCATTATTTGTGGGAGCCTTTCCATCATCACTGCCTCTCGATATCGTATATATCTTTCGCTAGACCCAACATTGTTCAGGGGAGGAAGGGGATGCAGGATACGTTTTTGTCAAAGTCATAAGAGTCCCAGGACGTTTGTCCTCCAACATTGTAGTCAATTGTTTGATCAATTGATTTCAGAATTATTTGATTTATCAGCTGATTATTAATTTTTGTCTGATTTGATTTGATTCCAGAGCTTGCATGATTGGACTTGGACGAAAACTCAACGAGTACTGGTAAATCAAGTTTTGATAAAATCGCTCATCTTTTTTCACAATTTTACCACAATTTCACCCCATATACTCTTTTTAGCATCACGTTTTAGCATCATCATACCAGCATGCATATTAGTGTCTTTCCACCCTTGTCCCAGCCATTTAGAATGCTGATATTTTTCTCTCTTCCAGGCAAGAGAAGAAATCTTCCAAGAAATCACAGCCACAAGTTGCAGAAGAAGTCGAATCAGACCAGTAAGCTCTTAAACAGTGTTATAAAACTTGAAATCTATCTCTTCTGCATCAATGACACTTAATAATAGGCTCTGTTGTGCAATTTACCACTTTTAACATGTTACACTGATGCGGCCAGCGCAAGATCTTTAATCTTTATTGGAATTGTCTTTGTTCTAGATTGGCTCCTGATCAAAAGTGGGTCCAATGTGACAATCGAAATTGTTTGAAATGGAGAATGCTACCGGATTCAGTTGATTTGGATAAATTGCCAGAGAAGTGGTACTGTAAAGACCACCCACTCGAAGAGTGGAGGTCGTGCGATGTCCCTGAACATTTAGAAATCGAAGCGAAGGTCAAACCATATACTAAGGAAATCAAAAGGCAACTGTGAGTAGTCATATGTGTCGACCTTCGAAATCGACCTTCGAAGTCGATCTTCGAAATCGACCTTCGAAATCGACCTTCGAAATCCGCCTTCGCAATCTATTTTCGAAATCGACCTTCGAAATCGATCTCCGAAATCGACCTTCGAATCTCAAGTGTATCGAAGTTGAAAAATGGATGAATGACGAAATGTTTTATTTTGATTTTTTCTTCATAGGGAAAAAGAGAAGAAACAGAAGAGACAAAGTTTGAGGAGTGATGACAAAGCCACATCCGATATTGCCAGTTTGGTAACAAAGATTTATTTATTTGCATCCATTTTCTGTCCAACTTTCACTAGAGATTGATTAATCTCGATTCATTTTCTGCCCAACTTCCACAAGGTTCGATGCCAAAATTATGTGAAGATTATTATCTTGTACTTAAAAAATTTTTCTATTTGATTTTCAGGCGGAAAAGAGCAAGAAGGAACTCGAGAATGAGGTAAACAACATAATTATTTGTTTATTTCCGTCTACTCTCTAGCAGTTTATACCCATAACATGTTAATATCCATAACCATATTATCCTGGGAGATAAAAGGCGATTTAATTTAATATGAATCTTCTTTTTAGAGAAAGAAGCGCTTGCTTCACGAGCAAACAGCAAAGGAACAAGCCGCAGAAATTCAAAGGCAAGATAAAACAAACTAAATAAATTATTCCCCTTCTTATAATATTGTTTATAATTGTGTGACGTGGTCCATTCATGTATTATTATATCTTCAGGCTAACGTTAGAACTTCAAAAGAGTGCGTCTGTCCCAGCAAACCTGGACAAACAAGGCAAAACAAATGTGGAACCGAGACCAGCCTCAGCTGCGCCAGGCAAGCAACCAAACACGCCGCAAGCAACCACACCACAAGCATCAAATCAGGTAGAAGCCTTTTGCAAGCTGCTCACATTTCGTATCTTGACATTCACAAATGTAAAGCAACACTCATTAATCACCCCAGGGCTTTGTTTGTGTGGTATGCTCTTGTTTTTCATGCCACATATTTCCATATCATGCCATGTACACTGTTTAACTCCAATAACTCAACCAACTGCCATTAAAGTCGAATTTCTTGATGTATCAAACATTTTTCTCTTTCCCTTGATTTTAATGTTTTCGTTTGTCATATATACACCTTATGTATGACCTTTGTTAACTCGAACTATCGTTAACTGGAACGAGTCTCTCACCCCTCCCCTATAGTGTTTTAAATAAGCTTGAAACTTAGCATTTATTTAGCACTGTCGCCATCTTAGCCCCTGAACTAAGGGTGCTGTACCCTAGTAACTTCAGAAACCAGGGGTCTATTCTCTACATTAACCTCCTGGGTTTTTTACCTATCGATGTTCAACCGTATATACGAAAAACTTGCTTTTTTGTGTTGCAGATGGCGAAAAATTACTCGACTATAATAATAGTTACAACTGCTGCGTCGTCATCGGCCACAAAAACACCGACACCCACTCAAGGGCTCTCGAAAACGCCCAGCCTAACAAATACGACTCAAAGTATAGCATCGAATTCTGCTTTAATGGCCTCAACCACTGCTTCGAAAACACCAGCATATCCTACAAGGCAGAGCATCAACAAGGCTATCAAGGTCAGGCTTCCTTTCACTACGAACAGAACTGGAAAAGGCCCAATAACAATTGCACCGAATCCATTAACAAGCACACCAATCGTTCGTGCTATTCTCAAACCAAATCAACAGAGTCAAGCTGCTGTCGTGAGTATAGATTCGTTTACCATCGTCTCTACCTTTCTCTCTCTGTCGCATTGATGATTAATGCGTTAATCAGACGGGGAATCCCTTAACCAATCAATGAATCATACGGGGAATCACCTCACTAATCAATAGGGGAGTCCCTTGAGCAATCAATGAATCATATGGGGAATCACCGCACCAATCCATGAATCAGACGGGGAATCACTTGATCACTCCATGAGTCAGAAGGGGAATCACTTAATCAATCAATAAGTCAGACTGGGAGCCCCTTTACCAATTAATGAATCAGACAAGGACTCACTTAATCACTCCATGAATCAGAAGGGGAATCACTTAATCAATCAATAAATCAGACTCGGAGACCCTTGACCAATCAATGAATCATATGGGGAATCACCTCGCCAATCAATAAATCAGAGGGGGGATCACTCTACGAGTCAGACAATAAAAATGGATCGAGTTAGTAATCAATCGATCTCAACCGTATCCAAATACCTAAATACTTGATCTAAACTGAAACTTGGATTTTGTGTGTGCCGAGTCTCAAAACTCTATATAATCCATTTATTCTTTGATAATTGATTGAATGTTGTTTTTGTGTTCAGAGACACCCAACGCCAGTCACCCAAACTATATCGAAAACAATACTACCACAAAATATTCGCATATCTCCATTACAAGTGAAGGACAGCACGGGTAACCTGACCACCCTTCAGAACGCAACATTACCTAAAGTGCTCACACTACTTCGATTCACTGACGTTCCAAAGCAATCAGCAAGCGCGTCGTCCGTGATAACCAAGACTCTTGCGGGTGCAGCATCTGTTCCGACGACAGTTAAAGCGATAAAGACAGTTAGGACACCAGTTTTACCTGTCAGTTCTGCAGCGCGTGTGCCACAGAATACGACGACTAAAGTCAGCACTCCGCAGCCTACATCGCATGATATCAATCAGCAACTTGCCCAGATTGGGATCGATGCAATCGCTGCACAAACGGAACAGGTATGGGTATTCTTACTCGTGCATTGAACGTTCGTTTTCATGAGCAATCGTAATTGCATTTCACGTGGTAATTGAGTCCATAATTGCGTACAATATGCGGCAAAAATCGTGGGACAGTCACAGTTATAACTGTTGCAATTTTCTCTGATGTGTCTCTATGCATGGCTCTTCAGTATGCACCAGCTTTCTGTTTCTATACATTTATTTTGTTTTTTTAGGACGTGAAGCCTGTTATCCTGAATCCCCCTCCAACTAATGCAACACAGCATACCCCAGAGACGCTTTCAACCAACTCAATCATCCTCACGAATAAACCAATAAATACTGCAAATGGCAGTTTCGCCAGCCCAACAAGGTACTTACTTTTAAATCTTAAATTTTCCGGATAGAAGTATAGTCTATAATTCAAGTCTATAATTTCAACTGATGAAGCCTTGATATTTCTTCAAGCATACAATTATTATAGAGTTTTGAAGGTATTTCTTGCGAATTGTTTTGACTATAATCTATATTTTGTTTTTTAATTTTAGAGAGAGCAAATCTCAAATAACAGTACGAAAACGACCTGGTACTAACGATGATATCAAAATTGTTAACGAAATACCGGCCAAGAAAACCAGGAACGAGGGAATAAAAGATGGCAACTCTTCACAACAAAGCAATTCGACAAATAGCTCGGCAAGCGAGTGCAATTCACAACCAAGCAATTCGACTTTACCGATAGGAATTCCAAAGGATATCGAGAAAAAGACAGATCAAGATGTCGTCGATGACATAAAGAAACTTCCCGCGAACAAAGTGCTTGGGCTATTAGCACAACGAAGTCAACAACTAAGGGACCTTAGACAAAGTGTATGCAAATTGTTGGGCGTTCTTGTTCCTGACCTAGATTTACCTGACGCAGGCAAAAGGTCTTTGGACGATAATACTATAGATGTGTTGTTAAAGGATGTTTTAGATGCGAATACAGACCCGGCTAAGGAATGAGATTGTAAAAAATACATTATGGGTACGTTATTCTGCTTAGCCACCAGTTTTTTTGGTATTATATGACCTCTGGAAGCTGTGAAACTCAAACTTTTAATCTCCAAGATTGTACTTTTTCTGGCCTAAGACTTCATGGTAAATATTGGGTTTATCTATTGTTCTGTTTTTATTGAGTGAGGTTATATTTTATTAGTTTTATGGAAACTGTCGTTTAAGATGTATTTAGCCAATATATATTAAGAATTTTCATAATCATTTTGAGACCGAAGCATGCTCAAGCCAACTTTGTCAACAAAATAATCTGGAGATAAAACACGTGCAATATTACCATCGTACAAAACTCAAAATCAAAAAAGTCAAAATAACTCACATTTTAGCTGAATTTTGGGCTGGTCCATTCTCTCATCTTTAATGCCAAATAATAGCACAACATGTCCAGTCTCTTGTAAGAGATTTTAGCTGATTCTTCGGCGATAAAACTAGATTAATTGTCCCTATTTCGTGTCCATTTTGCTGCAAAGTGAAATTCGCCAAAAACTCGCGTGAACAAATTTTTCTCTCATCTCAAATTATCGCGCATCTCAAACCACGTGACTAAGTCCCAGTTCTTTTTCCCGCTCTTATAAAGCACCGCGTGGTTTCGGAAAACTTTTTGTTGAAAATATCCTGAAAATTTGTCCATTTGTGTTGTAAATTACATTGATAAAAGTTACCCTGTTGAGATAGATAAATAATTAAAACCAACTGTTTGGAATTCACACAGTTACTCTCAGGCCTGCAGCAGTGCAAGTAGGATGACGTGGGTGTGAATCGCTAATTGATTAATTAAAAATGCAAAAATAATTTAAAAGAGAAATCATGTCTTCGACTCCGTCTTCGAAGCTCCGGAAAATCGGATCAACAGCTCAATATTTCTACGCGGAACTTAATAGTTTCTCAATGTCAATCAATCCTTTCTTTGAACGAGGAACAACCAAATTCTTCCATTCTTTACGCCGCGCCACGCTTGATTTCCACAACGTAATGTTTTTAAAAACGTGCACTTGAAATAAGTTATTTTTAAATCGACAGTCATATGTGAATTCCGATATTGGTGGAGTGATATTTTACGCTTTGGATTGGTGGAGTAACTTTAAATTTGTGACAAAACATTATAACTTGGTGGAAGCTGTTGAAATTATTTTGAAAACATCTCAACATTTGCATGATAATATATTGTGAAGTATTTGTAACATGGGTTTTTATTGACAATAACTTGTTCATAGTTGTTATGCGCCGAGATATTACTGAATAGCGCGAAACTTGGCCTAATCCTTCACAGACGATTTGAAGATTTTGTGGACATTAACAGATTTCAGAGAACTGCTGTGGCAAAGAGCGTGAAGTATAAACACATCAGATTAGATTTCTCTTGACCTTTTCGGAAATCTGAGCGAGGAAAGAACACAATATCAACATCCACAACGTTGTTGCTTTTCAAATTTCAATAAAATGGAAGAGGATAGCGAAAAAAATAGGCTTCCGACAGCAGAGGAGAAAGAAAAAGCTGAAAGAGAAAGCAAAATTGATGAAATAAAAAAAGCTGCTTTGCTGAATATGCAACGCAAAATCTCGCAGGAGCAAAATTATGCTGGTAAGGGATGGCACAAATTAGTAAAATACACAGAGGCATGTGCAGCAGCTAGAAACCTGAGAAAAGCCTCTTCTACAACGACGAAATATCTTGAAACTGCTGCTGCGAATGAAGTGAATGTAAAAAGACAGCGCTCAAAATCGGTTGTTGTAAATCCTACACCACCAGTTAGTAAAATTAATTCAAGAAAAATTAGTCAGCCCGCGAGGCCTGCAAGATTACCAGCGATCGTTACTGATGGACGCAAGCGAAGCTCGACTTTTACCGGTGTTGGTGAGACAGAAGCGAGGATAAATATTGGTAAAAACGACCTCAATAATAATCATGTCTTTTATGATAAAGATGATAAATTATTAGAAATCATTGCTGAGAACAATAAGATATCGAGTCTTATTCACCACAAAGCAAAATCTGAATGCGGCTTTGATGATTTGGGGAGCCAGAAGTTCTTGACAATTGCTGAGGTGAATTCAGAGAATGACGAGGTTGGTTTGAGGGGGAAAAATGAAGAACTCGTCAAAAGCAACATTATCCAAGAAGAAAATATTAGCAAATCTCCAATGTCTCATTTGGTTGATATTCCAATGGGAAGGAAAAGTGTTCCCCCCAACACGATCACTGTGAATAAAAAAATCGAAGAAGCGGATGTCGGGATGACGTCATCGGACGATGAGGAGAATCTCCCGGGCATCTCGGACGTGACCAAGAAATTGAAAGACTTCATGCAGAGACCTCAGCCTAATCCTCCCCCGCAGAGCCTCAAAATATCCAAGGAGCTCTTCCTGGAGCGCAATCGTGAGCACAGAAGACTTCATCTACCGGAGATAAATCCAACAACAAAGCCAAACGTAACGGGCGGTATGATTTTCAACTTTAATTTGTATATGAACCCTTTTGTGAAGCACGACGGTGAAAGTTGGCATTACACTGATAAGTATGGCAAATGTCGGTATCTGAGAGGCCCCGCAACGCCCGTGTTAACAGTGGAGGAGATCTTCCAGAAGAACGAAGGAAATGAGAACGAGGCTGAACTTTGTCAAGAAAAACTCAGAAAATGAAATATTAGGTCAGTTAAAATGCGGTTCAGTGGTTTTGAGACCTTCAACCTCATGCTTCTCGGGTTTAAACTGTATGCCAGAGTGTCCCAAGGCACCCAACACTAATTGCAGCAAAGGTGTTTGTTGAAAATTTTATACATGGGGCAAGGTCAAATCTATCTACCCCCTGAAAACATTTTTTATATTTGGACGAGACAGGATGTATTTATCATATATTGTTTTGTAAAATGTATGAGGAAATTTTAGGCGAGCACGAATAGTTTTGTTTGATATTTGGCTAAGTGAATTTAATTTGATTGCTTATTGAATTTGGAAACTCTTTTGAGATATAAATTAATATTGATGCTTTCTTTAATAAATTAATTGAATTTTGAGCTTGGAATGAAGATTTATGATGGAGATTGAAAATCGATGTCTGCTTTGGCTGGTTAACCAAAAATAGCAACACCGACACGTAGCGAAGGTAGTTATTGCAGTAGCGTCTACCAAAAAGGCTACAAGAATAGTCTGTTGTTGTTGTTGTCAATTAACGACATCTTCCCTTCTAATATCAACTGTATGAATTTATAATTGTAAGCACCTATAACTATTAGCGTATTGTGAAATAAAAATTTATAAAAAATAAACGTCCAAATGCAGTACAAAACGTTGTACGTATAATAATAGACACAACCCCCTGGAATAAACCCGAATGCAAATGTCTTACCCTATATGACACGGGGGATCAGAGCGATATTGCATTGGAAAATTAAAACCAGTTCAACAATTAAATATTATATCTTACTTTTCAATCCATTATTTTCTTAGTTCTAAATTTGCAATAATTCTTCATCTTCGCTTGATTCATCCTTATATTCAAATTCATCTAAGTTCGTCTCAGTTTGTTCGAGTAATCCATTTTCCCCATCCTCATCTTCGTCACCAAGGCTACCATCGCCAGCCTCGACCTGAAAAATTTCCATGCAAGAACAACTCAAAATGGAAGATGATTTATCCTTAAGGCTTGTACCCCCGTATTTTGAACCAACCAATAGCTAAATGCAATGCAAAGTGACGTATTGCACGGGTGGTGCAATGGAACACAGGACCCTGATGATAACAGTATATGCTTATCCTTCTAAAAAGTTACTTCTGCATAGACTAGTATATGCTTATTCTGCCACGTGTACCGCAGATCGAATTATTACCAAAGGAAAAACATCTAATATAAATACTGATGAACGAAGTCCCCCCCCCCCCCCCGCCAAGTCTCCACAGGGCTAAAAACACGTTTTGGAAACATGGAAACAGAATTAAAGTTACATTATACACACCTTTCTGTATTTGTAGCCAGGAACATCCATGCTTTTACAGCAAATGTACTTCTTGCAATTAAACCGGATTGATGAAGCTACATTAGCTCTGAAGAGAAGACAAATGGTAGATTTCAAACAATGACTGTAGCCTGATTTGGTTAACTCTAAGGGGGATTAATTTTATAGAGTATTTCACAAATAAAGGTTTATATAAATAGTTTACAGAACTGAATGAGCAAGCGAACATAATCAAGATAAAATAATTTCTGCTGCGTGTCATCAAAGATTTGAGCGCACAACTCTTCATTTAAAATTGATTTGCTAATATCTATTATCGCAGAAAGATTACGTCATGTAGTATGACGTCATGCATATACCTGCGCAGTAGCCTAAAAATGGCACTGAGCATACACGCCCACCTTTAAGGCACTCTAGCACTAACCCTTACCCTTAGCCAATGATATACAGCGCCGAAGGAGCTAGATACCCGGCTCCGCACGATTCGTGCAGACAACATTGATGCCATTTGGCGGCCATTTTAAAGGCGGGGGGCAAATAACTTTTGTAAATCAATGAGTCCAAAGTTAAATGTTCGCTTTGGAGGAAAATAATGGTAAACAAGGTTAACATATGCATACTGTTGCAAAGCATATGATATGCGGATACTAGTAAGATATCGATAAAGACAAAAATCATTTCAAATATCGGCATTTTGTTTATTTTTCTGCGGAACGATGGATATGGAGCAAGCCTAAATTAATCGAACGACAAAAACAATTGTTGAATTTAAAATCTTGGATTTACTGGATATAATATGTGAGCTCTAATTAAAGGTAAGTGACGTGGTTTTAATATCCCAAAAGCTTGCTGAAATATCAAATAATACAACACTACTCCAATTCAAAACTCGAAAGGCGCAGCGCAGTGGCATATTGTTGGCACGTTGTGGGGTCCTTCACCAAAATATTTTGGTAAAGTTCTGGAATACTTCAGTAAAATCCCGTGTCGCATGAGCTTCTGGGATGTCAAAACAATGTCACTTACCTTTAATTAGAGCATGCATATTATCCAGTACATCCAAGAGTGTTAATGTTTACAACGTCTTTTGTAATGCAGTAAATTTAGGCCGTCCATCGTTCCGCAATAAATACACAAAGTTCTGATATATGGTACGTTTTTTGCCATTCTGGAAATTTAAATAGTATCATCCTATTGTATGCTCTGTAAAAATATGTATCTATCGACTTATTCCACCATTATTTTCCAAAAAACGAGCATTGAACTGTAGTATTGACTTGCTGATCAACATCAGCTTTTAGTCCCTCTTTAAAATGGCCGCCAAACTTTCTCTGGCTTCACTGATTCGACGCGAGTCAGGCCACTAGCGCCTTCGGCGCTTCATAGCATTGCCCTAAACCTAAGGCCATTGCCTAAGCCCCTATGGACACAATTACGTCATATACGCTCCTGCGCAATACCAATAACTACACTACTGCGCATTCTGACCACCTTTCTCCTCCGCATAGCGCAACCCTAACCCTAAGCCTAACCCAAGGCCAATGCCTAAGCCACTACGGACACAATTACGTCACATACGCTCCTGCGCAGTACCAACAACAACGCTACTGCGCATTCTGACCACCTTTCTCCTCCGCATAGCGTAACCCTAACCCTAACCCTAAGCCAGCCCTAAGGCCAATGCCTCAGCCACTATGGACACAACCACGTCACATACGCTCCTGCGCAGAAACAAAAACTACGCCATTGCGCATTCTGACCACCTTTCTCCTCCGCATAGCGTAACCTTAACCCTAACCCTAGGCCCAACCCTAAGGCCAATGCCTCAGCCACTATGGACACAATTACGTCACATACGCTCCTGCGCAGAAACAAAAACTACGCCATTGCGCATTCTGACCACCTTTCTCCTCCGCATAGCGTAACCCTAACCCTAACCCTAGGCCCAACCCTAAGGCCAATGCCTCAGCCACTATGGACACAATTACGTCACATACGCTCCTGCGCAGTACCAGTAACGACGCCACTGCGCATTCTGACCACCTTTCTTCTCCGCATAGCGTAACCCTAACCCTAACCCTAACCCTAAGCCTAACCCTAAGACCAATGCCTCAGCCACTATCCTCACTGTGATATATTCTGACACGTGACCAGGATAAGATAATTTATGCATTTTTACTAGTAGTATCCGGGATATTTCTATCTCCCAGAGGGGAATAAGGGCATATATATTGGTTCCTCGTGGTTATCACAGTTCTCTAACAAATACGCACCAAGTCAGAGAATTTGGTGGTCTAAGTTTCGTCTTTCATCGTCTGACACCGTCGCTGCCAAAAATTCATCAGCATGTCGTCTCCACGACCGAGTCAACCCTTCGCTGAGGCCATTCGTGCCCTTGTTAGGCAGTTAAGTATTGAAGCAGTTCCCTCTACAGCCTCCTCATCCAGTCTGTGGGTTCCAGCCACGTTGGTAATTGAAGTCGGTGCTTCTTTCCACGCCCTCTCAGGACAAGACATCACGGTTTCGTCTGGTCAGGCTGCTGTTACCTCTTCTACCAGTGTTTGCCGCTCACATGTTCTCCTCCAGCTGTCGTTTTCTCAGACCATGTGCCCCAGCGCAAAGTGCAGACAAGCTTGCTGAACCTGTGTCGCCGCCCGTCAAGATATTTCTGTGAGTTTGCTTTTTCATTTTACCCCGAGACCCATGCCCGTTGTCGCCTCGATTCGCTATAAGTTTTTCCCAATTTGTCTCGCGAGGTCAGTCCTGCATAAGTTAAGTTTTTCTTTGTCCCCGTGTTTTTTTCGTAATTCCTTTAGTCTTCCCCTAATTTCTTGTCTCGCATCAGAAGTGATTTTTCGGAGTAGGCCCTTTTGCTTCTGTTTACCTTTTCATTTTTACCGAGGTTTTTTGTGTTCTCTGTCATAACGTCTCTCCGGATATTCCTGTGCGTGTTCTGCTTTGCGTATTTTATTCTTTATTCCCCCGTGCGCCTAACATTCTTTTACGCTACTTTTCTTTTACAAGCCATTGTAAGTTTTCACCTTTCGTTTTGATCTCGTTATGCCGTCTATTGCATTTGCCATCATTCCTCTCCAGCATCGCTTCCCTTGGGACTGCCAAAAGCTTAGCCTTCTACACACTAGGATCTTTTCCGTTGTACTCGCTAAAATTTAAAGTTTGTTACTCCCCCAGCCGTTACTTTCCGTCGGTTATTGCGATGTGCAACTTCAAAAATCTTCATGTATGTGTATCGCGTTGTTTTATGCTTCATGAGATGATTATGTTATCACATATCGGTTTCGTTTCCCCGATATTGCGATGTAAAAATTTCTGTGATGATCATGTGTTTGTATTCGCGATATTTTATGGTCCATGAGATGATCATGTTATCGCATATCGATTTCGTTACCCTGATATTGCGATGTGTAATCCTTCTATGATGATCATGTGTTTGTATCGCGATGTTTATGTTTTATGAGATGATCATGTTATCGCATATCGATTTCGTTACCCTGATAGTGCGATGTGTAACTTTTCTATGATGATCATGTGTTTGGATCGCGATGTTTTATGGTCCATGAGATGATCATGTTATCGCATATCGATTTCGTTACCCTGATATTTGCGATGTGTAATTTTTCTATGATGATCATGTGTTTGGATCGCGATGTTTTATGGTCCATGAGATGATCATGTTATCGCATATCGATTTCGTTACCCTGATAGTGCGATGTGTAATTTTTCTATGATGATCATGTGTTTGGATCGCGATGTTTTATGGTCCATGAGATGATCATGTTATCGCATATCGATTTCGTTACCCTGATATTGCGATGTGTAATTTTTCTATGATGATCATGTGTTTGGATCGCGATGTTTTATGGTCCATGAGATGATCATGTTATCGCATATCGATTTCGTTACCCTGATATGGCGATGTGTAATTTTTCTATGATGATCATGTGTTTGGATCGCGATGTTTTATGGTCCATGAGATGATCATGTTATCGCATATCGATTTTCGTTACCCTGATAGTGCGATGTGTAATTTTTCTATGATGATCATGTGTTTGTATCGCGATGTTTTATGGTCCATGAGATGATCATGTTATCGCATATCGATTTCGTTACCCTGATATTGCGATGTGTAATTTTTCTATGATGATCATGTGTTTGTATCGCGATGTTTTATGGTCCATGAGATGATCATGTTATCGCATATCGATTTCGTTACCCTAATAGTGCGATGTGTAATTTTTCTATGATGATCATGTGTTTGGATCGCGATGTTTTATGGTGCATGAGATGATCATGTTATCGCATATCGATTTCGTTACCCTGATATTTGCGATGTGTAATTTTTCTATGATGATCATGTGTTTGGATCGCGATGTTTTATGGTCCATGAGATGATCATGTTATCGCATACCGATTTCGTTACCCTGATAATGCGATGTGTAATCGTTCTGTGATGATCATGTGCTTGTATCGCGATGTTTATGTTTTATGAGATGATCATGTTATCGCGTTTCGATGTCGTTACCTTGGTATTGCGATGTGTAATTGTTCTATGATGATCATGTGTTTTGTATCGCGATGTCTAAGTTTTATGAGATGATCATGTTATCGCATATCGATTTCGCTACCCAGATATGGCGATGTGTAATTGTTCTATGATGATCATGTGTTTCGTATCGCGATGTTTATATTTTATGAGATGATCACGTTATCGCATATCGATTTCGTTACCTTGATAATGCGATGTGTAATCGTTCTGTGATGATCATGTGCTTGTATCGCGATGTTTATATCTTATGAGATGATCATGTTATCGCGTTTAGATTTCGTTACCCTGGATTGCGATGTGTAATTGTTCTATGATGATCATGTGTTTTGTATCGCGATGTTTATATCTTATGAGATGATCAGGTTATCGCGTTTCGATTTCGTTACCCTGGTATTGCGATGTGTAATTGTTCTATGATGATCATGTGTTTTGTACCGCGATGTGTATATCTTATGAGATTATCATGTTATCGCGTTTTGATTTGCGTCACCCTGGTATTGCGATGTGTAATTGTTCTATGAGGATCATGTGTTTCGTATCGCGATGTTTATGTTTTATGAGATGATCATGTTATTGCATATCGATTTCGCACCCCGCTATTGCGATGTAAAATTTTCTATGATGATCATGTGTTCGTACCGCGATGTTTTATGCTCATGAAATGATCATGCTATCGCTTATCGATTTCGTTACCCCGATATTGCGATGTGTAATTGCCAAGATGATCTTGTGTTTCGATCACGACGTTTCACGATGTATAAGAAGAGCATGTTTCTCGAATTTTGATTTTGTTCCCCTGATAATGCGATGTGTAAATCGCGATGTTCAAAATGTATGAGATGACATGTTTTTGCATTTCGATGTTCATTGCCATGATTGTTGCCATGGCTTGTTGCCCTAATCGTTGCCTCAGGGATCATGAGATTTCTTTGATTTCGATGTTTGTCCTTTTAGCTGTCTCTTTTCTCATCTGTACTCGCTACCATCTATTTTCATTTCACTCTCTCCGGCTCAGTCACTTGGGGGCCTAACTAAGGGCCTTAATGCGCGGCATTCGTGCTGTCAGCTCTGAGTGGCTGGGATTGGGGGTCCTCCATCTGTCTTTGCTTTTGTATTATGTTTCTTCACTGGGATAACTTTCTCTTTTCACTCTATTGTATCTATCATTTCCAAGTACGTTACGTCTACCGCCAAGTGTACCGTCGATGGTCGACCCTCAAACCAGCCACTCAGCTGCATGTTCGCACGATATGAGCAGTTCGTTGCAATAGAACGATAATGAAATGCGTAATTTTTCTCGATGATCATGTAGTTGTATCGCAGATGTTTTACCATGTAAGAGATGATCAGGTTTTTTCCCACTTCGATTTTGTCTCCCTTCTATTCCGAAGTGTAATTTCCACGATAATCATGTGCCTCCACCGCGATGTTTGCATGTATGAGATGATCACCTTTTTCGCATTTCGATCTGGTTCCCCTGATATTGGGATGTGCAATTTTCCAAAATGAACTTTCGTTTATATCACGATGTTTATAATGTATGAAACGGTCATGTCTTCGCATTCTTGATTTCGTTAGCCTGATATTCCGATGTGTAACTTCTAAGACGATCATGTTTTATATCGCACTGTTTCTGTTTGATGAGATGATCATGTAGTTGCATCGCGGGTATTTATGCCTTTGATCATGATCACGTTTTTCGCTTATCCGTTTCGCTTCCCCGAGACTGCGATATGTAATTTACGAGATGATCATGTGTTCTTTATCGCGAGATTTTCTACCTCATATGTGGTCCATGTTTTTTCACAGAGCAGTTTTCATTGCCCCAATGTTCCGTTGTGTAGAATTTTGCGATGATCACGCAGTTGTATCGTGACTTGCCCTCTATGATGACCATCCTTTCGCATATCGATTTTTCGTTCTCCCAGATGTCGCAATTTATAACTTATGAGATGACTGTGTGCATGTATAGCAATTGTTTACACCTTCCCGAGACTGCGATTTGCACTTCCTGGTCCTGCAATGATCCTGTGTTTTTGTATCATGACGTTTTAACTTTATGAGAAGATCATGTCTTTTTCGCTCATCGAGTTCGTTTCCCTGTTACTACAATGTGTCTATTATGATGATTATGTGATTTTATCGCAATATTTTCTGCTTTATGAGATGATCAGGTCTTCCGCATATCGATTTCATTCCCCAGCTCCTACGATGTTCTCACTGTTCCGATAGCAAGGTTGCACTTCATCCATGTGATCAGACTCTAAACTATGTGTGTCCTCATTTCGATATCCATGTCATCCAAAACATTCTATTATGTCCACTATGTTGTCAAGTATCTATTCTTCTTGTCTTGATTTCGACGCTTGTCTTTTTAGCTGTCTCTTTTCTGACCTGCACTCGCTACTATTTTATCCTCATTCTTCAACTCTCTCCGGCTCAGTCACTTGGGGGCCTAACTAAGGGCCTTAATGCGCGGCATTCGTGCTGTCAGCTCTGAGTGGCTGGGATTGGGGGTCCTCCATCTGTCTTTGCTTTTGTGTTATGTTCCTTCGCTGGGTTAACTTTCTCTTTTCACTCTATTGTATCTATCATTTCCACGTACGTTACGTCTACCGCCAACTGTGCCGTCGATGGTCGACCCTCAAAACCAGCCACTCAGCTGCATGTTCGCACGATATGAGCAGTTCGTTGCAATAGAACGATAATGCAATGCGTAATTTTTCTCGATGATCATGTAGTTGTAACGCAGGTGTTTTACCATTTACGAGATGATCAGGTTTTTCCCATTTCGATTTGGTCTCCCTTCTATTCCGAAGTGTAATTTCCACGATAATCATGTGCCTCTACCGCGATGTTTGCATATATGAGATGATCACGTTTTTCGCACTTTGATTTGGTTTCCCTGATATTGGGATGTGCAATTTCCCAAAATGAACTTTCGTTTATATCACGATATTTACAATGTATGAAACGATCATGTCTTCGCATTCTTGATTTCGTTGGCCTGATATTCCGATGTGTAACTTCTAAGACGATATTGCACTGTTTCTGTTTTATGAGATGATCATGTAGTTGTATCGCGGGTATTTATGCCTTAGATCATGATTACGTTTTCGCCTATCCATTTCGTTACGCCGAGACTGCGATATGTAGCTACTTTATGAGATGATCATGTGTTCTTTATCGCTAGATTTCTACCTCATATGATGTCCATGTTTTTTCACAGAGCAATTTTCATTGCCCCAATATTCCGTTGTGTAGAATTTTTGCGATGATCACGCAGTTGGTATCGTGACATGCCCTCTATCATGACCATCCTTTCGCATATCGATTTTTCCTTCTCCCAGATGTCGCGATTTACAACTTATGAGATGATTGGATGTACGTGTATGGCAATTGTTTACACCTTTCTGAGACTGCAATTTGCACTTCCTGCGACGACCCTACGTTTTTGTATCATGATGTTTTAACTTTATAAGAAGTTCATGTCTTTTCGCTCATTGAGTTCGCTTCCCCGTTACTGCGATGTGTCTATTATGATGAGTGTGTGATTTTATCGCAATATTTCTGCCTTATGAGATGATCAGGTTTTTCCGTGTATCGATTTCGTTCCCCAGCCCCTACGATGTTCTCACTGTTCCGATAGCAAGGTTGAACTCCATCCATGTGATCGGACTCTAAACTATGTGTGTCCTCATTTCGATATACGTGTCATCCAAAATACTCCATTATGTCCACTATGTTGTCAAGTATCCATTCTTCTTGTCTCGTTTTTGACGCTTGTCTTTTTAACTGTCTCTTTTCTCACCTGTACTCGCTACCATCAATTTGTCATTTCACTCTCTCCGGCTCAGTCACTTGGGGGCCTAACTAAGGGCCTTAATGCGCGGCATTCGTGCTGTCAGCTCTGAGTGGCTGGGTTTGGGGGTCCTCCATCTGTCTTTGCTTTATCTGTCATGTTTCTTTGCTGGATTAACCTTCTATTTTCACTCTATTGGTGTTTTATCAGTTCTAAGTCCGTTACTGCTACAGCAAAGTTTGCCGTCGATGGTCGACCCTCAAAACCAGCCACTCAGACGTGTGTTCGTACGATATAAGCAGCCTGTTGCAGTAGAGCGCTGCATTTTGCAAAAACCGCCATGTTGCTTATCGCTGACTAGCCTTCCGAGGAAAGGTAATTTCGGTTTTCTCCATGTACCAGCATATTCACCATTCTCTGAATCCCAAATTTCAATCCAACTGGTGATAATGGACACGAGGCTCACGACCTACAGCACATTTTCTTTTAAGATATATGAATGAAGCAGCAGCAGCCCGTTTTACTGTATCTTGAACAACAAACACCTTGCCTGGAGTTTGTTGACGGGGTCCATTGTGACGTTATTTCACCAACATTGGACACGGCCTTTTGTGACGCTTCAGTTACAGATATAAGACGTCTTCCCATTGGCATTTGAACTCAGTTATATATCATCGCCTCCAGATCATTGGTTTCAGTGTGGTGCTTTTGGCACATGCAGGATTCTTCAGTCCGTATAGTCCTTCCTGCTTCATTGATGATATCATGTTTTCTCGTGCATGCTCGTGTTATTTACCAAGGTCAGAAAAGCTGGCAGTATCTTTCCGTCCACGGGAATCGCCCTTAACACCTTTGCGCACAAGCCGTTGCTTTCTCTGGACGCCTTTTGTTTTCAACGCAATGGCTTCTGACTCTCGAACTTTTCATCAGATTGCAATGAAACAGGCAGCATAGCTACAATGTATCAGATGCAAGGTATTGAAATATACAATTTCCTCAAGACTGTCAAACAACTTGCAGGTAGATAAATTGATTTTCGACTGGGTTCAAAGGCAGCATTTATTCGTTGAGATGAGCAACACTGGGCAAAGAGGGCATATCCGAATCGAGGTATCGAGTAGTACTCCATTTTACCACCCACAAATTATTCCGGACATAGAAACCGTAGAGAACATTTTGCGGACTGGTTGATGCCGATTGACATAGATATCAAAGTTCCAGCCAAGAAGTCAGCCCCTTCTCTACTTTCAGGCCAACATGCCCGTTTGGTGTTATATCTAGTCCAGAGCGGGTTGTCAACCTTCCTCACGCAAAACAGGTGGAGAGACGATGCAAGAACATTCTCCATGGCGAACAGCAAGCATGGCTATACAAAATTCCTCCAATCCAACAGTCTAGCTGATCGCAATGTTGGTCAACCACAGCAAATGTAATGTCATTATTTTGATTTTTTTTGTACTTTATCTTCGTCTTCATTTTAATGCTTGGGGTACAGTTGCTACTCCTTGTTGCACGAAAATCTTGCTTCTATACAGCAATGAATTCGCCCTCGCTCTCGGTTCTGTTTGGTATACTCTCTGCTAGTGGCCTGTTGATAGGCTTCAAGGCACTTCAGCACGGATCAAAGGTAGGTACGCCCGTTATTCTTCTTGGCATGAAATAAACACCTTTTATTATTCTATTGTCGGCTATAAGAGAGATTCAGCCTTTTTCGTACATTTCATTAGCTTTTTGACTTGTGGACCCCTGTCCGTATGCCATGCATCTTCATACCCTGTTGTCATTTTCCGATGCTGATCGTCTCAATTGTCCACCAGAAGAGTTATCACCTTCACCTTTGCTGATATTGCCGTACTACAGCTTGGCATTTTTTCAAGGTATGCTCCATTGGACAGATGTGACCATCACTGCAGTGGCTTCTTCTGCTATAACTGCCATAACAACGTTTCTTTGCGTGTTTTTTGTTCCTTTCAGGGTTTTTTGAGTGTTTTGAGTGATGGAGAGGAAACTCTGGTCACGCCTGAATAGCTCATCCGTGCCTCGCTAAAGGGACCTGGAAGGATTTCTAATTGCAGTAGCCGACGAGCACTCGCCACATCTTATCCATATTTGAAAGGAGAAGAATAGAGAACAGTGAGGATAGAGTACTATCCTCACTGTGATATATTCTGACACGTGACCAGGATAAGATAATTTATGCATTTTTACTAGTAGTATCCGGGATATTTCTATCTCCCAGAGGGGAATAAGGGCATATATATTGGTTCCTCGTGGTTATCACAGTTCTCTAACAAATACGCACCAAGTCAGAGAATTTGGTGGTCTAAGTTTCGACGACCCACCCACCTCCCGCAGCGACGGAAGCCAAACTCCCCCTTCTCCTTTCAAATAGCGAAGCCTCCTTCGCACTCGCCACATCTTATCCATATTTGAAAGGAGAAGAATAGAGAACAGTGAGGATAGAGTACTATGGACACAATTACGTCACATACGCTACTGCGCAGTACCAACAACAACGCTACTGCGCATTCTGACCACCTTTCTCCTCCGCATAGCGTAACCCTAACCCTAACCCTAAGCCAGCCCTAAGGCCAATGCCTCAGCCACTATGGACACAACCACGTCACATACGCTCCTGTGCAGAAACAAAAACTACGCCATTGCGCATTCTGACCACCTTTCTCCTCCGCATAGCGTAACCCTAGCCCTAACCCTAAGCCCAACCCCAAGGCCAATGCCTCAGCCACTATGGACACAATTACATCACATACGCTACTGCGCAGTACCAATAACTACGCCACTGCGCATTCTGACCACCTTTCTCCTCCGCATAGCGTAAGTTAGGTTTTTTACTTTTTACTGTAGTTACATACCTTCTTTCGGGATCTTTGACAATGTAGCCAAAAATTATGAGAACCAAGGCGATTGCAATTACTATGACAGCGATCATGGCTGGATGCTTTACCTTGGGTTTGACACCCGGCTTTGTTACCTTGTTGGCGTTCGAGTTTCCACTAAAAAACAAAGTATTTCAATTAGTGGAGATGGAAGCAACTGTTTCAAGTTTCTAAAGCTTCTAATTAAGGACAAGAAAATAAAGATTATATCTCTACATATTATCGATATTAGCTTTAAATTCTTGTCCTTAGTTTTTGACAAGAAATAAAATTATAAAATTAGATATTTAAAAATTAAGGAACCTCTGATCCTTTTTCGTGCAAACAAACTTCGATTTGATATGAAACAGGTAAGAGCATTTGACTTCATTTGAAGACACAAAAAGAAGTTTATTGCCTCCCTCTCCGCATAGTATAACAACTTCAACTTTAGCATTATCACAAGAGCTTTTTCCACCAGTGAAGTCAATTGTAATGTTAGCTGAGTTAGCTGGAAAAGAGATTCACAATAGCAAATAAAACTAAATAAAAATACAATAAAAAAAGTAAACAAGAAAGTCGGAAATTGCATTGCTAAATGTTGGAGTATGCCAACCTGCTACTTCTTGAGTAGATACAGGAGCTAAAACGTCGACTCTATCGCCAGCCTTAGAGGTCCTGCAGAGTGCAGCTGTTTTTGGACAGCCACTTGGTCCATCTTTTATACCACCACCAATGCTCAAAACATAAGTATACCTGCAAATACAAAGCATACCTCATTAAAACCAACTATGGGCATATCACACTCTTTGAAAATTAAATAATAATCCATAACCAACATTTGTAATAATGTTACGATTCTTAAAAAGATATCATATGATCATCTTACTTTTTATCCTCCGCAGATAGATACCCGGTCTTATCCATGAAGTTCTTCAAACTGACTCGCTTTGAATTGAATACAACATTCGTATCAACAGAAGGTGTGGGGCACGCCAAGCTCGTTTTCCAATGGAAGATGTAATTACTTGAAACTGCTTGTGTATCAGTGATAATGAAAGGCTGACCTTCGTCAACCAGTGGATCACAGGTAAATGTTATCTGAGAGATTGGCGCTTTTGAACCTGAGAACAAATTGCAAAATTTCTCAATATATACAAACGCATTGGGTATGGAAGAATTAGCTACTTCCCATAGCGATGTGAAATAGAGGACAGGGAAGCAAGGGGATTAAGTAATGAGTTTAATTAGCTACAGGAACATTGGTTTCTGGACTCTAAAGTGGACATGTAATAGGCCCGAACATCAAACAACCTAAGTATGAACCACATGTGGTGATAGCATAACGTTTAATCCTCAAACAAGTCCCCAGAAGCCTGTTTGCAAAAACACAATTTCAGCTAGATTCATATTCAATATTAAACTTTCTAAAAACGATTGTAGCAATAAAATTCTCGAACTAAACTTGTTGCCATTCGCAATACATTTATTAAACAACCTCAATGTCTTTGTCTTCAAATCTGAACCCAATGCTCACGGGCCAAAGTATGAGGGGGGAGCTTACTCGAAGGGTCATTCGTTACTCGAAGAATTATTGTGAAATGGGCGCCCATTTCGGGATTCACGGTAACTTACCTTGGGCGTCTTGCTGATATTTGAGTATCAATGCCTTTTGTGACGAGTCGTACTTCAAGCTCTGATATTTTATCAAGCCAAGACTCGTGAATACAGATTGACCTTGGCTGTTCTTCGCCATTCTACAAACACCCGATCCAGCGCATGTGTGCTCTGTCACTGACGTCACCCCGCATATGTTTATGAAGTAAGTGAACGATTTGTATCGACTGTTAACCTGAGAAGCAAGTCAGTAGAAATCGGATATCAAAACTTATGGTAGAGTGTACATTTTAGCTGAAAATACAGAGATTTTGGGGAAGGAGAGCAGGACAATAAAGAAACCCTCTATTTGAGACAAAAAGGCGGGTAAATAGACAGCATGACAAGATAGAGAAACAAGATAGAGAGACAAGATAGAGAGACAAGATAGGATATAGGTTCAGTTGCAAGTGCCTTTGTTGTATAAGAAAGGAATTAAAGGTATGACAATGTAGAAAAGCAGAGAGGGATACAGATGCATACTGAATGTTAAGAAAAAGAAGCAAAGAAGGAGACAGAACACAAACATGGACACTATGCAGAGGTAAAGAAAAGGATATGAAGCACAAATACAAAAGAGATAAAGATGAAAATACATATAGATATAGAATAGAAGCAAGAAAGTAGACAAGGTCACAGAGAACTAGTCTACTTTCTTGCTTCTATTCTATTACTGCTCTGTACTCCTGCACATCGAGCACTGTGATGCCAGTGTAGACAATAAGAAT
Source organism: Sanderia malayensis (assembly GCA_013076295.1). Lineage (NCBI taxonomy): Eukaryota > Metazoa > Cnidaria > Scyphozoa > Semaeostomeae > Pelagiidae > Sanderia > Sanderia malayensis. The sequence continues at coordinate 2,790,451 of RQOL01000024.1, forward strand.
CTATAGATACATATAGATATATATAGTAAAAAAGTGAATTGTACCACGTCAATTTGTCATACCTTGTAGTCGTGCAAATGAGTTTTTTTCAATGGACTGAGATCAAATTTATTATTTGTTGTAGTATCATCCACAGTGCACTTTGCTTCGTCGACTTTTTCTTCTTCTTTGCAAACTGCTGATGTCTTCCATTCGAAGGTGTAAACACAATCATTTGTGCTCTTCAGGACGGGCTCTCCCTAAAAAGCAAGTCACAGTAGCGGCTTCAAAAACAGGGCCTAGGTTTCCGTCTCAAAAGACAGCAAATGTAGAGCTGACATCGTTTACATGAATTTGCACGGGTTTAGAGGTTGATAAATTGGTACCCTTCTTGTCAATTGTAGCAATGGACAAGAAGAGCACGGGACAGACAATTCTAGTACCATATACATGTTATCGAATTCTAACACAATGAATTATTACATAATATTTACCTTTGGACCATGTTGGCAGAGAAATTTAATGACCGTTTTGATCTTCTTGGATTTATCTGTGGGGCATTCGTCTCCATAAACGTACGTTAATGTTATGGAATTGTCGTCGTCAACTTTTGGTGATGATATGACTTCACCAAGGCTCTGAAAAACAATGGCGTCATAAACCAATGACACATACTCCAAGTCCTGCAATCAGGTCTACATCAACTTATAATTGCATTAGACACAACCTGTATAATATAAAATATACATACATACATACATGCATACATACATACATACATACATACACACATACATACTGCGATTTTGAATTAAGCCCCCTTCTCTATTAAGCCCTCTCCATAATAAGCCGCCTCCTGGAACCTCGAAATTTAAATGCATCCCCTCCCGCGTGGCTGGAGCTTTTGCGCTATCATATTAGCAAATACAATACCGTTGCAACAGACTTTCCATTGACAGTCTTGACCATGCAAGCTGCAGAACCCGCAGGACAATGAATGGACGCATCGTAATTGAGATTCTTGCAAACATTGATGTAATACTTGGTATTCGCAGATGAGCTTATCTGTAGAATAGATCAAAGATAGCATTGGTGATATATTTAAAATGGTATTGGTGATATATTGATTACTGGTATTGGTTGCTAACGTTGGATGGTATTGGCTGCTAGCATTGGATGGCATATGCAAAGTGATGCCATGCACTATTGTTGAAAAGGCATTACCAAGGTATCAAGGTATTACCAAGTGTAATGCGAGAAAGCTAACAGCTTCTAGGCAAGCACGGAGTCAAAATCAAACAGAAAGCAAGTAAGTGTAAAGCTTCTAAGCAAGTATATAACTCAAAGAATACATTATGTTTTCATGATTTTTACTTACCACATAATTTGCATTAGGTTTTATCAATTGACCAATGTAAAATGTATTTTTCTTGCCAAAGGCAGTGCATTGAACCTAATAAAACAAAATTCAGATGAATTAACACATGGCTTGACGTAACAGCATGGTTGTTCCTAGCTAAAAATACTAGTAACTTTAACTCTGTTTGCATGTTTCTAAGACATGTTCTTCCCCTTGTGGGGCCTTTGGGGAGGGGATTGGACACTTACAGCATCGACAGTTCCATGGGATGAAATCGACAGCTATTGTAAATAGCCAACTTTAAGTTAAAGAATTAATAATAATAATAAGGGATGTATCAAAAAATGGAAGTTCTACAAAAAAGTGAATTTGCAGGAACTTCCAGCAGGATAAATAAATACCTCTTTCTCGCAAACATGTTTCGTTCGCCATACAAACACATAAGTGCAATCCTCAACGCGAGACATGAAAACCGGTTTCCCAACACCTTCTTCTGGTGCACACACAAACGTGATAATCGTCTGTCTTTTGCACTTGCAACCAGGACATACATCGCCATCAGTGTACTTCACAGATGCGACTTTATCATAGGCAACAGATTGGCTGAACACGCCTGCATTCATGTGGTAGCTCGAATCTGAATCCACGAGTCGACAGATACCCGAGTTGGGTCCGCATTTTGATTTCGCTGAAAAGTATAAGGTATAAATCATAGTCAACCTGTGAGCACTACGTATTATCTCCAGATACTGTAAGACTTTGTATTGTGCGAGGGGATTTAATGGTCTGCTAACTTCCAAGGTATGATCCAAGGCCATTGTGTAATTGTAACAATAATAATCAAGGAAGAAACTAGACTCATTACATTACGTCCCAGTGCCTCGCTGGCAACTCGCTCAACACAAGGAAAAACGGGGTACAGAGACGCAATGTAGTGAGTCTAGGAAGAAACAGTGAAATCGTATTCCTTGACGTCAATTACATGGAGCCAACATTTTTCATTACACCAAAAAATTGGTTGAACCAAGAGCACATTGCACAGTGAATCAAGGGACCGTATACTTCACTAACAATGCCTGAAAGTTCGTTGCACGCAAAGAGGCTCATTACACCCCCACTCCACTCTCATGATGAAGCCATATCCATACAGGTAAGCAATATAACTTCCCTTACCGTTTTGGTTTTTTAGCGGCCTGCACACGCTTAGCATGAAATATCCACCTCGTCCATCAACAACTTTGAAATCATCCTCGCCTTTCAATGAGGATAGATCGAGCAAATATCCGGTTACAGGGTTGACAATTTTACAATCTGTGCGAGGGGTGGCTTTTTGTTGATTTATCGGCCTGGCAACTGAGGATTTCCAAGTGAAGGTGTATGTACAACCTTGTTTTCCTATCAATAACGGCTCACCAAGATCCTGAAAGAAATACCGTAATGCTTAGATTAAACGCCCCCTAAAATATCAAAAACATTTAATAAATGCCCCAGGCGTTTAATCGACGCATTACGGTATGTCACAAAGATAAACATGGCTATAGGTATCATGGTAGAACTAGACAGCAGCAAAGCAAGACTTCTCGGGTATTACCATTGGTATAAAATATAAGATATTCCTCTAGATTATCTTGTATCGGACCTCTATGGATGTAAATTATTCCCAATCAAGTTGAGTGTGAATAAGAATATGAATGTGAAGATGAATACCGGTTCTCCAGCATCAGCAGTGAATCTGATCTTGGCTGAATATTTCTTCGTTTCTTGACAAGTATCTCCTTCACCATACTCCAGTATAATTTCGCTATTTTCTTTGTATGGACTTTTTAAGATGCGACCAAGACTAAATCTGCGTAGTAGAAAGGATAAAAGCATCTTTAAGATACGGTACAGAGTAAAAATAGAGAAAAGTAGATCACATACACGTAAAAGATAGAGTCTCAAAAGAAAGGATTAGGGCAGACAAAAATATAGACGAAAAGAAAGAATAGCAACTAGAAAGACAGAAAGTGTAAATAAAAAGATAGAGTAGAGGTATGGAATGGACAAACACTGGGAATAAAGAGAAAGGGGTTGTAGAAACAAAACATAGAAACAGAATGACAGAATGCAGGTAGAGAAAAGAAAGGGAGAGGGGGGAGAAAGGAGAGGGATCAAAGAGAGGGGGAGAAAGGAAAGATAACAGAGAGAAGAGAAAATGGAAAGGAGAAAGAATGAAAGAAGGAAGTACAAAAAAAGAGAAAAGAAGAATAAGAGATATACCACTTACATTGTTCCATCCTCACGAGCCATACAGATACCCGCATCATCAGGGCAATGCATTGTGACATCATTCTTCAAAACCCCTCTGCACACATTGATATAGAATTGCCGATGAATATACGAAGCAGCGGTATCAGCATCGACATGCGCGCGCCAGTTGTCATCCCAACGCGATAATGGCGACAGGTCGTACATTTCATCCTGATTCTGACTGTTTACAAATAAGCTGCACTGTACGTTGTAATGGGGTAAGCAAGCCAATGGCGTCTTCCATTCAAATTCGTACCTGTAAAAAGGTTGAAGATAGGTGAATTTAGAGAGCGGATAAGGAGGGAGAGATAAAACTAAGGCATGGTTCAATAATCACGAGATTAAGAGAGAGGATGAGCCAAGACACTCAAATACAATGAGCTTGCATAATTCTATAAATCAATCGAGAAAAAGAAAAAGTTAAGGTATAACTCAACAGATGCAAAGAGAAGGAAAGGGGTGACGCAATCCTTAAATACTGAGTGATAGAATAGAAAGTAGAAATATAATTCCGTGTGAAGAGAGATCAAAGGAAGAGCCAAGAGAGATGCAAAGAGAAAGAGCTGCCAAGATTATTAAATAATGAGAGACAAGCTAAAAAAACGACCAGGAATAAAATAAAAGATGCAATAAAAAACGCATAGAGAAAGAACAGAGATGAAAATACATATCACTGAAAACATGTAAATACAGGTGTATTTTACTTAGTTTTAGCTGTATTTTTGTGGATTCGTGTGTAATTTGTGGGGTGTAATTTAAAATGGGGGATGTATTTAAATGAAAAGCAACTTACAACTTCAATTGCGAAGTGATCTTGCTGGATTCAGTGGTTAGTGTTAAAGAAGTGTTTAGGCGATCACAAACAAATTTTACTTTTGATTTCATATCGCCGTTTGCAAATTCAACAAATATATCACCATCAGAGAGATGCAATTTGTCTTCAAAGCTGCCAATATTCGTTTTGGTGGCTCCTAAAGGATAAAAAAGGCTCAGTGTTGACTTTGGGCTCAGTATAAAGTGGAGCTGAGACTTTCAAAAAAACTGACTGAAGTTGAGATTAACTAAGAAACTGACTGAAGTTGGGACTGACAAAGAAACTGACTGAGTTAACAATAAGACAGGGCGAAGTTAAAACAAAATTAAAGAAAACATGAAAGTGGTATTAATAAAGAGGTTAGTTATAAATTGAAAATAAAGCCATCCGTAAAAACATACCAGATACTTTGCACACTGCTGCATTCTTGCTGCATTCGCCTGGAACCACCCCACAGGGATTAACGACAAACTTATTGCTTCCAACTGATACTGTCGTGGATTGCAGCTTCGATAAATCGAACATGTGTTTGAACACACTGTCTTCAACCTTGCAATGAGAGCCTGCTGACGTCATTCTTGGGCATGCGCTTGGCGTGAGCCAGTTGAAGATGTAGCCACACGCATTTGTCTCTGTCTGAAACACAGGTGAGCCCTGAGAAGACAAAATAATGGAATATACAACATCTGATTGGCTGGCCAAATCAATTGTCAACCAATCCTTAGCTCGATGCATTCAGAGATACCTTCTTTATTTACAAGATGAGATACTGAAAAAATAGCAGCAGGCCTTTTATTGTGGCCTCGAACTGGCGTTGCTTGTTACCTCGGTTTGACTGCAATGAAAGTAGACGTAAGCAGTGCGATTGACTTTATTGTGATGACAATATTCTCCGTTTGTGTACTTTATTGAAAGGGTTTTCTCTTTAACATTCGGATTGCTGACAATGTAACCAATAGAGTGACCTGAAAAACCAAACAAGCATCACTATAATACGGAATAGACCGATAGAGGTCCGTAAGAGGAAGCGACCTCCGTCTAAGATCATAATGCTATCGGATATACAACACACGGCTAATATTTTCCAGGGGGTAATATATTGCAGATTTAAAACAGTTATGAAAGCCCCGTCTAGTATCTCAATGCTGCTTAAAACAAAACAGGGAGCCAATATTTTCCAGGGGGTTACTCACCAGTTTGTCGTCCAGCATTATAATCTACTTGGCAAGCTCCAATGGGACCTTTCGGACAAGCATTTGGTCTGTCATCTAGCGCTTGACAAACGTTGATAAAATAGTGATGTTTCTGTCCACTCGACTCTCGATTCAACGCCGTCCAGTAGCCTGAAATGTAATCAATCTTTTCATATCAACATAGCATAACAGAGAATGGACGCTACATGTACGTAATAACCAATGTAGGTAGTTGTACAATACTGTATAGATAGATAGATAGATAGAACTGTATAGATAGATAGATAGATTTATAGATAGATTTATAGATAGATAGATAGATAGATAGATAGATAGATAGATAGATAGAATAGATAGCTTAACAAGCCACTAAATGTAATTAGTAATCAAGAATGACAAGATTAATATCAGATCCCTCTAAAAATTGCCTCATGGTACTATTTCGCTTCGGTCGAATGAGCTCCCAACGAAGTGAAAAGAAACATTCAAAGTTTAGGGACAGAGGTAAAGAGGGAACATTGTAAAGAAGACAATTCCGTCTTTGTTGGAAGAAAATTGCACTTAGGAAACACGTGCCCCAGGTACACCCTCCCTCGTTTCCAACAACCCTGGCTCCAATTATAACAAAGTGCTCTTAAGTACTCTTCAAGGTTTATATTGATGGTTTAGAATAGTAAGTAGAGATAACATCATATGTTTCGTTCAGGGGATCAATGCTTGCATTCACGCAATGAATGGCAGAGTTACCAATACTTCATAATAGTCGGTTAAGTCCAGCTCACCTTTGGTCTTTATCAGTGGCTCCAAGTTGTACATGACGTTACCAGGTCCGGCAAGCCTGCACTGAACTGGCTCCGGGCTGCATGCAAGCGAGGTTTCAAATCTGAAGAAGTATTTATGCCCCGCGCTTTTATCAAACACAGGGGAACCAAATTGGATATTTTTATTGCAAATGAACTCAATTGTTGTCTCGTATTCGTAGCCATCACTCTGCCTCTGGCCTCCACTAGAACATTAAAATAAAACAACATGTTGAATCATTGTTTAGCGTCTGGAATCCTTAATAGAACTCATCTCAAAGCAGAAATACAATTCATAAATTAGCCATTTCATTCATTTGTGTTAGCACTGCTCAGCATACAAAGATAGAGCGAAGTAGACAGATACAAGCCTGTTTCACGAATCTCGAAACTCATAACATAGACTTGTAAAGATAAAAATTTGTGGCATGATTTTATCTTTACAGGTATGGCATGATTTGTTACTGTTTGGACAACAGTGAAAATTCGCCAACCACAAACCAATTCAAAAAGATTTTAAAGCAACTTCATACCTGTACTCAAGCGTCAGCTGTCCAACACTGTATTTCAGTTGCTTGGATACTTGTCCAATGACGTAATTCTTCCCTGTTGTTCCGGTAACAATACATCCACCAACTTGCTTGCTGTCCAGTGTATTGCAATCAGACCCGGATACACTGCCACATATGTTCAGAATGAATATCTTTCCGCCTGAACTAGTGACACGGTAAAACGGTGCGGTACGTTTCAGCGGACTCAGATTCAATGTGTATTTTGAAACCGGATCTCGGACCATGCAGCTGCCTTCTGGTCCGCGTGAAGAGCCTCCTATAGGGCATGCGTACGAGGTCTCCCATTTGAATATGTAATTGCATGCATCGGAGGCTGATGAGTCGAACTCTGGACTTCCCTAGGTTCAAATAAACCAAAGTTAAAATCACTGCATTTCAAAGAGATAAAGCTGGTAATATTTGAAGTTCATTCTTAGAGTTAGAAACAAGACGTTCTGCAGGTAAAGTTGAGTACATTACATAATATATGCAGATAATTTGTCCGATGATTGCAAGAGTACGAAGTTACAACAAATGTAGTATACTTTGTGTAGTATTCCTATCATGCCTACAATGGTACAGAGCACTATATCTGTTAAAAAAGACACATTGCTACACTCTTACCTCTCCACCATCGCTTTTGCAGATAAATCTAATCTTTGTGGTAATAGCACCACTTGTGCCACAACTGTCTCCTCCTTTGTACACAATAACCAAGTCGCCATTAGCTTCAACAACTGGCGGATCCGATACACTTCCTAAAGAAAGAGCAAATGCAATATGGACAATGCGTCCTGGCTCCATAAATTCGTCCATACCAACAACATAAATAACGTTAAAGAAACATAGAGTCTTTATAATCCATACGCTACGGAAATGATTGCACCGCCTGATTCAAAACAGGGTATGGAAAAGTATAAACGTACCAAGATTATTTTTGAACTCTTCTACACTACTTCCATGTGATGTTTTGACTTCGACGTCACAAACTGAGGAGAATGCAGAACAACCCTTAGGCCGTCTGTAAAGGGGACGGCATACGTTCAGATAAAACTTCTTGTTTCCTTGGGTTGCTTGCCAATCGTTTATGTTGGATAATTTCGATAGGTCATATTGCTTTTTTGTTTTTGGATCTTCTGCCGTACACTGGACGATCTATAAGAAAGATAACGCTTTTTATAAGAAAATGTTTTATAAGAAAGAAGTGCTCGCCCCGTCAAAGTGCTCGGAGGTTAAGAAAGCTCGGCATACTGGAATTTTGAAACATATAATGGAATTTTGAAGCCTGATAATAGAATTTTGAAACCTAATAATGGAATTTTGAAACATAATAATGGAATTTTGAACAATTTAGATGCTCAAAATTCCAAGGAGAAATTGCCATGCAAGCAAGAATTACTCAATGTTGTAAACAATAATATATTATCTCTTATTTTCGGGACCTAATATTACTAAAAATGTTTTTGGAATTTTGAATTATTGTTGGAAGTTTCTCAATTATTCTCAAACCTAGTACTGAAGTTTCTTAAATTTTAGACCATCATAACTCTATATTCTCATAAACAAAGAATAATAAACAAGATTCATATTAAAAAACGCGTGAATAAAATATAATTATGCTTTACCTTTGATTGGCAAGCATACTTTGTGTACCAAAGAAAATTATACGTTCCACAGCTGAGCTCTTTTTCAAATTGAGGATGGCCAACTTCAGCAGTCTGCTCGCAAAGAAATGTGATATGTGTCTCTCTATACTGCCCATTTCTACACTTATCTCCGTGAAGATAGGTCAGTTTGAGCATTCCATCAAAATAGGCCAGGTTTGAGTTGGCCTTCCCAATGGATTTGTGCATTTTTGTTGATTCTCTGTACTGGCAACCACCGATAGAAGCTCCATTGATAGAGCATTGAGTTTGGCTTGAGCCTTTGCACACCTAAAATCAGTTAAATCAACAATTTTAGCAGCTTACGTTACGACAAAAGCAAAAGTGTTACCCGTATAGAATGTTAACGGTTAATGGTAATCTGGAATACATTCTACACCATTCCAGATTACATTCTACACCATTCCATAAACTTTATTCCATGTTACATTCCACACCATTCCATAAAGATCTCTTCTACATAAAATATTTAGACTACTTAATTCTACATGAAGTAATTTAGAGCCCTGCTACAGCGAAAAAGGTTGATATAATTTTTCACATTTTATTGTAAGCCTAGTCGAACGAGAAAGTGATTATTCGTTACGGCGAGCCTTTAAACTCTATTGAAGAAAGTCATCCCTACCTTGATTTGATATTCGTAAACTTTAGCACTGTCCTTGACCGAAAAATAATCTTTTCCCTGCACAGGCCTTGCTTTTGAAAGTGGCCGCAAGTCGAAAGAATATCCAGCAATTTCATCAGATACCTGACAATCAGAGCCTGTTTTGCGTCCCAGTGGACAAGCGGCAGCTAAAACAGTAGAAGCATATATCAGAAAAGCATAGTCATTCGTATCATCCTTTGCCCCCTGAAAATTAACGGCCTACAAATCGAAATCAACGCAAATCATACGACAACCGGGGGGTAACAGGTGCTGAAATGTGTAACAACACAGCATATACTAACTAGAGGGTATTGATAAATTACCGTATTTCCTCTAATAAGCACCCGGGCGTTAATAAATATTTTGCAAAATTAGAAAAATATTTTGTAAAATCACTTGAAGCAAACTGTGAAAATTTAAGAATTTCACCAGATTAGTTCACACTTGTTGATTTTAGGGTGGGCGCTTATTGGATGGGGGAGGTTACAAAAGGTTGGGAGTTAATTAGAGGAAATAAGGTAATTGATTTTTAATTTAAATGTACTAAGATACTTACCAGTTTGCCAGACAAATTCATAATCACAACCATCAACAGATTTGCTTATTAAAGTGGGGCCAGTCGTCAGTTGTCCTGGATGACAAACAAAATCGATCACCGATCTTTTTCGTTTGTTTTTCGTGATATCACACATCGTGCCCCCTTCATAGACGAGCTTCACAGAATTTTTCGAATCTGATGTGGGTGTAGATTTGAATCTTCCCAAGCCAAAGTGCGAATCTCCGTCCACGATGCAAGCAGCATTGTCATCTGGACACGCATTCGTCAGTGAATTCTTCTGCAAAGCGCTGCAGACATTTATGTATATTTGAGCTGATGATGATGATGATGACGAAGTTGATGACGTAGTACCGTCAACCGCACGCCAATTACTCCGGCCTGATTTCGTGAGTTCAGTCAGATCATATATGACGTTATCTTTGGTAATTACCCGACATGCTTCACCGACACTTCTCGCACGTGGACAGACGATGCTTGTTGGCCAATCAAAAAAGTAATTACAGTGATCCTCGTGATTGAATCTCGGTGAGCCATGACCAGCGGTTTCGTTGCAATAAAACGAAATAGCAGTGGTGCGTCTAAATCCCGAGCTGCACACGTCGCCATGTTTGTAAGTCAAAATCAACTGATTATCAACGTAGCGAAGTTTCTTGTGACTTGCGTCTCCAGCCGCTTTACCACCGTTGCCAAATGTCTGGCACACAGCCACCTTAGTTCCTGCAATAAACTGCACAATATAATACATACAAAATTTAACTATGGATAACTCTAATGCAATTGAAGTCTAATTCTGCCATGTTTGAGTAACTCTCTCCTTTAATATTGCTAAGATTAGATTAGCCTTGAGAAATTCAGTGGTCCGTCTGCGCTTAGAGCATAGACCAGTACATTGCAAAGATGATAAGTGTATTTGCCAACCAATCAATCAAAATCTCTTGAGTTTCACTTGCCATATTTGTGCCTATGTTCAGTGTCCTTGAAAACTCTGAAGCTGGTATTTTCAGCCATACAGTCGACTCTCGCTATCTCGAACTCGCAGGGGAAATGAAAATTTGCTCGACATAGCGGGAGTTTGAGATATCCGAACTAAATTCACCCAACTAAAGAACGAGGGGAAATGGGAATATATTCGAGTTAGCGAGTTGTTCGAGATAACCGAGCATGAGATAGCGAGAGTCGACTGTATAAACAATTCCCAACTCGTTGTTAAATAAAAGATCGATTATTATCTTATCCAAGACTAGTTTGGGAATGAATTAGTTGACGCTGAGGCAGAACGTAATAAAAAATACAATGACGTACCATTTTTCGCAGTGTTGCAGGGAAAGTCTTTCATATTATCACAAATATTCATAAAATATGTGTAGTCTTTTTTATCTTTCTCATTCCTGTGCTTGATTTGGTAGTAATGCGGAGGAGATCTTTGCAACGGGCGAAGATCAAAAATACCGTCGCTGGTAGTGATGTTACATGAAGTAGATACTTGATTGTCTACGGGACACGCGTGTTCTGTTTCCCAAAGAACCTCGTAATGGCAGCCGGTGACAGACTGTAACAATGGGCCACTGCCACCCTAGAAAATGACAACAGCTGGTTACATTTCTCTTTGCGAATGCACCAAATGCACTGTTAAAGCAAACAGTGCTTATCTGCCCCTTGTAGATGAAATCCTGTGTGAAAATGTCCAATAAACACGTCCCATGTCGTATCAATGATATTTAAAATGGAAATGCCTGTTATTTTTCTATTACCTAGCAAGAAGCACACACTTTTTTATAAGAAACCACTTTATAAGAAACTTACTAGTAGAATTTGTGTCAAATTACAACAGATTCCTTTGTTCTATTGTTTTCCTTAACAATAGAAAACAATAGAAAATTTAAGAAACTTTTACTAGTAAACTTTGAGCTAGGTTTCTTATAGAATGAAAACCGTGTATGGCCTAACAGCTTGTGAGCTTCAGGTGCAAGCAACTCAGATCCGAATGCTTAGACATTAGAAAGACATATCAATTAACTTAAGGTATTTTACTCCATGCAAAAAACTTACCGGTTGTGAGATAGATTTTGGACATACAAATGTAATGTTGGTTGAACAGCCATTTGTTGAGTTGGCATACTTGAGGCTCGCTGTGTAGTCATTGACAAGTGCAAGAGATGAAAACTGAGTAATTCTGCCACTTTCTGCTCCATTAACGCAAGACGTTGACCCTGATGGACAGCTCTTTCCTGGTGAGACTTCCCCAGTTATCCCTCTACAAACATTGATGTAGAAGTTCTTCACTGTAGCTGACGCTACCTCATGGCCCCCTGCGTGAAATAAGAAAAAAATTGATAGACCTTGTGCAATAATATCAATTAATAAAAGAAGGTTAGGAAGCTGGCGATTTAGACCATACAAACCCTTCGTTTTGACTAATTGATTCAGGTCCCTTAACTTCTTGTTCCGATCCAAGATTGAACACGGAATCTCACTGACCTTCGGAGGTGTTTTGCATGCTTCAACAGTGATAAATTCAAAAATGAGCCTGCAACCATTCTGCTCAACAAATTCAGGAGTTCCCTATAATGACAGCAAAATCAATTAGGAATAGTGATATAAACAACATTAATATAAAATTGTTTATCCTACTATTATATATCAACATAATATAATATCAATATACAGATGTATCATGTAAGGAAAAAAGCTTCTGAAACAGAATATAGTTAGTATAGTATAGTATAGTATAGTATAGTATAGTATAGTGGGTATAGACATCTGCTTTCTCAACTGCCTGCCATCTGGAAAATTTGCATTCTCAAACTATTTTCACTTTTCGTTGCTTTGGCATAGTATAGTTGGGACATCCGTTATTCTGAACATTTGCTATCTCAAATATGTCAATTTCCCTTGAGAGTCTGAGATGGCAAATGGCCAATGTATACACAATATATACAGTATTTGTCTGCCAAATCAAAACACTAAGACCAAAGAACCTTATTTACGTTAACAAGTTTTTCTGGCTTTCAAGTTATAAGGTCTTCAAGTAGAAAATGTTTAGCTATTGACTTACCAATGTTTTTCCACAGAAAAAATAGACCTCACTTGTATAGTTTGCTCCAGTCTTATCTGGACAGCTTTTGCCGTGGGAGAAAACTACAGAAAATCCTGAATTGTCACCGGCAAGAGCAGCAGACAATTTCCCATCCGATGGCTTATTACCTAGATTTACTCTACTTTCAGCATCTACTTTGCAAACTGCAGCATTATTGCAGCTCTGCAAAGGCTTGCAAAATGAAAGCTGGTAAAAAGATCCTGCAGCACTAAAATTTGGAACAGCCCAGACCCTGGAAAACAAGAACATATAAAGCAAGTTATGCAATCAATCTTGTTAAGACTTTTACCGAGGTGCAGTGTACAGAGTATGATAGTTGCATAACAGAGTTAAGCAATGAGGAATAAAACAAAACGATAGAATAGCGATTAGGAAAAGTCCCTTGCTCCTTGCACTTGCTGCTGCACTGCAAAGTGCAATGGGTCTCAAACCCGACAGGCCAACGAAAGGGATGTGTCCAGTATGGAAAGTATGGCAGATTCACACCCGAGATTTTTTTTGTAAATTGTCATTGCACACTTGATAAATAGGGTGTGTCCGAAACATAAGGGCGTGGTCTTGGTAACTTGCACCTCCTGAGACCAGTGTTTCAGTAATTTGTGATGAGGGGAAATCTGCAACATCGCGCGAAGCGCGAAAATTTTTTTTACACTTGCGAGTGGAATGGGCCTACTTTCAAGTGCAAGTTTCCATTCTAAATTTGTGAGTTACTGCGAACAAATACAACTTGGAAACCTAGGATATGAGTATATAAAGTTCATATTGCACACTTGAAGTACATATTTGTTGCATTGCACACTTGCACAATTGGGAATTTTAGGCTGCACACCCGAGATCTCGGCGAAAACTGCCATACTTTCCATACCGGGGATGTGTGTTGTATTCAAATTATCAAATTAAGTAGAAATCCCTGTCGCAACCCTCTAAGCCACAACAAAATGAAAATAAAGACTACAAAAGGTTTTTCCTCAAAATAGCAAGTCAATCTGCATCTTGTATGAATTAGGCTAAGGGCATAATAGAAGGAAGTAATGCCTGGTCCCCTTGGCATCTCCATGTCATGTGAGAACCTTGCGTGGCTTACACGTTACTAACTTAACAGGCCTATAAATAACAAATGCAATATCTTACCAATCAGAAATTTCGAACTTTCTATCTGCTACATTAAAGGTGCATTTCTTTGGCAGTGAATTGACTGTGGATATCGCATAGAATAAAATACTAGCAAAGAATACAAAAACTGTACAGTTTGACTCGACCATTTTGGTTCTCAGAAGAACAGATCATTTGAAGACATACAACAACAACAACAACTTAATGGAGCCGATTACGTCATTCATGTTACTGAGCAAGGATCAAAAACATTAGAAAAATATTAATTTTAATTAAAAATAATTATGTTAGTTTTTCCAAGCAAACTTTAACAGTGCATTAAATATTAAGCAATAACAGAAACACTCAAATTAAAAAGAAACTAAAAATAAAAGTAAGAAAATAAAAAATAAAATAAAAAATAAGTAAAATAAAATGAAAAAAAAATGAAATAGAAAAAAGAGAAATGAAAAAAAAACAAAAATAAAGCAAAAATAAAAATAAGAAAATAAAATTGCGCAAATCTGCCCACTTTTCAGGGTGCCGGGTGCACCCTTAACTTCCCCTGTCCTTTGTCCAAGTCCCAGATTTTACTGGCCTGCAGAATATCCATGATAACCAATCGGCCGTGACTGACCCACCAGTCGGTCCCGTTCAGTCGTCTGTGTGAAGAAACACTTGCTTGCAAAAAATGGCGAAGAAGAAAGGCAGTGGCAGGAAGCAAAAGCTGATTATCTCTGATAAGAAAGATTCAAATGGTGATTGCAATAGCTATAAATATGGTAAATTAATTGTTTCATTATTTATCATATTGTTTGGGTAATTTATTGTTTCAAGGTCGTTTATTATCATGATATAGCACTGCTTAGAACTGGGCCTAAAGTAGGCGTCACCATTTCCCAGCGCGTCACCACGAGGTGGCAGGCAAAGAAAATTCAAACGAAGAAACTATTTATTAAATACTCTGTTTAATTAATCAAAGACTTTGATATGGGAGCATTAGAAATGGAGATATAATGCAAGCTATTTCCATGCTTTTAAGTCGAAAAAGTCTTATTCGATGTTCTTTCTTCGCATCGCAATTATTATTGACAAAGTTTGATAACAGCTTTTTCAATATTTAATTTTGATAACAATAAAAATGTACTTTGAAGGTTGAGGTCAAATGACCTATTAGTCACAAAGCAGTCTATACATTTTTCTTTTCATCACAATTCATAGCATTTCACTTTTAGTTATTAATTATTTTCCATTTTATTACAGCACCATGTACTCATTTGTCAAAAGCAATCCATCCCCAAAAAGTAAAAAATACTCTTCCACACAACACTTTGGGACACTGTAAAGTAAAGATTGCCTAAAATATAATTTACTTGCTTATGGTTCCTTTTAATGCTTAACTGATTTAGCATAGCACTTTGCTGACTATTTTTTATAAACTAAATTCTACTTTAATTTTAAGGATTGTAGAGGTATTCCAAAGGTTGAAACTGCAGACAAACAGGTACGTTTTGCAGCAAGCTATCTTTGTTTTATTATAGCATACCTTTTCTGGATAGTTTGTTACAATCAAATAATGGCAATCTAACCTCCTTGCCATGGTATAGCATCTATCTAAATGTTACAAACTTTATAATATATATTTGCCTATCCGGAGTCTTTTTTCAGACTGTCATTTTTATTAGGATCACAGAGTCACTTTTACTTTTAGGAAGATGATGCAACTCTTCGAGCAGTTTGTGTCTGTTTGGCATGTGGATATCAGGTATGCATTGGATATCTATGATTCTAACAATCACCTTCATCTGTCATGCCCAGCCATTGCATAAGTTCCTTAAACCACTCCTTGAAATTGTTTATTTTACTTTTGTTTATTGTTGATTTACCAGGGTTGCAGCAGGCAATGCGATAAAGAGCATGCACATAGTCATTTCCAGCACCAATCATCTCATACTGTTTGCATCAATACAACTACTTGGGTAGTATGGTATGTTGCCGATCCATGATCATTGTTAAGTCATCTATTTTACCTATCTATCTATCCATCTACCAATTAATGCAAAATTCAACAAGTTGAAGGTTATTGCATATAACAAAAAAGAAAAAGAAATTAAAAGAAAGCAAATAATGATATGATCTACTCCTCTAAGTCAGAAGTTTTTCGCTTTTCTCAAATTGCCACACTGGGGAAGCTCTAACACTGGGGAAGCTCTGGCGAAGCTCTAGTCATAGCCTGGACCCTGTTAAGAAGCTCTAACTCTCACTAAGTCAGTTAGAATCTTAATTCCTACTGAAATAGATTCTAATAGATTTCTTTTTAGCTGTGACATCCAGGATGGAAATTATAGTATGTGATATGTTCCAACTTATTATGTACAGTCTGAAGTTCTTGGGCACTCCCTCTAACATAATGGGCTGGTTTACCCTAATCAAAGTGCCAATCATACTCTCGTACTCATTCTTCATTCTGGCTTTCACCCCTGTCAGAGTCTTCTTTTAGAAGGAAGACAGTAACTGGTAGATGTAGATGTAGATAGAAATTCTTACCATGAGACCTGTTTAAAGTCAGATATTTGTGAAGTTGGGTCGATTTTTTATCACCTCGAAGGTCCATATTGCCTTGACAGGGCTCATCTGTGTTAGCATTCATAACCACCAACATTAAACTTGTATTTGAAGAACATGGACATCAGAAAGCAAGATACTTCCATCATATTAAGCTTACTAATTAGCAAGCTAATAATTATTTTGGTAATTCTTCCTAGGTGCTATGCCTGTGATAAGGATCTTAATATTGAAGCTGAGAGTTCTTCCAATTTGCAAAAATCTGTGAAATACATCAGAGAGAAAATAGTCAAAGGTATAGATTATCTTATTCATAGTATTTATCCTTTGTGATTTAATTTCAATTTTCATGGTTTGTTGCCTCAATAGAGGAAGTTCAACAGAGAAATTATCTATTTTCAGCTACAGAATCTAAACAAGAGACTTGTGAGTCATTGTCAGCTGTTGGTAAAGTTAAGGTATGATCAAGTCCTTTATCATAATGTCAGCAAGTGAAGACTTGTATGCTCAAATGAACCCGGGAGAGAATCATGATGATGATTATAATAGGTTTTTATTATTAATTGTTCCATCCATCATTATTTTTGATATTTTTCTGGTCAATAAGTGTTGTAAGAGTAAGGTAAACGCTCTCTTAAACCCTGGAGCTTATTTAATTTTTGATGTTCCAGCACAGAGGAGCTTAATCGAGAGAGGCACTCTATAGAGACAGGGGCTTATTTTATAATCTCATTTTTACAAGGGGGTTGTGGTGCTTTATAGAGAGGGAGCTTAATAGAGCTTTAGCAGTATTTGCAAATTTTAAGTGGTTATTGTATCAGCATTAGGTAATTCTAAAGTCCAACTTTTGTATAGCTGTGGGCACTAGGATTAATAAACTTTATCTTGTGTATTATTTTTCTTTTAGGGGTTGAGAAATCTTGGCAACACATGCTTCTTCAATTCAGTCATTCAAAACCTTTCTCAAACGACAAAGCTCATTGAAAAACTTGATAATATGTACACGGACAAGCAAACATGTACTGTAAGAACAAATAAGAAAGTATCAAAGGTTGGTTATGGTTCAAGTTCAAAGCCTCTTTTGCTTTAGAATAATCATCTTTAAGCATGCTGAATGGAATGTATTGAACATGTTTAGGGAAGGTTTTTATTGTTCTGGTTTTTCTCTGTCAGGTTGAAATGAATCTTCAAATATCTACGGGCCCTGGGCCACTAACCATGGCTCTTAAATGCTGCTTGGATGAATTTAGAAGCAGTTCACGTGATGTCATCGTTCCAAGCAAATTGCTAGGTGAAATTACGAAAAAGTAAGTTTGGTTCTTGTGTTTTTCCTACTTCTCTTATCAGGACTGAAACCTGAACTTTATAGTATCTGTTGACGAGCACAAGTCTTATTTTGTTACTTTGAGAGTTCTTCGAAGTGATGACTTGTATTCAACTTTTTTTAACGATTCCCTTTTGCCTTAGATCACCGCAGTTTCGAGGCTACCGTCAGCAAGACAGTCAAGAGCTATTGAGATTTCTTCTGGATGGCATGCGTGTCGAGGAACTAAGGGCAAGTAGCTTTCTTGTGAAGAAAACCATCTTATTCAACTTTCAATTCTTTGCCAATGATTGAGATGGCAGAATGAACCGTTTCGCAATGTAATTGTGTCTTTGCTATTGACTTCTTTAGAGGATAGAGTCTGCCATGAAGGAAGCTGCCAAAAACATGGATCCAGCTCCTTCGAAGGAGGAATTAAAAGGTATGTGAATATTTTTTTTGTCTTTTAACCACAATCAACTCTGTCTAATTCGAACAGCCTGGGGAAGCGTGAAAATGTTCGAATTACAAAAACTTCGAATTATAGAGGTTTGTTTTGCAAGAATTGGTTCATTAGTGATCCTTGAAGGGACAGAGAATTTCGTTCGAATTAGATAGAGTTCGAATTACAGGAGTTTGAACCATGCAGATTTGACTGTACAGTAATTCTACTCAGAAACTTTTTTACAAGGTTGAAGCTCCGAATATCCGCAATACCCACCTCTTTTTTTATGTTGTTTCGTTCTGCGGTAAATTCTTTTTTTCTTCGTTTTTTAGAATGTTTCAGAAATGCCAAGACATTTGTTGACGATGTATTTGGGGGCACGTTGGTGTCAACAATAGTTTGCACAGAATGTAAAACTGTAAGCGAATTTATTTATTTTTTCATTCATCTATTTACTTAGTCATTTTCTGTCACTTTTTTATCTTTGGTATTTTCGGTTTTATTTTATTTGGAATATTAATATTAGTAATAAATGCTGGTTCAGGACTGGAAGACCAAGACCTATAACTTTCTTACTGTTTATTTCTATTAATCTAGTTTAGTTTGAACTTGATCTTTGTCTATGCGGTCAAAGAATTTTTCGCTTCGACCCTGTTAGCCGGCAAGTAGTTCCACTTTTTTACGATTCGCTGAGAATAAAAAGTTCTTTTTGTTTCTTCTTCTTTTAGAAATCACAAGTTTACGACGATTTTCTTGATCTTTCTCTCCCCGTCAATTGCTACGAGGTAAGAATTTTATGGAACTTGTTTTCCACTAGTAACTTTAAACTCCAAGAACAGATCTACGATAATTACAACCATGATTATCATTATGATTACAATGGTTTGATCCACCAGCCCGCGAAGCAAGTCGAAAAAGAGAGTTTGAAAAGCAAGCCAAGTAACGAACTAAAACAATCAAAAGATAAAGAAACATTTGAAAAAGAGACAACGATCAGCAAGCATCAGAAGAAAATAAAAGCAAGAAAAGAGAAAAAGGTTTCTCTCTGAAATTATCTTCAATAAAATTAGTTTGCCATTACCATTTTGATTATTGAATAATTTTTAGCAGCATCATCAAACACTATTATATATAACCCACACCTGAGCAGCACCCACCTAAACTTTGTTTACAGCTAATTTATGGTTCATTTGTTATTGTTCAACAGGCAAAGAGACGAAGAAAAAGTTCAATAAATGCGAAATCATGCAGTGATACAGGTGGTAGCCATGTTGATGAACATGAAGTTGATGAAGATGAGAATGATGAAGATTGCTCGGAAGATAAACAAGGTATGTTGTGATGGAGTTACTGTATCAAAATAGAATTAAGGTTTCAACAATACTAGTACCACAACATATTGAAGAGAGCGAAACATAATAACTACTAAAGCTTTTCGTCTGACACTCATGCTCATCGGAGTAGTGCGTCAGAAAGAGAACAAAAACGAAAACCTAACAAATTATATACCCAGAAGAGAAAACTACAGTGAGGACTATTTTCGCATTATCGGCAGAGCTAGGTCAAAATTTCACTAAGGAATTTTAGAATCTGTCTACATCAAAACCATGGATCCCATATTGTGTAGACAGAAAGAGTTCGTTTTCCCATTGGGACTCTTTCAATAATCTATTATCTGTGGTTGTTTTTGCACTATACCAATCACTCACCTCTTTTCTAATTGGCCAATTTCGATCCTCTTCTGGGTATATAATTTGTTAGGTTTTCGTTTTCGTTCTCTTTCTGACGTACTACTCCGATGAGTGTCAGACAAAAATCTTTAGTAGCTATTATGTTTCGCTATGTTCCCGATTTTCAAATCCATTTTGAAGTTCTGTACCGATCAAAGATGGGGGTAACCTATCCTACAGTGTTTTACATTTCTTGCCTGCGTTTCGAAAATTGGTGTTTTCATACTATGCTGCATATCGACTCACCACCCTGTTTTCCTGTGTTTTCGCTCGTTCCTGGCTTCAAAACAGCATGCGTGCTTCCAGTATTCATATCCCTCTTTCTCCAGACAGTTTGGGGTGGGAGGGAGATGAAGGATGCGTATTTTGTCACAAGCGGATTTTTGTCCGCTATTGTAGTTTTCGTAATATTGCTATGATTATGATTATTATTGTTTTTATTTCAGACTCTGGGGATGGTCTAGTTGTCTTGGAAGGGAACGAGTCACAAGGCGACAAGGATATTAATAAAATGTTGGAGCAACTGGATATCATAGAGCATGCAGATTTTGTTCTCATTGAGAAGAAGGGACAACCTGAGAAGGTCGAAGAGACAAAAGTCTGTCGTTTACAGGAAGAGGCTACGCAGTCTATGTTGTCAAATGGAGGCTGTGACAACAGAGCAGCCGAATACTTAGGAGTGGGTGAAAAGATAGCGTTGCCTACAGCAGGAGAATGTTCCTCAAAGCAGCAGATTCTTGGTGGTAATATTGAGAATATACTTGAGAGTTTCAGCGATTCAAAAGAATCTATCTGTGACAAACAACTTGGGTTGGATAAGGTTGATACAGGAGTTGGTGGAAGGAGTGGCTGTGGAGGAATGGAGGAAGTGAGGTGTGAAAGTTCACAGGAAGATCTGAGGGCTTCAGAAAAGAAGAAAGAGGATGATGATGACGTTGGTAGAGAAGTTGTGAATATGAGAAGTTATGAAGCACGATTGTGTGAAGAAGTTAAGGTTAAGGAAGAGAGTGATGATCAAGTGGAAGATGAAATGAAGAATGACAAAGAATCTAATGATGAAGGAGGCAGTGGGGATGAAGATGAAGACGAAGTGGGGGTGGGAAAAGAAATTAAGGAAGTTTCAGAGAACGAAGTAGCAATGAAGAGCAAACCAGAAGATAATGACAACGACGATGATAGCTCAGTAGAAGAAGTAAGACCATTTTTTATTTTTTATCTCCCTGACTAATTTTTTACTTTATTGCTTTGCTCTAACACTTATCCTGTGAATTCAATGCTCTTCTTTTGAAATAATAGACAGAGGAAGATGTTCATCACATAGAGACAGTTGGTGAAGAGTACGATTGCTCAAAAGGCGAGTGTTCCGTGATGTCGTGCTTGAAGCAATACAGCATCAAGGATTGGCTTACTGGTAATAATAAATTTAGATGTGAAGAATGTACGAGGCGTAGAGATGGTGAGTAAAGCTTTTTAATCTACCCGACCCCCTGGTAATGGGATTAGTTGTATTTATAAGCCGTTGAGAATGGGGTTTGATCAGGAGGCAATGTTCTTGAGCGGTTTTACACACGGATTCGTTAGGCTGGAGAAGGGAACAGAATAAAAAATTGGAAAGGAGGGAGGAAAAGAATTACACCAATGATAACACTGAATGAACTTGATTTGAGATGAAATAAAAACTCGTGCATAAGAATCTGCATGTTATGCGTCCAGCCTATTGCTCAGAGACAATAGGCTATTGTTTCTTCTATTGTTTTAAGAAGAAATTTTAGCCCAAATTTAGTTCTGAGGAGTTTTGACTGGATGATTGTAGACGCAGACCAAGTTTCTGGGCTGGGGCGATTTGACCAGATGGTTGTAGACGCAGTAGATTCTGCGTAGTTTCTTATATGCGATGATTCTAAAAATAAATTTTTATATGCGATGATGTATTGTGATTCTAATTGTTATATATATGTGATTCATATTGCTTTATTCATTCAGAGTCATCGTCATCATCATCAACAACAACAACAACAACAAACTCCCCTGACAAGGGTAACAAATATGTCTATACCGTTGCTTCGAAGCAGATGCTTTTGTGGCGTCCTTCCCCAGTTCTGACGTTGCATTTGAAAAGATTCGAGCACTTTGGACGAAGCTTGCGGAAAGTGAATAAATTCATAGAATTCCCACTGGAACTGGACATGTCTCCGTATTTTTGCAAGAATGACCAGGTTTGTCGCCTGTCGACTTTCTGTTAGTTAAGAAGATGTGGGCTGATATTTTTTTCGTATTTTTACAATATTCCAAAGACTTTCGTCCACTATTGTATGTCTATACCGACTCTTTTCGAGTGTTCTTGAAGCTAAGTTTATTTTCTCCTGTTTTTCAGCTTTCAATAGACGACTTACAGTACACATTGTTTGGCATCGTTGAGCACAGTGGTAGCTTACATGGCGGCCATTATGTTGCTTACGTCAAATCACGAACAATGGATAGCAAAACGAAATGGTACCACGTCAGTGATAGTCGAGTGTCAGAAGTACAAGAGAGCTCAGTTTTGAAGAAACAAGCCTACTTGCTTTTTTATCAAAGAAATAAGAAGTAATTTATGTGCGCATTCGCATATCTGCATGAAAATTAATTGGGGTCTTGATATAAAGAGCTCCTCCGCAGCCACACAAGCAACCTCTCGGTATAACGAAGCCTCGTATGAGAAGAACCTTTAGGCTAAAATTTCTGCTTAAAACAATAGAAGAAACAATAGCTTATTGTGTTTGAACAGCAGGCTGCATGAAAATTTTGCAGGTTCTCCTATGATGGTTTTTACTGTATAACATCTGGTCCCCTGGAATGTTTCATGGCAAAATTAGATGATTATATTTTCTCGAGTTGAGGGACTCTATTTTGTTATTTGCTGCATTTTCAGATCTGCAACAGTTTCAATATATTTTTATTGTATAACATATATATATATAAGATTTGCAATGGACTTTTGAAAGGTGCAATGAGTATATTATGATAAATATATTCATGCAGGATATTTTCAAATTGAATTTAAATTTCTACAACAATTTCGTCATGCAAAAAATCGATTGTAACCTAGGGTTATTAATTTCTGTCAATTGTCGAATATTTTGAGCTCTGTTTGTCAGGTTTTTTAACTTAGTGGGGTGGGGGGGGGGCGTGGAATTGATATATTTTCGTAAATAAACTTGGCAATTTTTCTAAATTCCTGATAGTGAAGCAGGCGTGGTTGCATTTACTAAATCATCATCATAATCAGTGCGCCACCTAAATTTTTATTTCATCATGTAAATTTCAATATTATTAGTTTTCGTCTGTCGTTGTGTATTTTGGATAAAATACAATTGAATATGGTGCTGTGAAAGTTGTGCTTTCATTATTAAATGTTGTTCTTACGATTAAACATCCACATGTGTATTTGAATTGGTGATATCATAAAAGAAGTGTTGCCCTTAATAACACAGTGCTCGATTACAAAGTATAGTTTGCATAGCGTGTGGCTTTGCATGAAACTCATTATCACAGAGAATCAATCGTTTCTTTCCTTTACTTCTATTCTACTATACATAAACATGAATTTGAAAAGTAAGGTTTTAATGTACATTGCAGCTAATGTGTAGTTGCTTAAGAGATTAAATTTTTAGGTCTTCATGGAATGGATGTTTTGTAAAATCAAGATTTTTAGGGTTATTAATCAGTCGTCCCTTTTCTGTGTTTTATACCATAATAGATCATAAATATAATCAAACCACATGGAAGAATTCAAACAGCTAAGCTATTCAAGATATCTATTTCACCTAAATAGGTTTTCTAATACTAAAATATCATGTTTTTGCAATGTATACATAAATAAAAGCTAGCCTAGAAAACAGTGAATCATCGTCTCTGTGAACTCCATCTCCAGCAAAAATCTAAAAAAGAAGTTAATTTATCTCATTCATCATCCCTTCATTATGAATGTAAATATATTTTAAATTAATGGTATTAATTATGATTATATATAAGTTCATGCATAATTTATGTTGGTGTGGCGTTATTAATTAAAAACAGATCTATCATGCATTGTAATTGAAATTGAAATTGTTGTGGGCAAAATAGATGCAACAAACATGGAGCTAAAAATTGTTAGTTCATTATTTATGGAGATTCATAATTACAGCGACTTCTGCATCAATATATAATCAATATATAAAAAGATAATTGTCTTTTACAAAAACTCAAACAGAAGG
Source organism: Sanderia malayensis (assembly GCA_013076295.1). Classification (NCBI taxonomy): domain Eukaryota; kingdom Metazoa; phylum Cnidaria; class Scyphozoa; order Semaeostomeae; family Pelagiidae; genus Sanderia; species Sanderia malayensis. Next base: position 2,814,776 of record RQOL01000024.1, read on the forward strand.
AGCTTCGGAGGGATTTGATGGAGGTAAATGTGGTCCAGAAAGCGAGCGGAACAACAACATTGAAAGTATTTTGTCAACCAAAGTTTTGACAAGAAAGTGTGTCGATAAAGGCCTTGAATAATACAAGGTAAGTACTCTGTTTTTGGAGCTGGACTTAACTTAGCTCACCTAGAACAAGTTAGAAAGCTTGAAAAGAAATGTGAATAAAACTGACCCTTTCATAAGCTCAGTGAATTCCTCAGATCCACAAATACAAATCAACAGGTCTTCTTCGTGCTCTGGTTTCTCGGCATTTGCAAGGAATTCAAAAAGTATATCTTTATTTATTCTACCAGAGAAGCCATTCCATCCTTCAGAGGGCTTGCTCAAAATATACTCCACGTTAAACCTAAGAAAAATACGGAAATACTAAATAATATTGAATTAGCGCAACTATGGCATTGCGGAGTTTTGTTTATCGGTAATTTGCTGTTAAAAAGTGGCGGGAATATTGTCACAGCCACTCACGTATCTCTGTTATTTTCCACCAGTGTGTCTAGCTCTTTACGCCATAAAATGTCCGATTCATGACGATTTGCAAATAGCATGGCGGTTTTTCTGAAAAAAACAAACAAACTTTAATACTTTCATCAGGAGATAATTCAAATATTTTGCCCTTTGGATAAAGACAATGGAATTCGTAAAGAAACTAAGAGATTTGTCGATTTCATACGCAAAGTCAAACCTCGAGAAACTTTTTCAAAAACAAGCATTCTTTTCGCTTAATTGTTTTTATTCTCAAAGTTTAAATTAACATAAAATACCTTTTATTGGCAACATCCTTCACTGTAAAATCTATTATTCGGAGCATTGGTGTGAGACCTGGAAATAACAATGAAATGCAATAGAGTTTCAACAATTATAGACAACCCCTAAAATCTTTTAACCGATTTGAAAACTACAACAAGCGACAAAATCCTGGGACACTTGGGACTTTTGAAATTTTCGCACGTATCCTTCACAACCCTTCTCTCGCACGTATCCTTATCATCTAGATATATATCATATATCTCTGGAGATAGTTATATACAATATCAACAAAGCTCCTTTTGCATGGTGACCACAAGGGTCTGATTCAGAGAAAAAACATTGCTTAGGGAGTGTGGAGGGGTGCATAAAACCCACAAAAAAGACGTTTCAAGTTGGCAACCTTTTTTGTATTTTCAAAAGTCTCCCAAATACTTTTTCCACTTATACATTATGTATGTGGGAAAATTTGCCACATGGATTTAAAACTGCGATGTACGTAATTAATTTTCTTGAATTCCAACCACAATTCGATGACTTACCAGTACCAGCAGCAATCATGTAAACAAATTTCGCCTGCAACAGTCTGGCCAGCTGAAAGTTCCCAGTACAATCACTCACTGAAACAGCATCTCCAATCTGAAGTTTATCTAGCAGAGGTGTAAACGCACCATCTTCGTAGATTTTTATCATGAAATACAACCGAGCCTTGTCGCTTCTATTTTCATCTTCTCTGTCTCCAAAACTTTCCAAAGCCACGGTGTAGTTACGGCTTATTTTCACACCTTGAAGAGGAAAATGCGTTCATCAATGCAATTGCATCCCGATAACTCGAACCCCCGGTAACTCGAACTTTGGATATCTCGAAGCAATTTGTATTCCCTTTAAAAGCTTTTCTGGTACTTTGTGGCCCTCAATAACTCAAACATTCGTTATATCCAACCATTTTCATCGGTCCCATGAAGGTTCGAGTTATCGGGATTCTACTGTATGTATAAAGAGAGAATCTACAGCTCATAAATGAGGAATTTATGTATTATTAGCGCATAGATGATTAGTTCCCATACATTGGACCTCTCCTTCCAGTAAGCAATGATGTCCGATAGGTGTCCGATAATAAACTCTGTCCGGGAGCTCGATTGAAAATAGCTTCGTATCTGGGCTGACCCTATCAATTGCACAAACTTTGCAACTTCGAAAGGTGAGCTCTGAAATGCAGAAAATTAGTTATTTAGAATGAAGTTTCAGCAAGATATATCATATTGCATGCAGGCCCATAGAGACTATGGGTTCAGGGGGCTGGACCCCCAATAACTTCCCCAAAACAGGGTGTAGAACTTAATAAGTCTAGGACTTCTTTGAACTAACAACTAACTTACAATGCAAGTATATTTGTAATTACGAGTTCTATTTAAACTCGGGGATCTGGTAACCACATTACGTCATCCTGAGAATTGGTAACCCAAATTACGCCGTCAAAAATTCATGATATTAAGATAGCTTTTAGACAAGTTGCATGTAGCATAATTAATGTCTGGGATACTCGTTAACAAACCTCTATCTTTCTCATCAAATGATTTATTATCATTATTAAGCTTTTCTCCAATACCAGTCCATGTAACAAGGCTCGATTTCATGAGCCTGATTTCGAGTTTGCCACTTGAATTCGCCGTACCATGTACTAAAGTTGAAGAAGTAAATTTGTTCAAGAATAATAACGCATAGCTATGAATTTAAGCTCGATCTGGCTCGAAAAATCTCGAACAGATTCCCATTTCCCCTCGTTCTCTATTAGGGTGAATTTAGTTCGAATATCTCGAGCTCCCGCCATGTCGAACAAATGCTCATTTCCCCTGCGAGTTTGAGATAGCAAGAGTCGACTGTACTCATTTTCAGGTTACCTAAACGAATATCTAAGCGTGTATCTCAGCCTTGTAAGATTTTGAGTCTTAAACAATTGTTACTTTGCTCTGCCATAAGTCTGAAATGTGCTCACAACATTTATTTATTTTATTTATTTTTTCTTTTAAACACTAATTTAGCCTTTTAGCACTTTTTTGTACACCAGGCTGAAAAGAAGTGTTTTACTTAGACCTGTTATGTACATTAAAGATATTACACATACATACATACATATCTATATCAACATGCATGATGCAAGTCTTTCAACACTTTCTTTGGTTATTACATGTTATTATCTTGCGCAGATTAAAACAACGAACGTCACGTTAATTTGAGCAACAAAAAAAAGAAAAACTTATATTCACACCCTCAATTGTGAGTGATAAGTAAAGAGAAACATATTTGAGGATTCGCAATACTTTCATGTGACAGAAACACCTGCTTTTCAATTTCTAATTAATAAAACTAAATGCTTTGTCGAGATATAAATGCAAACATACCTTGAAAAGACGAGATTACCTTTTCCAACACTGGGAAAAAATAAAAAAATAATGACAACAGTTATCCTGTCACCTCAGCCTTAATTACTTCCATTTTAAATGAAATGGAAGCGTAAAAAACTTACTGATATGAATTTGATAATATTTTTCCCCAAGCAAGACTTTACAATTGAATGTCTTGCCATCTTCACAATCAATTATCAATGAATCTGAAGTAATATGCTGGGAAAATAAAAAAGACAATTAAGAACAGAATCAATATGTATACTCTATTCCATTGCTTTAAAATTAAATCCAGATAAACACTACCTTTCTCTTTGTGTAAATGGAAATCATAACAGAGCTTTCATTTTGAAACCATTCATATCTAGAACAAAAAATACATACAGATTTCTTCTTTCTCTACAATGAAAAAGTCTGCCATTCAGAATTTACTGCCAAAAGTTCCATTTAGCTGAACGAGAAATTTGAAACTTTACCTGGGGATTATATTGGTGGTATCGATCTTTTCATCTTGATCTAAATGCATAAAAACACAATTGTTGAAACTAACATAATACGTAAAAGATACAATCAATGATACATATTAGTTTTAAAACAACCTACTGGATAATTGAGGAGATGACGGTCCAGCTAATTTTGGAGATAATGCCTCTGACCCTCTCCTACCTGCAAAACAATTTTATGCTGTCAAGAATAAGGCATTTTAGTTATGCAAATGGCTGAAAATATTGATGAAAAATTATTGAATCATACTTTGTGCTGTTTGCTCGATCGGTCCAATCAGACATTTTGCTAACATTGATTCAATATTTACCCATTTGTGAACCTAGAAAGCAAGAATAAACTTGTTCAGATTTTTGGAATTACAGTGTTAGCATTATCTGATGTCTCTTTCTGAAGCTTTACACTGTGAGAAATCAAGAAAGAAATGATGGATGAAGGATGAACTAATGCAAGAAATGCATTAGTGAATGCAAGAGATGCAAGAAATACAATACCTCATCAAAGTATTGAGTTCCATCTTTTCCAGCTCCTCGCATTAACTCGGAGATACCCCCAGGGTGATACTCAGTATAAGCAGTTATATTGTAAACATTACCTGGAAATCAAGCCGTATGAGAAATGGACATGAGAAACAGCAATTACATTAGGGAAGCTATTGGGAAGTCATTTTGCCATGAAATTATTCAATGGTGCTTCTCTGTCGTCAATTGAAGTATAGGAATTATATTTAAACGACAAACATTTTATTTTACGAAATAATTTTATGTTGACATTTAATCTTATTTTCCAAGAAAAGGTGAACCGTAAACAAACTTTATAAATTACGTGTTTGTTGGATGATAATAAATTGACGAACATCCACGAAGTTTTATACCTCTGAGGAGCATCCAGCAGTCATCTTCTTTATTGTGTTTTGCAAGTTCTTTCATCGATACTGTTTTCAATTTGCCTCCAAAGCCTTGAAGATCGCTTCCGCTGGTCCCGAGTCGGATCCAATCCATTAAACTTCTCCCACGCTTGAGGAGAACTTTAGGCCGCTTCCCAGCCACTGGTCCAACTGTATTTGTGTTGGAAGAATTATTGATTCCTTCTCCCAACATGTCTGAATCTGGTTTTTCGTTTACTTCACTTGATCTCGACGCTAAGGCCGTGTTTTTCGGGTTCTTCGACAAGCAAATATCACTTCGTGCTTCTGCATCGCCGAAGTTCGTCTTGCAAGGTCTTGCCGACTCCTTCAGCGTAAAACTACTTGCGCAACCCAGGACGACAAATTATTGTTGATCTGATCAATTAGAAATTATTTTGGAGAATCGATAATACAATAAACTAGTTTGTACCTTTCATTACCCTCTTGAAATTGAATATTTTCACTCCACAATTGACAATGCTGACTTGAATGGTATACGACAAAATAAAACTGTTCACATATTTCACATGCATACATGCATATCATTATAAGCCGATTATACCGTGTTTCCTCTAATTAGCGCCCACTCTCTTTTAACCGCCCCCTCCAATAAGCGCCCATCCTAAAATCAAGTGTGAAACTAATTCTTACATTTTCACTGTTTTGTTCAAACATAATTTTGAAAAATATTTTTCTCATTTTGCAAAATGTTTTCTAATTTTCCTCTAGTAAACGCCCTGTATCATCACACAAGGGCGCACAAGCCAAGGTTTCTTAAAGGGGCGAAAGGGAAGATTTTCCGACAAACTCTTGATTTTTCCAACGGATCCCAACGAAAATATATTTCACCACAATATTCATGAAAAGCCTGTCAGCTGTCGAATTTTTCCGACAAAGTTTATGCCAGGGGGAGGACGACGGGTCGCCTTTGCCTTTGCTGTTTCGTAATTATTTTTTCGCTTTTTATCTCTGAGAAACATTTATGGTACTTTGTATTACTCCAAACTTATCTTTCAAGCTAAACCAGAACCAACTCAACTTATGTAGTCTCGAAATATTTTGAAGCTTAAAATTTCAGCAACAAAATGAAGAAATAGGGAAAGGATTACAGTGAAAACAAACACATACTTTGATTTTATTTCTTTCTACTCAGAACTGTAAGCGTAACAGAAGATTAAAAACATCAATTCTCAAACTTCAATTTTGAAAAACTATTATCATACAAAAATTATTTCAACAATGGAGAAAGTACAATAATACTGTATATCCACAAAATAGTTTCCAACTCAATATATTATATAAAATCTTGGTGTTCAATATGTTCATCGTCTATAAAAGTTTTGCATGCAGGGACTATGTAATTATTTCTAGAGAGAAAGATGTTAGTGTTTTTCAGTTCGCGATGGATCTAAACGACGCAGTTCGGTGAGTTTTTCATCTCTCCATTTTCTTCTCTCATCCAACTGCTCAAGTGGAATGATTCGACACATTGCTTCGTGAATTTTTTCAGCTGTCTCTCCAAGCAAAGGTCGTGGTCCGCCCTCCTCCACACACACTTTCTCAATGTTCATGGCATATCTCTCACAATAATCTTTTACGCCTGTTTGAAACCAAGTAAATAAAAGTTGATGAAAATAGTAATTCACAAGAAAGAGCTCTTTTGGAACTTGGGAAATTGAAAAAGCCCTTAGTACTGAAAGTTTCTTAATTAGGCTCTTATACTTTCGAATGATAAATTTCATTTCTCTTTGTTTTGAAGTTGAGCATTTTTGAATTGAACCCGTATCGTCATGAAAAAAACCCGTGCAGATTGAAATTAAAAATTACAATCCTTTCCAAACAAAAGATAACGAAAGTTTTTATAAAGCCATGCTGTGCACACAACTAAAGTCGATAGACTCTTTTTTAAGAATAAAAATTTTACATTTTATTAACCATTCTTGCACCTGGTACTTCTAGTTTTGTTTCGTGAGCGTTTTGCCATCCTAGTTCTATTTTCTTATAACCCCAATTCCGTATATAAAAACGTGTAATGATGCTAATAACAAGATAAAATAAAAAATGGTGAACAATTATGACTCAGTTTAGCTGATGAACAAGAAATTAAAAAAGCAATTGAGTACCTGCAGCATTTAAATGAATTGTCTCAAATGGTCCCATGATAGCATATCTGAGGCCTAGTCCCTGGCTGACGGTTGTATCAACATCTTCGGGTGAACACACACCATCCTATATTATCAATTAAACGTCGATAAGTTAGCTGCCATGAAAGTCAAACTCCTCAATGTTGCGAGGGTAGAGATTAAATCTCTTTGTCTCAGTACAGATCATTTGCTTTACCTCAGCAACAATTCGAATTCTTGTCTTGGTGTTTAACCTATCAAGGTTCGATTTTAGATAGACTGAATGTGAAATACATCTGAAGCATAAAGAACTAAAACCCTAACAAACGTTTTCGTATAAAAATACTAATTTGCTTGCCGAGGTTCAACATTCTTAAATTGTCGAGTTAAAACGTGGAATTACTCTTAAGTTGTTCTCAAAGCCTTGCTTTTTGAGAGTTGACAAACAAAACATCTTGAACTTGAACTTGAACCTGGTTTTATTCTCATATTATTCTCTTCTTCTACTCTCAATATTCTTATAAGCTTTTCTCTTGTAAACAAGTGTGTACTGTTGCATCTGTTCATATGCAGCATTGACTATAAATGTTACAGTGCTGTCATAAAACAATTGATTGTCTCTTAATGACTGATCAAAAATGCGTGTATTACCAATGTAGTGTCGTCAAAAGCCGCTGGGAGGGTTAGCCTCGTAGCGGTAACGATTACTACCAAAGGGAGGCTGGGGGAAAACCGCGAGGGATGAGATAATAATGGCGCATTGAGAAGCCTGTAGCTTTACGGTCTTCAGGTTTGGATATATATGTATTACAGTTTTCTGGAGATATTTTAACCAACCTCCACAAGTCTCCACGCCTCCATAAGCAAAGCATATTGCAGTCGGTTTAATATGAATCCATTGACCTCCTTCTTAGCCACAACTGGAGCTTGACCAATAGCACTCATGAGACATTTGGTCCGGCGTATTACCTCTGGCTCTGTCCATGGCGCAGGCACCAGCTCCACAAGCGGGACCAGATGAGGTGGGTTCACCTGTAATTAACAATACACACGTGGTCATCACATGGCTTAATGAAATATTTGATCGAATATAGTTACTCAGAGGTCCTTTGCTACTTATGTAGTTGTACGAGCAAATAAGGAAATGTTTGCGTGTACAACATGAAAGTTGCAATGCAGCAGCGATTCAAATAAGCATCCGCGGCTATTATTGAATTATTCGGTCTTTCTAAGGGGGCGTTTATTGAAAAGGTTGTTTAAAAAAGAGGCGTTTATTGAATTTTCAGCGCTTAAAAAGAGAGGTTTATTTAATTTTCAGCGTTTGAAGGGAGGCGTTTATTAAATAACCGGTGTTCAAATGGAGACGCATACTTAATGGATTGTTCTATATTTTGAGCAAATTGGCTGGTAGCTATATTTACGTGGTTCGGAAATACGAGGAAAAATGGCTTGCTATTACTGAACCTAGCTCACAAATCTCGCTTGCGTGGCTAAAAAACTTGTGACATCAAGCGTGCCAGATGGCTTTAGCAGTACGTAGATCAAATCAACGTGAATAAATAAAAAAGACTTGATGAGCGCGTTGGCAATCAAATATTATACCTGCAGATGCTGTTGAAATTCACTATAAATTAAATCTGATAGCTAATTAACCATTTTAATATGTTCACTCATCCTTTGTTACGTGCAATGCGCAATGCAGACTTTCGTTGATTAGTACCATCTGGATGATTACTTTACTTTAAACAGGCTTGCAAACTTTGGTTACATCATCCATCTCTTTAACTTATATCCTACCATATGAGCTAAATTCTTTTGTAAGTAAGTAATAAAAATTAGTTGATAGATCTAGATCCCTACCGGGTGGGCCACGATACAGTGAGATCGGTTTGGTAGATCTTCTGTGAATGAAGATGGTATGATACATGAAGTAGAGCTCGCCAAAATAGTTCCATCGTCAGCCTGTCTGCTCAGTTCTCCAAATATACGCCTCTTCAATTCGATGTTTTCGGGCGTGCATTCCTAAAAGAAATATTCAAAACTTCGACAAACTTCAAGATTTCAAAATGAAAGGCGTGATTTTTGAATGAACAGTTTTAATATCCAGAATTGATTAAATACTGGGTATTAAAGCTAAGAGATATTGATAAAATGCTGGAATTATTAAATATTCACAAAAGAACTGTCCAAATATATCAGAAAAGGCTCCTGATAATATTTAACTCAACTAGGCTCTGTTCATTGAAAGTGATGTTAATTAATTCACCGCAATCAGTAATTAACAAATGTGGGTTTCATTCAAAATCCTTTCCATGTTTACATATGTAGGAGTACATAACGTAAGGCTTTTCGTAATCAACAGAGGCGGCTTCAAAAATCCAGCACAATTTATTAGTATTTCTAATCAAAACATCATGGATTGCGTTCATATGACAGCTCATATCGATCAAATCCTATTCTTACGTCTGTTTGATTGCAGTAAAAGGATTGATTCCGTTCTTGTTGAATAGGAAGACGTTGATTTAGACTCAGGAATTAGCCAATGAAATCTCAGCATCCTTGCTCAATCCCTACACCGATTGGTTCATTCCTGACATATCCCGGTGATATAAGAGGCAAAGCTTTTGAGATAAATTTACACAGACAGAGAAAACAGAACCTTACATCTGCTTAGTTCTCAGCAGCTTTCGGGCAACTCTTGCAACGAAAAGCAATTTATTAAAAGTATTTATTCTGCACAAAAAAGCATCCTGCCTGCGCAAATCTTAAGACAAACAACATTCCACGATTGTTAACAGTTTCTAGTGAAAATGTTTGGTATTCAGAAACTTTTGCCTGCTTACAGGTGCAGTTTGCAACTATAAAATTTGCATGGATTACGAATAAACAATTTCTCAAGGTCGGCACGTTGGTTCACACAGAAAAAGGTTGGCCTTTCAGTTAATGTTGGTATTCATTGTGGTGATCAGGTACATTGCATAGACTTTACGGGTCTCGCTCAGCGAAACATTATCGCTTCAATTGAAGACGCACTATTGTCGAGTAAGTTTGGGCATCATACATCTGCTACAACAGCAGAATTCAGCGAATGGTATAAAGTACGGCAATGTATACCGAAACGGAAAGCTTGGCAATAGTCATTGTGTCCATACCAATCGTAGTACTGAACATAGCAGAGTTCGTTGTGCTCAGCAAGGAGAAGAAAAATTTAAAGAATCACGAGAGAATCCTTCGCAGTCTTGCAGTCGCTGATTTTCTCGTCGGTGGAGTTCTGATTTACGGCTACTCCAAGCAGATTATCAGAATACAGCATGGCATTAACAAGGACGTTGATCGATCCACAAACGCTGGCATATGGTTCTCGATATTCTCCTCTATCCTGCACGTCTTTGGCTTGACACTAGATCGTGGCATCGCTATACAGTACCCGTTTAAACACAAGCGTTGGGTGACAAAGAAGCGCACGAATGTCTTCTTGGCATTGATATGGCTCAGTTGTTCAGTGGTGATTCCCGTGGCTTTTCTATGCCCTGAAACAAACACGGTCCAACTTGTGTTCTCGTATCTCGCACTTTGCTTCAGTGTTATCATCATCGGCATCTATATCATGATCGTTAGGCGAGCCATGGCGAGTCGAAAGTTTGTTAAAACAGGAGGTATTGTCAGCTCGAATGGAAAGAAGAATAAGCAGAGTGAGAAAACGAAAAGGGAGCATCGCTTGATGTTCATGTGCTTGGTTATTTCAATGTCGTTCGCTGTATCGGTGACGCCGTTTGCCTGCTTGACCATCGCAAATATAAAATTCGTGGTATACTCATGTTTGATGCTTGTTGGCAATTCACTGATCAATCCAGCCATCTTTTTCTACATGAAATGCAGGGCACGTAGCAGAAAGGAATATGTTTCCTCGTGAAATTCTATTGCAGGGTCGATGCACGAGAGAAAATTGTACATTGAAATAGATTGAGATATATCTTGTAAATATTTTATTGTAGTTTAGTTCAGTGAAATGTATGTGGACAGATCAAAATAAAACTGAAACTGATCGCATTATCTTGGTGTGATTCGAGGTATTTCAACGTAGTAGCAACATATTTTCTCCATAAGAACATCCAACTTCGAGAAAGCCTTCTCAAAACGTTCTGAAAAAGTTCCTAACTTTAAAAAGATTCTTTTACTCGTATTAAAAAGCTTAAAATGTTTTCATTCTTCACTTAAAGAGCCCTAAAATTTTCTTAGCAGATTCTAGCCACTAGAACCCTTACGTTCTCATACGATCGTATTGCTATAAAGGAATGGGTATTGCTTGTAGTAATTCTAATAAATCTCCCAATCTATTTGGGTGTATAAGTAGGTATGTTGCCACTCATTCTGTGTGGTTTCCTGGGAGCTAGCACCCTTATTAGCAAGCAGAGAGTATGGCACTTTTAGTAAAATGAGATAACAACTGAGATTCATTACTTAAAACTGTGGGCATTGGCCTTTGCAAACCTTGTAAAATCTCATTGGAAACTGCCATTCTCTGCTGCAGACTGACTCATCAGAAGTAAATAGGTTAATCAGTATAGGTAATGGATTAATCATTACTGGTAATGGATTAATAGGTACTAGTAATGGATTAATCAGTGCTGGTAATGGATTAATAGGTACTAGTAATGGATTAATCAGTGCTGGTAATGGATTAATAGGTACTAGTAATGGATTAATCAGTGCTGGTAATGGATTAATAGGTACTAGTAATGGATTAATCAGTATTGGTAATGGGTTAATCAGTACTAGTAATGGTTTAATCAACACTGGTAATGGATTAATAGGTACTAGTAATGGATTAATCAGCATAAATATTACATTAGTTCAAAGATGCTGCTGCGCTGGAGGTTGTGAGAGATGAGAGAGGTTGCAAAATGCAAGACTTAGCTTGCGGTTAATAGAGTTTTACACACAGTAATTGAGACACAAAATAAGTATGATGGTTTAACCTTACCTGCACATAGAATGCACCAGACAAAGCTTCTTTCAGGTCAGAGGTTCCGGTGATTAGAGTAGATGCTTTTTCAGCATCATTTAGAAATCCATCCTTTTCCATTGTAATTAATTGAGTCTTGCAACTTTCCAGGGCATTCAATATCTGGGAGTTGTCAATGTCGTAGAGACTAACTTCGTAGCCAGATTTTGCAAAGATCTTAAAAGGCAACGTGTATGTAAATATTATTAGCAATATAGCGAAATGGGTTGAGTAAAGACATTTTTAACAGTTAAGTGGTTTGATTATGTGGCAATAGAGTATGTTTTTAAAGTAATCATAAATTTATCATAAATAGAAAAAAATATGTATATGCCTTACAGCAGCCCAGCACCTGCCAATTAGACCACTAAAAAAAAATTTAGTTGTCAATATATTTAATAGTCAATGACATCATCATCCTTTGTGCTTAAATTAAATGCACTACGAAATATACGTAGTGTGAGTAGCAAAAAGTCTATTATTAACAGATATTTATATGCTATATATATGAATACATGTTTTTCTTTATAAAAGTGGTTTATAAGAACATAGTACTCAAGTTGCCAAAGAGTTAAGAACCTTCAGTACTAGAGTGGAAAAATTCACTGCTACAAATTGAAATATATACATGCTCAAATTTCTAGGGGAAATTCCCAGCAAGCACAAAATACCTTATGTTAAATGTTACAAATATTCCTCATGGTATAAAATTGTACTTTTGCTAATATAAAACTTTTTCATTGTTGATAAGAAAGCCGAAAGCCTTAAAAAGGTCTTAGCATTGAAATTGTTAAAAATACTTGAGTACTGCTCTGAAAAAAATTTTCTTATAAAAAATATGTGGAGAAAAGAAATGTATTAGAGATAGTAATTGAAGTGAAATAGATTTTGAAGCAGCCAATGTGGTTTTGCGTAATATTCCTCTTTTTATTTATTAATTTAAACGAGGAAAATACTGCTTTGTAAAGTAAAGTCACATGATATACGTTGTGTTGCATAACATCATCACCTCACCTGCCAACAACAGCCACTTTTCTCCTTGCACTGTTCGCATTTGTATCTAAATTTTCTGAATTCATTGCTTATTTCTGTTGCAAAAACACATTGATATTTCAAATTGCAATTAAAATATAAGAACTTTATTCGCCGGAAACTAATATGATTAATAATAAGAATGGTTTGTGGTGTAAAGGTAACCTAACCTCTTCTGTCTGTTGTATTGTTAGGACGCAGTTCACAATAACAAAAAATCCAGTATGGAGATTTAAGTTAGATTATAGCTTGATTATTTCACTTACTTGGTTGAAAAGTCCTTCAACTTTATTCTCCTATAAATGTCTCGGCAAGATCTTGGTGAAGTTCAGACTGAAACAAAAGTTTGCAATGAAATGAGTTCATGAACCAAAACAGAACAGAACTATCAACAATGTTTTGGCTGTTGTTGTTGTTTGTATTGGAAAACAGGTTTTCACAAAGGGAACTGCTGGTGGTGTTAATTACCCCTTGTAAAGTCCCCATGTCCTCTTTCGTTGATAAACCCCTTTTGAAAACAAGATTCTAAATCAAGCTTTTTTCTTTCTTGATTCTCCTCTCTGATAAGGCCTCCTCTTTGAAACTAAATTTGAAGTAAGCCCCTTCCCTCTTAAGTCCCTCTTCCATGTATATTCTTCGCTTATAACGATGATGAAATTATCAACGACTGAGCCATAACAGCTCATAAAAGTTATTTTGCAGTTACTTTATGCTGAAACTCAAACTCGACTATATTTTTCAACAAAATTAATCAATTATAGTATACTGTATATATAAAATTAAATGATTACTCAATGAAAGAGACGCATGATTCGCTTCGCACGCTACCTCTCTCTACACATAGTGTATTGAGGACTGTTCAACGGTGTTTGCTAAAATTCCTCCTTATTATTGGTGTACTGTATAAATTTTTTGAAATAATAAGCTGATGGACACTGGACACATGAAAAAACTTTAAGTGAACTATTGAGCCATGTGTTTAGTTGACGTGCATTTCATTAATTTTACAGTTTTTATGTTTGAAAGCAGCAAATAGTATAACGAAACAGCAAGTAATAGAGTCACACACACACCTTCGGTTTCTTATAAATGGTTTCTTATAAAAAAAATCGGTGTAATTAAAAAAAAATTTAGCAATCACATTTTAAAATAAGAGTTACAAGAACATTTCTTTGAAGTTCATTTAAAGAGTTTAACTATTTTAGAGCCTCAATGACCCCTCTTTAGAAATCCCGGGGGGTCAGTGAAGCTTTTAACGGTATCAACTATTGCATCATTCACTTTCTTGGCACGGAAAGCTGCAGGGAGCGGAAAATAATACCCATGCTGTTGTTGCTGTATAGTCCATATATGGCCTCGCTGGAGGTGTAGCCAGGTAGATCCAGTTAGTGATTGGTCAATTCTTAACAAAACATTCTATTGTCATTGTTTTTCTCCCAGTCATGACCACTGGCCATATTGATCAATCAGCGAGTTGGCTGCTGTTGGATGTTTAATTTTGGGAGGCAGACTTGGCAATCTAATAATTGATAACTTTGCTTCAAAACAAGGCTGTTTCTTCGTACATATATGTTGGTGTGTATTTATAAATTACCTTCGTAATAAAGACAAGCATTAATATGAAAGAAAATGGTCACAAACTCCATGATGTAGAAGTGTACAATTATTACTCGCCCTTGCAAACTCGCGATGACACAAGTAGGGCAAATTTTCTCGATAGTTTAGACAAGACTTTAAAGGATCTTGCAGATGCCAGTAAAACTACAGATAACGAAGAAAATGGTTTATACACATTGAAGAAGCATTTGCCAGTAATATTACGACTTTCCTACGATATTCCGTTTCCAGATGTGAGGGAATATTGCACGCGAATATTGCAAGAGCTTGAGGTATTATATGTCATACTTAGGACCTTATTTGTTTTACTGCCTACCTAAATCTCCTAGATGCATGAAAGCAGTCTAATTTAAGAGAAGTTTTTGTTTTTTCTTATGATGACTTTTTATTTGTTAGCTAAGCAAACTCATTATTATACCTTTAACAAACTTTGTAGGCGTTGCTCCCATGCCCGAAACATTGTCGACATTGAAAACAATGTAAAAAAAACAATATCATCCAGGAAACGAATTTTCTATTTATATCTTGCAGGATAAAGGTGTTGGGGTGCCAAGAACCAGATATGCAGGACCAACATGTTTTATTTCATCAAAAGAGGTATATATATATAAACTAAATATTTATTTCTAATCTTATCAGTATGCACAATAAAATCTTGCAGAAACTGGAAAGGCTATATTGTGAGTCAACCCATCAGTAAATTTATTTTGGTTTAAAAGATATTATGTCTGACATGAAATAAAGAATTTTGTGTTGGGGCACTCCTTATGGCACACCATTATTTGGAATCGAGTTTATTTGACAGCTGTATTGCCAAATTCTTTCGCTCATAGTTATTTTCTAACAAATAACTAGATTGACAATTTCTAAAATCCTTATAATCCAAACAGACAGATCCATGTGATTGGCTGTGCTATATTCAAGAGATCCTATTAAGCTTATTCAATTGCCCCAGTAAAGTTAATGAGAAGATAGCTTCCCAACTTCTAGGTGTCAGGAAAAGTAGCTCCGAGGTCAGGTAATAGCTAAAGAGAATTAAATTACCATGAGTAATGCCTATAACTTTCCAAATTACTTCAGATTATGCTCTGACAGTGATCATATAGATGTGATGTTTCTCCACATAGTTTTCATACTGCAAAACAAAAGCCATGAATAAATCAGTATTTTCACTAGTAAGAAGTCTGTTCAAGCATTTTGCATTAATTTTTCTTTTCATTTCTAACCAGGATTGCATTATATTCTAGCTTGTGGAAGCCTTTTGCACTAATTTGTATAGCCTAACCAGAATTGCATTATTTTCTTAATTTATTTCAGCCTTTTGCACTAATTTGTGTGGTCTAACAAGGATTGCATTGTTTTTTAGCTTATCCCAGCCTTTTGCACTAATTTGTATGGTCTAACCAGAATTTCATTTTTTTCTAGCTTATTCCAGTGGACACAGATGATGAAGAGATCTTCATCCACTTCTCCGATGCCTTCCTCTATTCCGGCAGGGTGACAAACATTAAGCGAATCATGAGTTTTCATTTGCCATACCTGGATGCATTTATGAGCACAGAGTCATACTTGATGCAAGGTGAAGGACCTCTACCTTTTGATTGGAGATGCTACATTGGCATACTGGTATGTCACTGCTTAAATCTTCTTCAGATAATACACACTTAGCACCTGAATTTCTCATTGTTAATTCAATACTTGACTTGGTGTTTTTTATTGGCCATTGGTCAATGTTTCAAGTGTCATATTTCTGCCCACTGATTTACGTGTTTTGTATAATGTATAACTTGTTGCTTAGCAGTGTTTTGTTTGCTGGTTTTTAAAGGCAAACAGCACTCAACTCGACATCTCAAACAGTTGTCAGTTTCTTTTGTTTAACATTGTTTGCTCCTGAGGAAGGGAATATTTGCTCTTGAGCTATGTTATTGCAGGAAAATAATACCTAGAAACTAGTATTTCAAGCACATTTTCAAAATAACTCGTGTTTACATCCTTTTCTTTGCAAGCATAATCCAGAAGGTGAATTAACTAAATTGTTTGATAATAAATTCTTCTTTAATCCCTGCCCATTGTTCCTTTGTTTTGAAAATTCAATTTTCTGTACTATTGTTTCAAGCCATTTGGTGCATCATTAGTTTAAAAGAACCTTTTAAGTTTTGCCCAGCATTAAGCAGTTTTTTGTTCTTCTATTTCAATGCAAATCTTGATCTTTTTGTTTCATTTAACAGGCTGCTGCTAGACACCAATGCCAGTACCTGGTGAGCTAATTGAATAGTGATAATTTCATTTTAATGTTTGCTGCAGGGGCGTCGTGGGACCTGAATTTTACGGTGGGTCAAACATGAACAATTTCCGAAAAGTGGGTCAAACGCTGAAAAATTTCCGAAAAAGTAGGAATATCTCCAAAATTTCCCCAAAATCCTGCGATTTTGCTTTCATAGGGTGGGCCATGGCCCCCCTTGCCCCCCCCGGCCACGACGCCCCTGGTTTGCTAAAATATTTCTGGATTTCTGGTAGACGAAATGCTGTTGTATGTTGATTAAACCCACGTTTTCAGTTTTGTTTTTGTGTTGGCATTGGCAGGTGAATATATGCGAAACCGAATTCTTGCTTCAAAATGGAGATCCAGACTGGCTAAAAGGGATCGATCATGCTCCGAAAAAACTCCAAAATCTAATGGAGGTAAATAAAATTCTCGCGCACAGACCCTGGCTCATCACGGTCGAACATTTACAGGTGAATTTTTTCGCTCTCTCGTATTTATATATGTCGCTGCACATCTGCTTTCTTCATCTTGGTCCGCGACCCTCAACGACTATATGGAAACCAGGCTTAACTCTATACAACTGCTTAGCTAATTTCTAGTTACTCATCGTACAAACCAGGCTTGGTGTGTCCACATTTGTTTATTGTCTATTTTTTTCTTTTAGAGTCTTTTAAAGGGTCCGTCTCTGGAGACCTGGTCAGTGGCTGAACTCGTGCATGCCATTGTCATTCTCGTCCATTATCACGGCGTGGCTGGGTTCGTCTACGGCTGCGGGGTGAACCCCGAGATCGACATGGAAGGAGGGCACACTTTCATCACGCCCTCCATATCGGATTCGAGCTCGAACGCCGAACCAACGACGCCTACTTCGAACGCGGTGAATTGCTTTAAACAGCTGCAAACGTTGGAGAACAACACTCAGACTTTGTTGGAGCGGATGAAGCAAGTGGAGAAGGAACACGAGCAAGAGGAAGAGGCTACGCAAGAAGAGGTTCTCAGGCAGTTTCGGAGTGTGGAAAATGGAGAATGTAAGTGTTAGAATACGAAGTCTGTATATCAGTTACCCGTGAGAGTGCTCAATACATTAAAGTAGAGTTAGACATACGTTAGTACATCTCCCCCAATACATCTTAATACTGTCGAGATGCAGAGCTTAGTCTTTTGACTCTTTTCTCTTCCATGTAAGTGTAAAAATATTGATATAGTTACGGTTCAATTTAATGATCAAATAAATAACTTCGAGGACCTATCCTCGGATCGGATCTTGCTGTTATTTTTAAACCGAAGCCAAGTTTTAAACTTTAGTCTTTGTTTTTTCATTGTATTACTGATGTAACAAATCTGTTTCTTGTGCAGTGGCTCTGGCGAAAGAAGAGACAGTTGTTCCGGAGGTAGCACCGAACTTGGATCGATACAGACCCGACCGGGCATTCCGGTACGAAGATTTCGCAAAACGAGACCGGGACAGTGGTATGAATCCATTCAGAGCTCAGGTGAATTAAATAATTCATTGGTTTTTTACTTTGCAAGTTAATTAATTATTTGGTTTGTTTCCCCGCGAATTACACAATCTTTTATAATCCTAATTAACTATCATTAAATTATCATCTATTAACTGTTGGCATTTGTCATTTCATATGATGACCCTGTATTCCTGCTTACAGGATTTCTCTTGGCACAAACATGGTTATTCACTGGTCGACCGTCTTTACCCAAATATCGGTGGCTTGCTTGATGCTAAATTCAATGCCATTGTCAGTCTTACTTATAAGACGTAAGTTATCAAGACTTTTAACCAGTTTATTAGTTTCTTGACTTAAACATCCTTTTCGACTGACAAGTTCACTGTTTTCAATCTTCATTACGCATAAGTTTATTGAGAGAGATTTTGAGAAAGTCAAAGATTTTATCTTTTACTAAACCCTCGTGAGCCCCACTATAAGCCTGTAAGCCCACTAAAAGCTCATAAACTCCGCTTAGGTTTCGAAATCTTCACTCTGAGTTCTCATTAGCTTTTTTCATGAGTTATATTTAGAATCTTAAGCAATGCTACGTTATTCAGTTGTCAACTTAATAAAATAATTACTTTTCCTCTCTTTCTTTATCAGCATGGGAGATACAACGGATGTTGATACTTCGATATTTCGACTTGCTACATGGAATTACATCCACCTTGTTTATGGTATATTTCATGATGACTATCGTTACGATGAGGTAGTTATAAACAAACGTTTTTTAGTCGTTTAAAACGTTTTTTAAACGACTTTATTTTCTCTTCTATCCTTTTGTCTGTGATTGAAGATATTGAGTCTGCCTATATGAGGATATGCACTTCGATGTCAGCCCCATGTTTTGCAGCTGAATTGTTTTACTTCTTGCAAACTTGGCCTGAAATGTATTCCTATGTACACTCAAGTCTGCATAGTTTGAACTCGTGTAATTCGAACTCTATCTAATTCGAACGAAATTCTCTGCCCCTTCAAGGATCACTAATGAACCAATTCTTATAAAACAAACCTCTATAATTCGAACTTTTTGTAATTCGAACATTTTCACCCTTCCCCAGGGTGTTCGAATTAGACAGAGTTGACTGTAGTTAGTAAATGGTGCCAGACCAATGCTATTCCTGACTTATACCTACTTCTTATATTTAATATGCCATTAATCATCTTGAGCTTTTTTCAATTGCTTTCCAGGTTAACCAATTACTATATCGACCCTACAAAGAATACGTGAAAATGGTAGGTTTCTGATAAAACGAATGCTTTGTATATATATTGTTGAAATTTTAAGAAGAAAGATATGGCAAGAAAATAAAAAGGAAGACCAGGGGCTGCTTTTTTAAGCACTTCAACTCCGTTGATTTAATAATATTGGTAATTATAATAATAGGAAAAATTGATCTTTTTTGTAGGTAACAACATCAATGATAATAATGATTTTTTCTGTAGGTTGCTTGCTTTCCTGAAAAAGTTACTCAGCATGATTATTTGAATTTCTTGGATCTCAAGCACTCTGAAAAGGTAAGTGGATCTTGGTGTCATTTTGTTTCACTCTTTATTGCTTCTATTTGCCTTGTAACAGACATGCTTGCCTTTTTACACCTATACCTGCAGACTATATGTCTATTTTATTTAATACAGTCTCTTCTGCTTCAATTCGCCACTCATATAGTTTTGTTGTTGATTCTTTACAATACTAAAACTGTCTTTTAAATTCTTTCTTAAGGTGCACATTAATTTACTAATCCTCGAGTCGCGAATGCAAGCCGAGCTGCTTTATTTCCTGAGGATACTATCGAATTACATGAAGTAGCACCACTCGTGCCTGCCTCACACGCATGTTATTACTCGTCAGCTACTAACTTGCCAACCAATCAGTAAACGAGTTCCTTTGCTTATGGCTGTCCCGTGCCCCTCTGTTTTGTCTGTGTGCTTGTTATGACGTCATGATCTCTTTCTGATGCGTGCTGTTGTATGGAGAGCTTACCGCCGATGACTCAAGATAGTATAGCTCAAAGTAAGTGATATTGATTATTAATGTTAGCTTGCTCGCCTCTATAGTATATTCCGTTGAGAAAACAGTGTGGCGTTCATTATTAATTGCTTCAAAGGCTGATTTGAATTCCAAGTTCAGCCATAAAACGAAATGTTTGCTTATATACAATATCATTAACAGATGTCAGAAGACAATATATCATATATTCGTAGTTTTATTTTATTACTGTGCATGCATGGATGGGCTCTTGCTAAAGTTATCATCCTTCGTTTATCATTAACACGTCACATTAAATCACCATTTTAAAAGCAAATTGCACCACTTTCTGTTAATATTTCATGCACTGATGCAAAATCAATCAGAGCTCTTTACCTTGGGCTTGCCTCAGAGTGGAGTCCTTTTCCAATGAGATGCTGCAGAAGTCTGGTAAGAAGTGTGGATTTTCATTGTCTTTCTTTGCCATTTTGGGGAACGTGTGGGATCTTTCTATCGTCGTGACTGAGAAACCCGGTATCTGCAGCCTATCAAAAGTAAGCTGGTATTCTAGTGACATTTCTAACCACCTGCTTTGGAAACGGCGATGGTTAGAAATGTTTGAAGCAACAGTGGCGTGGTGGTGGCTTAAAAAAGAGGCCTGGGAAAGAGTAGTTTTGAGGTGCCAAAACCCCTTTCCTCCACAAGCGAAGACGACAAGATAGTGAAGCAAACCAAAATCATTTTGTCTTTAAACACTTCAGATTGTCTCAAAACGAGTTTAAAGGTAAAGGGGCCCACCATGAAGTCTTCCAGTGTCCCACCTCCCCGCGCCACGGAACAATTGATAAAGCCGAATTCTGTAGCACTGAGTCGGAAACCTTAATAGACACGTGTGATAAAAATCGCCAACGATTGTGTCAGGCCCAGTGTTCGATATTAGATAATTCCAAATAGGGAATGCAAAGTTATTCAGTGTGCATTGTAATACTTATCTTGCTGTGAAACTATTGCTTACGTGTCATACATTAAATACCGTTGGATCAAGAACCCTTCAGGCTGACATTTCTGCTCCAAACAATAGAAAGAACAACAGGCTTAGCCTCCCTGATCATTAGCCTCTCTTCCAATCAATTTGGAAGGGAGGCTAGTTCACTGTGACGTAGCTATTGCTTTTGCTGGCTTTCGGTGCTTTATCGTCGTTACGATTTTCGTTCGTATGTTATACGCTGATTTTACACTGTAATGTAATTTTTCGTTATATTTGTAAGTCGCAGTTTACGTTTAGTGCCAATCTTAGCATCGTAAATACGGTTTTTTATTATCTTTTAAAGAGAATTAATGTCATTGAATAAGACTAAAGACTGATCAAAAATGTTTTGATTTTATGTTTTATTTCTAATTCATCTTGATCATGATTGATTTAAGTGCTTTGTGAAATCGCTTTGGGGGGTTGGGGATAAGTGACGTCATTTATTATTTGATTTCAAAGGATGCTTCATGAATTGCTGATATATATTTCGGTCTCTAAAAGTCCCTTCTCATTGTTAGATTTTACCAATATCCCTTGGGTCATCGTATAAGCTCTGACAAGCCAATCACAGCTTGTTGTCTCTCCGCATTGAATATTGTATTGTGTTCTGCCATGCAAAGCCGTACAGGTTGAGTGGTTTCGGCCTATTAATTTCTATAGATCAAGCGTGAAATTCATTTAAAAATGCACACACCGCAGAATACCTATTAATAATACTGCCGTTGTTATTTATTTCAATCGAAAATCAAGTTGGAGCCTAGTTTTGTTTTGTTCGCATGTTATGAATAGAAGATTCTTGAACACAGCTTTGATAACAGAGTTATCGTCGCAGTCTTCTTATCACGTTTGCTGCCTTGCCTTACACGTGACGCTGCCTGTTGTTGCCATAATAATCTGCAATCGTGGGCGCATGTTGTAAAGTACTCCCTCGACATTCGCACTGGGTTCAGGCAGAAAGATATTGCTGGCATTAAATTCGTGGTGTTGTGGCGAATGGTTGTTGATAAGTGCTGTCGTCTACTTTGAAATATTAGTGAAATTTTTAACTTCCTATTTCCTACTTGGGTGACGTTACATACGTGTTGCAATGGAAGTTGGAAAAACAGATGTTTTTATTGCTAATTGACCGCTCGTTCTACATACTGTTCTTGGGAAAATCTGGTTTAAATTTGCTACAAGCTTCTGTCGCACTGGATTTGTTTATACTTTTGAAGCAGAGAAGAAATAAGAAATTGCTTCGTTGAAGAAAAGGAAAGAGGAGGTTTTGAGCGAGCAATTTTGAAAACGAAACTATATTCTCCGGTGCGAATTCCATGGCTGATCTGGTTATCCCGTTTGGAAATAAATTATCGAAAGCAAACAGAGCATAAAGACAGCTGTTTTGCTGCTGAAATTATGAATTTATACGCATTTCTGTCATCTCCAGAGGGCAAGGCCGTCCTCTTTTACATCGACACGGTGAGTTTGATATTATTATCTGCATTATATTTTATTTTATATGATTATCCTTTCTTGTATGCTCCTGTGCACCTCACAACCTGCTGCTACGCTTCGCAAGCCATTTCGCAATTAAACTAATTACACGCTTGCACCATTGTGCAACAAGGAAGTCCACGTTGAACTTGTGACGTGTTTCGCGCTACAAACGTTTTGTATTAGACGTACAAATTTGAATGAAGACAGTTTTGTTTATTGTTCAAGGGTGCAATATAATAATGATTTAAAAAACGTACTGTGTTTTGTTATTTAACACAAGACGTCTTTTCCACAAATTTTTTATCCGCAGTGAGTATAAAAATACCAACGGGACATGATTTGGCATTGCTTTAGCCTCCGTGCAGCCTCTACAATTTGTGCGGAGGAGGAATTTCTGAAAAATTTCTTGTTGTCTCCCAATTTTTCTCCTCCGCGGAGACTGTAGAGGCTCCACCCTGGCTAGCATTGCCCAATTCTCGTGAAATATCTTCAAACAATGTCCTTCTTAATTCCTAAAGTTTCTTTACTTGAATTGTCATCTATTCTAGATCAAAATAAATTGCAATTTTGTCAATCTGGATGATGAAAATAAAGAAGAGGTATTCCAAGATGTTTTGAAAAAAAATCCTTCTGGTCTTCTCCCATTCTTGGAAGATTCAGATGTCTTTATCTCAGGAAGGTGCGAACATTTCTTTGTAACATATCCTATCACACTTTTTTTTCATTACTTCTGGGGATTATAGCTTCAATTGTGCATTGCATTCTAATCGTGTTTTACCAATTCGCACTGGTTGACCAATGACATTGCGATATTGTAGCTCGTGATCAGAATGCTAGAAGCTGATTGGTCAAATGTGGATTGTAAAGAAATCAAACAATTTGAGAGAGCGTCGAAGCAACTCTTTCTTTTTCCACGCGACGTTGTTGAACCAACCCACCGGGATGTTTAATGTTTCTTCCATGATTTTAGCGTTCCAATACTCGTTTACTTGGCCGAAAAATATGGAAGATATGCTTTGTTTGGCTCAAAGCTGGAGACTCGAGCTAAAGTCGAAGCCGTCTTATTCTGGGCTGTCAACTCTCTTGCAAGGTAAAGAAAACTTCTAGCAAATTTGTATGCTCTGCCAATTTCTTCTTGTTTTATCTATGAACTGAGACTATTAAACGCTACAATTTGTTTATTAATAATGAAACATTGCTGATTTTCTGTTATATTTCAACAATTAACCACGAGCAGGAACGCAGGAATTGCTTTACTAATATTTTACTTTTTATTTCTAGGGCTGTTTATCACGACTTCGCTGCTCCAAGATTATACGAAAGCCACTCGATTGGGGAGTTTGAAGTCATCAGTTTGATTGCTCACGGTAAATCTGAAATCATAAATCACTTTGATACAATCGAGCAGCATTATTTGAGGAATGGCAAGAGCAATTGTTTACTCGGCAAAGAGCTGACAATGGCCGATATTCTGGTGGCAACGACTGTAGTTCCTTTGGAAGCAGTAATGTTCGATTTTACTCCGTGGCCAAGTCTGTGCAAGTGGTTTGAAATGGCCAAATCAACAGTTGCAAAGGCCCGTCACAATAGAAAGTTGAGTAAAGAAAAACAATAGTACAAATATGTTGAACATCAATTTATATTTCGTAATAATGTAATAAAAATAAAATTTGAAGTGTATTGTTTAACAGAATATAGAACATGTGCCCAGGGAAATGGGACTAGTATGGTTTCTCTCTAACTAAGGACAAAATAGAAGAAAGAGAGAAGTGTGAAATAAATTTCGCGTTTGTATTTAAAAATACAAGTCTGAGAAGGTGGGGGGAAGTGTCAAACCACTGTGACTTCAGACAATGAAATAATATACTATAGATACTAAATTAAATATTAAATTTGTTTCACAACAATGTTATTATACTATTAACTTCTGATAATCTTAAATAAATATTTGTCTGACAAAGTTTATGTTGCATTCTTCATTTGATCAACCTCTTCATCATCCTTTTCTGAAGGTAATTCTTTGCGGCATTTTTATCCTTCTTTCCACGCTTCATCTACTTCAATGCTTCTTTCAACACAATCTTCTTCCCGGACCTATAAACAAATATAATTGTTAGATATTGAAAAATATCGCGAATTAATGAAAAGATAAAAGTTAATTAAATCATCAGACACGGTGAAAATCGAGTTCATAAAATTAAAACCAAATAATAATTACCCAACATTCGACAATGTTTCTTTGCATTTCCACTCACGGTAACTGAAATGAAAATCGATAAATTGGATGTTAAAATCAAGACAACAATAACTAGAAGAAGAAGAAACAAGCAGAAAAGCAAACAATATTCAAGGTCATCATCAGATTCACTACTGTAATTATAACAATTAACAACTATAAAAACATTTGATGGCTCACCTTTTCGTAAGACCCTGATGCTTATGCTTTGGTATTAGCTGCCGCCATTTTCTTTGCACACAGCACGATTGTGCTTGGCATTTCTGTTCAACAATCCCAAACTGGATAGCTTTATTCCGCTGCATTTAACAATCCAAGCATCTTCATTCCACTGCTTAAGGTTTGGTTGCCTTCTTGCTTCGCCTTGCTGTTAAACTACGTCTCTGTCCTTCTTGCTTGCTGCTCTTTCGATGACTGAAAACCAAAATATGGCACATGTTAAAGCTTTCGAGTATCCAAACAACTTCGGTCTACAGCTTGAAGCTTGGTTGCTTTCTTCTTGCTGTCATCTTTTGCTCCTGCCCTTCCTTACTTGCTCCTCTCTCGACGACTGAAAACCGAAAGACGAAATTCGACACGTGTTGAAGCATTTATACCTGCGCAATTGCCCATGTAATGCACTGCAAACATCGTTCGATGAATCCAAATTTGGTAAAAAATATTCACGAGAGCCGGAAATGCCAAACTCCTCGTGCACCAATCAGCTGAAACAAAAGAGAACAAAAATTTAGTGAATTATTAACAATGGTATATTGGTGCCACGCTGTATGAAGATTTTGCCAGCACATGCGTACCTCAATTTGTCCCACATGCAATGTTCGGAGATACCAATTAGGAATTATCTGCTGCATCAGTGGCGTTTGCTTCTGATCTATGATTGTTGAAGGCACAAGAACGCCTACACGAGAGGCTTTGACCATTGAGCTGCATTGCCAATAGTCGACACTTCTCCAAGATGTTTTTGTTTTGCCTGCAACAATTAATTTGATAATTTGTTAAAAGAAAAGAAATAAAAATAGTGAAAAATTAGCAAAATAATTTGGGATATCGACCGGTTCCAATAAAATTTCGCCAAAAGAACGGCGAAACCCTATCTTCCCGGGGGGAACCTATGCCACGTGCCGAGCAGCCACTAAAGCTCACCCTCTTTCCTCGTTTTGCCAATAGAGATACTGGTCGCCACTTCTCAACCTCAGAGACCAGTCATCTCTAGCCAAAAAAACTAAAATGTCCCAGTGGTATTTGGCACAAGCAACGGTCACCAAAACAGAAATGTTTACCTTCGTTTATCAGGACCCTCTCCGCTGCCTTTGGATGTGGGAAGACCAACTTATGCACCTGCGTAAAGTACCTTATAACTGCGTAGACAGGGCATCACAAATGTACGTCAACTATGCAATATGCTACTGCGCATGCTCGTTACTGTACTCCTCCGCAGCACAGAAACCTTACTCGTCTGTGGCTCTTGACAACTGAAGATGAAAAACAAAAAATAAATCAGCAAAAGCGTGTGAGCAAATAAGACTAGAACGAAAAATTGTTCAGCAGACAAAATTTCAAACAGTCTGGCTGGTAGTACCACATTAGGTTAAAAATCAAAGTGTTCAAACCTTGAGTTCTATAATTCAATTCACAAATTCAATATAGAAAGAAATTGTAATGCAAAAATAAAAAATGAAATAATTACCTAATATTTCTGAAATTAACTCTCATTTTTCCAGAAAATCCACTTCAAGATGATTTTGATAACATTTCTATTTAACCTTTAAAATGAAAAACTGCACATGAAAATATTTAAAAATAGTAAATGGGTTGCTACAGAAGAAAAGAATTGCTGTTTTAACAACAGCATTCAGCAATGCCTTTATAGGTGTACAATACATACCTTCAAATTCCTTCATTTTTTAGTTACCATTTTAGAGTCAAAGCACACAAAAAATCATTGAAACTTAAATCACATCAATATATTAAATCGCTGATCAAAAATGTGAAAAGTTAGGTGCCACATACTTAGTTAAAAACAAGATTCAAATAGATTGAAATTTGATTTTGATTTAAATTAAATTACCACTGTAAGTAAATGGAGAAATTATGTCACTCTTTAAGCTAAGCTAGTTATATGAAGTTCAACATAGCAGAGCTTAATTATTCAATTGCAAAGAGATTTTCTTTTAGTTGTTTTCTTTTTTAATTTTTGACTTTTGCTAACAAGAAGATCATACCAGCAAAGGCACCAAGACCTAGCATAGTGCGATAGGAGTGACGGCGATTCCAGGCATTCAAATGCTCTTCTATCCATTCATCCCCTAAAAATAACAAAAAAATCAGTTAGAATGGTTGATTAGGGTTATTTTTTAGTCTGCACAGCTAAAATGGCTGTGTACTGCATTAAAAAAGCTAATATTTTAAGCAATGCCTACGATGAAATCTTAATAGAATCCGCCTTAAAGAAACAACATGTACAAGTAAAAATAATGGATATTGTTGCCCTTTTTATCGTTTGCAGTAAAAGGAATTGAAAAAAATATAGCCAAATTAAACCTGCAATTTTTAATGAATGTTACTTATTGCTTGATCTGAAAGTCTGTCCAGGTGGGCAATCCAAAATCTGACAAGCTATGAGCCTTATCCTAACTTGTTATATGGGTGCATACAACACAGATCAATATAATCATAAACAGAAGTTATAAACACAAGTGCATAATAAACCCAAATGGTCATTGGTTTATCATACTCTAAACTTTTGTATAATGAAGCAGTCCAGAGGGTTCCGGTGATAAGATTCTTGTCAAATAGAAGAGAATTGGTTCAACCAACATTACATGTGGCTCTACATTTTGGCCTTTTCCTCCAACCAAACTGAAAACTGATTATTGGAAAGAAATAAACAAGAAAATTCATACCTTTCTCTTTGATGCAATTATCAGTTTCAAGAAGCTGGTTATTGATTGGAATAATTATGAGTCCTGTCAGAATTGGAATGCTGATCATTAATCCACCAGTTGCAAGCCAACCAATATTCTCTTTTGCTTCACCTTTTGTTAAGAAATATGCTGCAAATGAACTTATTGAGCTGGTCATGGCAAACTTTGACTGCAAAAAACCAAAGGCAGAAATAAGAATTGTTGTTAGGAAGCATATTTAATAGAACTTTGATTATTTAATGTAAATCGAGAGATAAAAATTCAACTTAAGGGAAACTCTAAGCTTTTTATAACAAACAACCCAGCTCTTCCCAGCTACTTTAAAAGCAGAGGAAGTTCCTACCATTTCACGTTAATGGCAATAAAATACGTAACTGTGGAAATATAAAACTTAAGAACAAATAACTTAAAAATTAAAAGGGTGTGTCGCATTGGAATTATCAAACTTTGGACTTGGATTAGTATTACAAAGGGGACAATGAAACTCTATAATAATTAATGCGATAATAAAAAATATGCTTTTTTAAATAAGCTTCAGACCAGTTATTTATAGCTAAAAAGATGATAACGCTTTAAAATGCAACAGAGACATAAATATAACTTACCCAAATACTTGCAGCTCTAACGAAGGACGGCTTCCACATGGTAACAGCTGCAGCCATGTCTGGAGCTTCCATTCGTGCGGGATGCTCAACAAGGTTTATGTACAACGCTCCACCAGCGAATATTCCAGAAGTTACAGTAGACAGGACTTTAAAGCCAAGACCAACAGTTGCTTTGTCAAGCTCCATTCTGGTTTATGAAGATGTTTATAACAATAAATGGCTTTGAGTTTTAGAATTTATGTGAAGAAGCCAAGCGGAGAGCCAGCCAAGGTCGACGCAAATTGCACTGCATACAGGCTGTTGTTGCTGTTTGTAGCGTAAGGGGGGAGATAGGGAGGACGTCTCAGGGAATGCATCCAAAAAGGGAAGGGGGTTCCCCTATCTCTCATTCACGTGGGAAACTCACGTGACTTATTATTGCACCACGAGTTGCAATCATTGCAATGCGATGTTTCGGCGCGCCTTTGTATTGGTGTCACATGATTGTGTGATGTAGCTTTCCAGAATGCTCTCAACATTACATAATTCTTATTTTTATATTGTTGCATCATCAATTGCTGACACAACACAATTCAAAAGCAAAACCTCGGCCTTCGTCAAAGCAGCCAACAACATTTTCTTTTTTCCACTCACATTGCACCATCAAAGGAAATGTCTTGTGCTATAAATAAGATACAATTTTGTGGCCTGCTTCTCATTGTGGGTACATCTAACGTCGTTACCGCTACGACAGGAAATAACAACAATGTTAGCTGTGAAGCACAAGTTATTGACGGTTTACAAATCCAGTACTTCATATTGGAGAAGGAAAAAAGCTTAGGCCTACCTTATGAGTTCCAATGTGTCATCAATGGAAAAGTGATGTGCGAACAATACGGTTTGCCTCTGGGTAAACCAAGACTGGAAAAATGTCTGGATTGTTGTCAACTTGGTAAGAAAACTTGGCTTAATTCTATGTTACAAATGCAGCGGTTTTAACCCATGTAAATTGATATAAATCCAGTTACTATGCACGTATTTAAAAAACTTAAAACGGGTAATCATGATAATTTTTCCTTTCAGACAAGCTGACAACCGATGGCCCCAAAATATCAAAGTCTCCTCGACCCAGTGAACAAAATTCTACTGACAGGCCAAGAATACCCCTGCCTGAAGAAAACAGTAGGCAATCTGTCTACACATTTGAATGACTTACGATTTATTTTTCAAATATTTACTAAACTTATTCCAATTACAGGTAGCATTGACATACTTAAGATTGTCCTGCCAACAGTGATAATTTCATTTACTATAGGAATCTGTGTAGGAATAATAGGTAAGTTAATAGGAATTTAATTTTCTTGATTTTAACTTTAATTTTAGAAACCCGTGTATATATATTTATTTATCGTAATTTCATTAAAACGTCCCCCGTTTCTCAGAAAAATTACGACTCTGACTGAACCAGTCTTTAAAAGATCTTACAAGAACAAACAAAACCTAAAAATCAAAAAGAGGAGTTGATACGTATTTGGGTTGAAAATAATTGCTCATTTATTTTTCAGCGTTTCAAACGTTCAAGAAGAGGTGTGCCCGAAGCAATCTGCCCTTCAGTGTGCAAGAGGTCGGTGAGAGGGAGAAACAGACAGATTCAGCATTGTTAAACGGACAAACAGCGGTGTAAAGGGAGGGGGGCTTATGCCCAAATCATTACACGCCGTGGCTTCGCATTAAAGCCTAGTATCCATATAGTCGTTGAGGGTCGTTGAGGGTCTTTGGCAGTCTTTGAGGGTCGCTGAAAAGATTAACGATCACGCAGAGACATGTCAAAAATTGATTTTAATCCCTCCAGCGACCCAAAACGACTGGGTCTTTGAGGGTCGTCGAGATAGAAAAGTTTCTATCTCAGCGACCCTCAACGACCGTCAACACCTATAAAACGACTGAGAATCCTTTGATTTATGGTAATAAGATATGTTTCCTTGCCAAAGTACAAATGCCAAATGCCACGTGGGGATATTTCGAGATATTTGACTCTCTAAAAATAGCAATTTTGGAACCTTAGGTTTGTCCGAATTTATGGCAGAAGTATTCGGTCTTTTTACACACATGATATTTGCGAAAAACAGCAACAAAAATTCCGTGTGTGCCTCTGTCATGTTTCAAACGTACAAATTTGGCGCCACTTTGTTATTGTGCGCGCTTTCTTATCACATTCTCTCGACGACTGCGAAAGACTGCCAACGACCCTCAAAGACCCTCAACGACCCTCAACGACTATATGGATACACATCGCTGATCCTAATTTTCAGCGACTCATAAAGACTGCCAACGACCCTCAACGACCCTCAACGACTATATGGATACTAGGCTTAACAACAATTATCATTTTTGTAATCGTTAGTTGCTATCCAAGGCTTACAAGAGTGTCAAAAATAAATGAGAATAAAAATAAATAAAAGTGAAAAAAGTAAACATGAAAAAATTATAAAAAAATTATTTAAGCTTATTTATGTTTATCGATTTTAATTAGTTTATTTGTACGTTTGTAAATTGTAAGCTAAAGGCTCAGGAGTAACGTATCAGTGAATAGGGATAATATGATATTATTAAAAGTTATTTACGAAGGGCCATTAAATCTGTACATTCTAGTTATGAGTATATATGTTTAGATTGTTTTTTAAACAATTGTCTCCTTTTGTTTTTTCCTCCAGCACAAATCAGTACTAATCTAAGTAGGGTAAGAAAGCTTTCCCCTTTTCGCAACCTTGGCAATTTCCGACCGGCTGACAAAAGGGGAGCATGCCCCCAAGGCCCATTTGTTACTACATTTACATTTACGAATTACCTTCGTCCTAAAAGAAGATTCTGGACTGTTTAGGCCAGGGGACTTTCCCAAACTCAACACGGGAATTCCCCTGCGCCATTGGAAAAAGTCAGTTTCGTTAAAAGTAAAAAACGATTCAGTCAAAGTTGTAAACTGCTATACTCCTTGTCGATACAATTTTCGTACAGAAAGAGAATAGCAAGCCAACTGGTGAACATTTTCCTTCTGTAAAAACGTTGCGACAGGTAAACGAAAAGCCAGCTAAACAGCATCATCATCCATGCCATGGGAGGCATTAAAGTGAAGTGGATATTTAACTTGTTTATTTTGGCGAGCATTATGAAAATGCAAAATACATTGCCGGTGAAAGATATCGATGAAAGCAATGGGTTGGAGATCAAATGCATCAGAAATTCAAATGGCGTTGGTGTGTCTTTTCGCAACGGGCCACTCGAAATGCCCTGTGTAACAGAAGGGAAAAGTGTTTGTTCGCAACTGGGTCTTTTCAAAACAAATATGGATAAATGCGACCTATGTTGCCAGGATGCTGTCAAAATCAGCACAGCAAAGAACAAGCCAATAAAAGGTAAATAAATATGAAAATCATTAAGGGTTTCTTTGTTTTGGGAAACGTGAGTGTGTACGGGAGCTTTACTTGTAAATTACGTCATACATAATTACGTCAACTTCTAAAATTAGAAGAGAACCAAAATGGCCCTTTTTCATTAAAAAGTATTTCGAGATAACGAAATAAATTTCTGTGTAATTTCAGAAGATGGTGATGGTAAAGGTGGTGGTGAATTGCCAAAATGTAAACAAGTACAAACAACTTCTAACACATGGAAAAGGATAGCCATTCCCACCATAGTTTTGTTGGCATTTTCTGTGCTTGGAAATTGTAAGTACGGTTCACTTAAACTCGAAAATTCAATGCATATAAATGCAAGCTTACTTTACATAGCTCATGTATTTTAAATTGAAATGAAATGATAACTTTTTGCTGAATAAAAGTAAATATCTATAACTCAAATGTCAGGTAGGGTATTTGAAAGCATTGAAGTTTGGTAAAAACTAATGATACAAAAGGTAACAACATGCATTGTTTTACAGGCATCCTTTCTTGCTGGTTGAGGTCCAAGACAGGTTTAAAGCAAAAATCGTCACCCCTACAGGTTGAATCAGGGGAAGATGACCGTGAAAAAATCATCTGTGGTGTGGCAGAAAGTCCACTTGAAGATGAAGTAGACCTATAATACAGCGTACGCGAGTATAGTACGCGAGTATTTTTACGGGGGATTCGTAAGAATAAAATTACCCCCTAAATGAAAAATATTCACACATGTATAAAAATGTGTTTTGCTCGCTTTAATGATAAGGTTTCTGTATATATTTTAGTCTAGTTTCAAGGATGCACATTAGAAGGAACACCATGTTACATATTTTAGAAATTTTCACTTTTAGCAATAACCTTTCCGAATTGATGTATTTTGTATTATCTGCCAATAAACTATATATAAAAGTTGCGAAGCATATTTCTTTTTATTTCCGATATGATTTATTGACCAACATGGGCAGTCTGGCCCGGGTGGCAAAGTGGCGATCGCCACCCGGGCCTTCTGATTTTTAACGTAAACTAAAGCTACGGGCCATTTTCGAAAGCTTGGACCACCCTAAACAGGGCTCCTTTGGTTTACCAGCCACCCTGCAATTGTCATGCCAGACCGCCCCTGTTGACCAAGCAACATGGAACGTGACTGCAATATCTTGTACAGGTATGGCTTATCACTTAAAAATGCATGTTCCTTCGGGTCTTTTTGGTCTTTTTACATTTTGCCCAAAATCAGGATTTTTCCGAAATGAAATTATTTTTCTTGGAATAATGTGTCACGCAATGTACGTCACTGAACATCCGCAAGGTGAACGTGAAAGGGGTTTCCCCTTTGAGTTGTCTGGCCTCGCCGATTCCGTTGAGTTCATGTCGGTCGAACCTCGAACAACATTGCTTATGCTTTTACACAAGACTAACAACGACTAAAGACTAAATCAAAGATGCCTGGAATGGAACTCGCCACATGTTTTACTCAGATCTTGAGCTTAACAATCGCATTTGATGTTGTAAAACCGTATCCCTTAAAACAACAAGACAATGTAATTGCTTGTGAGAAAACTGCTAACGGGCCTATCTTCCAGATAGGCCATATGCGATACAATTGCATCAACGATAATAAACATTTATGTGCACAACTGCCACTTTTCGAAAAAGAAAAGCAGAAGTGCTTGGCATGTTGTAAAGTTGCTGTAACTAAAGGTAAGAAAACGTTGTTGCATTGATGTCATTGTCAAAAAATCTTTAGCATTGAGGACACTTATTAGGAACTGTTCATTTTAGTTTCGGTCACGTTTGACTGCAACAAACTAACTAAATAACTAAAATACCCAAGAATAACGTAATAAGGTTAAACAAATGTGCTCTTAATAAGAAAGGCCTGCATGTTTACTCCTCTATGTCCAGAGACTGTCCAACAAACGCTGTTTTTCATGTTGTGTGTTTTGTGCGTTGGAGCACGGAGCTTGAGAAACGAGTGGAAGCGAAGTATATTTTGTTTTTGTTAATACAACTGAGAAGTATTTATATTATTTTAAAAATTGATGACAAGCAAAAGTGTTTTCCAGAAAGGTCAGCATGACGGTGCAGAAATAAAAATAAAATGACGTAATTTAAATGACGCAGATGATGAAATAGAGAAGTGACAGAAAGCAAAAAAGTGAAAGAAAATAAGTCTAAATATTCGTAATTTCAATACAATTATAAGAAAAATAACAACTATAACAGTACGATTTTCAGAAATATTGAGTATCAAAAAAGGGTACGCATATTTTGAAACAATCTCAATAATAATTGCATGTTGTAATTTTAGGCCCGAAAAATGATGGTCGCGACAACAAGAAAAGTAAGCGGGCAACCAACAACAACCCGACTAAATCGAAACACTCATGGATGATATATACATTTGCCATATCATCAGTGGTGCTTGTGGTGGCCGTGATCTCTACAAGTGAGTTGTAAGCTTTTCGTATAAAACGAAAATCGTTTCAGCATAAATAAATTATTTTTGAAATCTTTTACTGATTGTTGCACTTATACTACGTGACTTATTTGCCAGTTACCCTTTTTGGCCGCAAAATCAGAGCGAGGCGAAGACACCAGGAGAATGCTGGAGGAATAGAAATTCCAATGGCAAAAATTTTGCCACAACAAGTGGAAGAAACCGACGAAGATGAGACAACGCCTATTGCGTTGCCAAGAGCAACAATGCATCTCCCCCAAATACAGGGGGTCTCAGGTTGTGTGATGGACGGAGGAGAGGGCCAAAGGCACTATTCCCCCTTGGATTGAACCAAGATGTTACATTTTCTATAATAATGTTTGATTTTGCCAAACTCGCATTTCTATTCATTTCGAATTTTATAGAGATCAAAACACTTTTAAACTAAACTTTATATTCCCAACTTTGATACGACAGTCGGAAGTTTATAATATAAATCTTATCTTGTTGGTAATCGAAGATAAAATCAATTGTTACCTGTTAATTCATGCGTGTTAATTGTGTCTATCGTTTCTTCTTGAACATCTGAGTTTGAGACCGAAGACTTTGAGGAGGCCGTACTCAACGCTTCAGACATCATCGAATTCAAAATTTCCTTTCCCTGTAAGATAGAAAAACATTCATAATTCTTTTGTTATTGAATGAAAATGAAAATAGTCTATCATTGGAAAAGGTTTCGATTTTCCCAAATATCTAAACGAAAAGAAAGAGATCTTCCAGGGAGACTTTGGGGTGAAAAATTCCCTTTTTCAAATTTAGACTTCTGAAATATGTAACAAGAAGTCGTGTACACGTTTTTTTATAAGAAACCTGGCTCAAGGCCTAGTAGTAAAAGTTTCTTAATTTTCAGCCACATTTTAGTTCTAAAAGTTTCCTAAAAGTTTCTTAACTTAATGAACAAAGTTCTAATGAAAACGAAGAAAAAACGTGAATGTGGCAAAATATTAGTATCATAACAAAGAAAAATCGTCAATGCGAAAAATCGTCATGTGGAGCCGACAATGTTATGCTTTGCACATGAAACATATATATTGTAGTTGACATTTGTTAAATTCGTGAGGGAAAAACGTGTTTCCGAAATTTCGAATGTTTCTTAAATATTTCCTTGTAGTTCTAAAAGTTTCTTAAATTTTAGGGCGTCTAGATCTAGGTTTCTTATAAACCGGTTTCTTATAAAAAAATAAACGTGTATTCAGTGAAATTCTGATATTAGCAAACTTCGAAAAGTATTAAAAATAATTCTTTGCATCGGAAATTCTTTAGTTGAGAGTGAATTGTACAACACACCAATCTAAAGGGCCAGATGTCAGTTCGATCCCCTGATAAGTTCGTCACATAACAGGTTTTCAAAAATTCTGAGTGACATTGACATATATTCGTCACAAGACTATGTACTTTTGTATTGCTTAGTTTTTATCCATTTCTTAGTTTTCGTTATCTAAACTATCACGTTATATCTTTCGGTTTATAGTTATGTCTTAAGTTATAGTTATGTATATATTTTAAGTATAACTTTTCGTTTTCTTGTCTATGTTCCTGCACACAGATTGGCAATATCAAAGTTCCACTGTAAACCTTATTATGTAACTTAACTTTAAGGTAAAAATGATAGCATACCTTTCCTTTGTGTGTCTTGCCAATACCAAGCCTGTAAATGAAAAAAATAACTAGGTTTAATCATTACAGAAAACTTAAATAATCCTCCAGTACTTCCACTTTCAGTTTCATGCTTCTTTGACCCCCTTCTTAGAAGGAAAACAAGGGCGTGACTCGTATTCAATGCCAAAATGAAGGGCGTGACAACAGAGGTTTCGGACCTTTACAGTCGGCAACACTCCAAGCCCAAATATGTCGAAAACTAAGTGAAATTATATGATTAAACATTTAAAAGTTCTCACTTAGGTAGACCTCTGTTTAGCCCTTCAAGCATCACACATGCCTTGCACAACGGCTGACTTGATATGTAGCCACATTTTTTACATTCACCTGAAAACATTGAGGAAAGACTTTAGAAAATGGACATTAGAGAGCACAAGAGGCATTCGAAAGCAACAAAAAGGAAGAGAATTTGAACATCAGAGAGCTATAGGGGGCATTTAGCATGAGAAAGCATCGCAAATAATCAGAAAGGGCTGGTGAACATAGTAGAGCCTCGCAATGAATGAGAGGGTGTCAGGGGACATTAGAAACCACGAGAGAGTAATAGAAAATGGTTGAGAACATTAAAGAACAGTAAAGAGCGGTTTATTTAACCCTCCTATGAAAATACTAAAACATCCGACATAGTATGAGAACTAGACAGGGTCAAACGAAGCGATAAACGTCCTCTGGCTGCCTTCACCTTGCATCACAAAGGTGTCTAATTCATGTAGTCCAGACATTAATATCGGTTAGACCTGATTTAACCGCAGTTAATACCACCTGGGCGAAGTGTCACTGTTGCTGGGGAGGGTGGTAGTTAGAGTCCGCTTGCACTATCACGAGGTCACAGCGGGTCACACCATGCTATCTAACTTGCTAGATCCCTTGAGATTTATTCAGATCAGTTTGCACGCCTGAAAATTACAGCTGACAATTTCGTCTACGTGTTTTTTATCACGTCCGGCGTATTGGTGATATTTCCTCAGTGTTTTGGACACACGATTTGTTCGCCGTGTTGGAATTTCGACTGTACAAGTCCTTATTCACGACGGATCCTTGTGAATTGGATCTCACCAAGTTGCAAAAGCATTCGTTAACGGTTAGGCCCTTCCGTCTATCGTGGTTAACCCGTGGCCTCAGTTTGGTAGTGCCGAGAGCGTTTGGCAATCAGAGTTAATCGCTTCAAGCTTCAAGGAACAACAAGCAATTTCATTCCTGTGGATCGGTGAGATCGTTCTTTTATTTTTACTTAAGACTTTGGCGTTAGCAACCTTCTGAGTCCTCGCCCCACCTGTGGCGAGGAAGAGAAGTTATCAGAAATTACTATGGGCCCATCCAGACGGGTGCAAACACAAGCATGCTCAAATTCTTGAGGAGGATCTAAACAAAATATGCCAAAACTTGGCAATTTTTCTCATATAATGCCAAAATTGGGAAAAAAATGCCAAATAGTACTGACATCTTTCCAAAATTGCGCATGCACATTCCTTCATGTGGATTGATTTCATGACCTGGTCTTTATCAATGAAATTTGTTTTGAGTCAGACGTTATTTTCACAACATTATTAAAATTGTTTAGAGTTAGATTGTACATGCACATTTTGGGTGATTTTATGCAGCTGAGTCGCGATAAGACAAAAATCTGCAGTTTTGTTTTTATTCTTCAAGGTCGAGAATTTATATACAATTGCCAAAAATATGCCAACTTGCCAAAAGAAAAATCCACTGCCAGCAAGGTGCTGACAAACGCCAAAAATTTTAAAATTTGCCAATATACCAACCCTGTGCTCAACCTTCTTATTTCTATTGTTTCATTAATCTTGCCCGTCATAATGAATTAGTTTATCTTCCCTCCTTGTTTATATTCTCGAACAAAGTAGAGATTGTATCAGAATGCATAGCTTGTGTCATTTGCTGCTAACATGTTTAACATAAAAACTATCAAATGCAGATCGCAGCAATCAAGCAGTTCCACAATATGTATACAATCTTGTTGTTCAAAATACTGATCTGGAGAATCTTCATATAATTCATCGCTATCTTCCACGTCGTGGAATTTGTTGTTTTGCAATACGTCGCAAGCCAGCCATTTTGATAGAAGTTTCAATGTTGTTTGCATGTGTTGTTTTTTGAATGCGTTTGTCTTTGAATGAAACAAATGAGCGCAACCATGATATACATGTTTACTTGTTAATTTGCTGGTAGCTGATAGGTCTTATTTGATGAGAAGAGACCCTGTCGCAAAATTGGAACATTTCAAGTCGGATACGCATTCATTAGATAATTGCATTATGCAACACGCTGGGTTAGACAGCCTTGGGCATGTTTCAAGCTCTCGTGCAGATGGGCCCTATGGCCTTGATTTTAATTATAGTCAGCTCAATTTTTGGTGATTTTCTTTTCTCTTTGTTGCCTGCTCCAGTGACTATTACACCATTGAACCTTTACACTCAGCAGTTCGGCAAGTCTTCACCAGGCATGAAGCGAATATTCTGCATGTTCAGCATTACCTAGATGATGTCTTTCTGGCTGGTCCAGCAGTCTCTCCGCTGTGTGACAGTAAAATCTGGTACCAAGCTTGCCTTGTTATCATTCATTGGCAGCCTTCAACATTGTTGTGAAGCCATTGTTCTTGGGGACAGCATTCTCTGCCTTTCTGTAATATCTGCTTCATTATGTGAGTGGTTGCTATGTCTGCGATTCTGGCTGCTGCTTTTGTGCCTTATAATGCCTTTGGGCCATGATTTTGCCTGCTAGCCTTTGTTATGTAGGCCTGCCATGTATTTTGCCTTCGGGCCATGCGTATATTATCATAATAAAAATAATGATCAGTTTGGTCTTCGGGCCATTCGTCTGTTTTCGGGCGTTGCTTTTACTTTCGGACCTGGCTGGGGCCTTTGGGCCATGCTTGCCCGCTAGCCTTTGTTATGGATGCGTGCCATGTACTTTGCCTTCCAGCCATGCATATATTATCATAATAATACCAATGATAAGTCTGGTCTTCGGGCCATTTGTCTGCCTTTGGTCCTTGCTTTTGCCTTTGGGCCTTGCTTTTGCGTTTGGACCTTGCTGGGGCCTCCGGCCCGTGCTGTTGACTTCTAGTCTTTGTTATGTCTGTGTGCCATGTATTTTGCCTTCGGGCCAGGCATATATTATCATAATAATACGAATGGTAAGTTTGGTCTTCGGGCCATTTGTTTGCCTTCGGGCCGTGTTTTTTGCCTTCGGGCCTTGTTTTTGCCTTCGGGCCATGCGTATATTGTCATAATAATACTAATGATAAGTTTGGTCTTCGGGCCATTCGTTTGCCTTCGGGCCTTGCTGTTGCCTTCGGGCCATGTTTATATTATCATAATAATGCTAATGATCAGTTTGGTCTTTGGGCCATTTGTCTCCCTTTGGGCCTTGCTTTTGCCTTCGGGCCAGGCATATATTATCATAATAATACTAATGGTAAGTTTGGTCGTCGGGCCATTTGTTTGCCTTCGGGCCTTGTTTTTGCCTTCGGGCCATGCATATATTGTCATAATAATACTAATGATAAGTTTGGTCTTCGGGCCATTCGTTTGCCTTCGGGCCTTGCTGTTGCCTTCGGGCCATGTTTATATTATCATAATAATGCTAATGATCAGTTTGGTCTTTGGGCCATTTGTCTCCCTTTGGGCCTTGCTTTTGCCTTCGGGCCAGGCATATATTATCATAATAATACTACTGGTAAGTTTGGTCGTCGGCCATTTGTTTGCCTTCGGGCCTTGTTTTTGCCGTCGGGCCATGTGTATATTATCATAATGATGCTAATGATCAGTTTAGTTTTCGGGCCATCTGTTGCCTTCGGGCCACGCGTCTATTATCATAATAATACTAAGGGTAAGTTTGGTCTTTGGGCCATTTGCCTTCCCATGGGCCTTGCTTTTGCCTTCGGGCCATGCATATTTTATCATAATAATCCTAATGGTAAGTTTGGTCTTCGGGCCATTTGTTTGCCTCCGGGCCTTGCGTTTGCCTTCGGGCCATGCGTATATTGTCATAATAATCCTAATGGTAAGTTTGGTCTTCGGGCCATTTGTTTGCCTCCGGGCCTTGCGTTTGCCTTCGGGCCATGCGTATATTGTCATAATAATACTAATGATAAGTTTGGTCTTTGGGGCCATTTGTCTTCCCATGGGCCTTGCTTTTGCCTTCGGGCCATGCATATATTATCATAATAATCCTAATGGTAAGTTTGGTCTTCGGGCCATTTGTTTGCCTCCGGGCCTTGCGTTTGCCTTCGGGCCATGCGTATATTGTCATAATAATACTAATGATAAGTTTGGTCTTCGGGCCATTCGTTTGCCTTCGGGCCTTGTTTTTGCCTTCGGGCCACGCGTCTATTATCATAATAATGCTAAGGGTAAGTTTGGTCTTTGGACCATTCATTTGCCTTCGGGCCTTGTTTTTGCCTTCGGGCCATGCGTATATTATCATAATAATGCTAATGATAACTTTGGTCTTTGGGCCATTTGTCTTCCCATGGGCCTTGCTTTTGCCTTCGGGCCATGCATATATTATCATAATAATCCTAATGGTAAGTTTGGTCTTCGGGCCATTTGTTTGCCTCCGGGCCTTGCGTTTGCCTTCGGGCCATGCGTATATTGTCATAATAATCCAATGGTAAGTTTGGTCTTCGGGCCATTTGTTTGCCTCTGGGCCTTGCTTTTGCCTTCGGGCCATGCATATATTATCATAATAATCCAATGGTAAGTTTGGTCTTCGGGCCATTTGTTTGCCTCCGGGCCTTGCGTTTGCCTTCGGGCCATGCGTATATTGTCATAATAATACTAATGATAAGTTTGGTCTTTGGGCCATTTGTCTTCCCATGGGCCTTGCTTTTGCCTTTGGGCCATGCATATATTATCATAATAATCCTAATGGTAAGTTTGGTCTTCGGGCCATTTGTTTGCCTCCGGGCCTTGCGTTTGCCGTCGGGTCATGCGTATATTGTCATAATAATACTAATGATAAGTTTGGTCTTCGGGCCATTCGTTTGCCTTCGGGCCTTGTTTTTGCCTTCGGGCCACGCGTCTATTATCATAATAATGCTAAGGGTAAGTTTGGTCTTTGGACCATTCATTTGCTTTCGGGCCTTGTTTTTGCCTTCGGGCCATGCGTATATTATCATAATAATGCTAATGATAACTTTGGCCTTCGGGCCATTCGTTTGCCTTCGGGCATTGTTTTTGCCTTCGGGCCATGTGTATATTTATCATAATAATGCTTATGATAACTATGGTCTTCGGGCCATTTGTTACCTTCGTGTCACGCGTCTATTATCATAATAATACTAGGGGTAAGTTCGGTCTTCGGGCCATTCGTCTCCCTTTGGGCCTTGTTTTCGCCTTCGGGCCATGCATATAGTATCATGCTAATACTAATGGTAAGTTTGGTCTTTGGGCCATTTGTTTGCCTCCGGGCCTTGCGTTTGCCTCCGGGCCTTGCGTTTGCCTTCGGGCCTTGCTGTTGCCTTCGGGCCTTGCTGTTGCCTTCGGGCCGTGCTGTTACCTTCGGGCCATGCCATTGCCTTCGGGCCATGCCGTTGCCTTCGGGCCATGCCGTTGCCTTCGGGCTATGCTGTTGCCTTTGGGCCATGCCGTTGCCTTCGGGCTATGCCGTTGCCTTCGGGCCTTGCCGTTGCCTTCGGGCCATGCCGTTGCCTTCGGGCCATGCCGTTGCCTTCGGGCTATGCTGTTGCCTTCGGGCTGTGCCGTTGCCTTCGGGCCCTGCCGTTGCCTTCGGGCCATGCCGTTGCCTTCGGGCTATGCCGTTGCCTTCGGGCCATGCCGTTGCCTTCGGGCCATGCCGTTGCCTTCGGGCCATGCCGTTGCCTTCGGGCCATGCCGTTGCCTTCGGGCTATGCCGTTGCCTTCGGGCCATGCCGTTGCCTTCGGGCTATGCCGTTGCCTTCGGGCTATGCCGTTGCCTTCGGGCTATGCCGTTACCTTCCTCCTTCTTGCTGTTCTTTGCTTCTTCTTCTGTCTTGCTCTTAGCTTGTCTCTCTTTCCTTTTCTTCTTCCTTTCGGGGTCCCTTTCTGGTTCTAGTGGGTTAAGTCTGTTATTGCTAGGTTTGCTAGGATTTTAGTATTAGCTTTCGGTGATTGGTGGGTACACTGGCGTGTCCTTTGGCGGGAAAAGTGTTTTCCTGGGCAATCACCGACCTTAAGGCTAGGTTTTGCTCAGGCAGTTCAAGGGCTAACGCACGAACGCCCACTTCCTGAGACAGGTGAGTATTAAATATCGGTTAGACCTGATTTAACCGCAGTTAATACCACCTGGGCGAAGTGTCACTGTTGCTGGGGAGGGTGGTAGTTAGAGTCCGCTTGCACTATCACGAGGTCACAGCGGGTCACACCATGCTATCTAACTTGCTAGATCCCTTGAGATTTATTCAGATCAGTTTGCACGCCTGAAAATTACAGCTGACAATTTCGTCCCCACCCTGGTTTTCCCTCCCTCTTTTTTTTTACATTCTTCCTTTTTTCGACTCTCTCCTTTCTTTTCCTTTTCCTCTCTTATCCCGCAGTTTTTCGCTGCGGTGACAGGTGCGTTGGCGGGAAAAGTGTTTTCCTGGGCAATCACCGACCTTAAGGCTAGGTTTTGCTCAGGCAGTTCAAGGGCTAACGCACGAACGCCCACTTCCTGAGACAGGTGAGTATTAACTCATGTTACAACGTGAGTAATGTCTGGATTGCAGGCTCTGGAATTTCGGTATTCAATTCAGAGACAATTGAATGGAACCATGAATGACATTACATTCCATGTTTCAGAGAAACCTGATCGGAAACTCCTCGACTAGCATAATCTTGAAAGAAAATTTGGATCGGGAGTTCTGTAAATGCAACACAGGGCAATGTACAGGCAGTCTTCGAATCCTATACGTATGGACCAATTATCCTATCTAATCACCAGAATCCACTAATAAGTACATTTCGACGATACGTGAGCCAAATTTCAGTCTATTTCAAAATTCATATTTTCGAAACAATAGGTTTATGGATGATGCATAGTGCTACTATACACTAATTGCAGTCGACTCCAACTTAATCTCCAAGCTCCCAACTATCCTAAACGCTGGAAATTGTCTGAAAGTAGTTAGAAGACACTAACTCGGCAAAAGCAACGCAGCATTCAAAACAAGTATAAGTCAATGACGACGCCAGTCCTGAAAAATAGGGGGGGCAAAGGGAACTTTTGGGTGCTTCGCTTCACTTTGAGTGTTGATGATGAGAAAAGTTATAAATAAACTTACCCTGAACAGGCATTTTAGCATCTTTCTTTATTGCCATGCTCTCTCCGGAGTGTATAATGTCTGAAGGGAAAATAATGAATTATATAAAAAAATAATATAATAAACGAAATCTGGATAGCTAATTAAAAAAGTAATGATAAACTGGTAATAATATCGTTAAAATATTTATTATAGTTATAAAAATTATGAATTGTTGTAATACCCAAGATGCAACTGGGTCGAATTGATTCGAGATCCTTCAGAAACGTCCTGGCATGACCTCTGAAAATTAAGAACAAAAACAGAATTTACAAAAAAATAAAATAATAAGAAGTTTATAAAGCCCCCGAATTGATTAAGCCCCCTACCTAATAAATGTCCCTCTG
This sequence comes from Sanderia malayensis, assembly GCA_013076295.1. Taxonomy (NCBI): domain Eukaryota; kingdom Metazoa; phylum Cnidaria; class Scyphozoa; order Semaeostomeae; family Pelagiidae; genus Sanderia; species Sanderia malayensis. The sequence goes on from RQOL01000024.1 coordinate 2,858,367, forward strand.
AAGCCTCGGAAATTAAATATGCCCCAGGGGTTAATAAAGCTTTCATTGTAGTTCAAAGGTCAAAGTAAGGAGGACCGAGGGTCACAGATCAAAGGTTAGAGTTCAAAATAATTGTGCTACCTCTGAAACTCGTGTACGTAATCATGTTTATATCCAAAGCCAGGCAGTTTTCAATGCTAAATGGGGTATAATGGGGTATAATGTCAAGGTGAAGAAAAGCAATTTACCTGTAGGCATTGGGCGAGTAAATGCATTCTGTTGAGAAATAATCGAGTTTCCTGAAATACGCATACCTAAGGAAGAATAAAAAACCATTTTATAGAAGTCCGAATTTTACAATGACAAGCATTTTGAGAGAAAAAGGCTGCTAAAGCGTCTTAAGCCAAACCTATGCCTATTCAATTGATTATGGAAATAGGTCAGTATCAATGCTAGCAACTTGTACTTCATTGGAGGGTCCGGTTGATGCTATCTCATTGGAACCGAATAACAAAAAGTTCCCATTTTTAAGATTGGCTTTATAAGGAGTGGTTCCTTAGTGATCCTTGAAGGGACGAAGAATTTCTTTCCAATTACATAGAGTTCGAATCAGACGAGTTCGAGCCATGCAGATTCAACTGCATATATGTAATTTTAAATAGAAGTGTGGTGGCTAGGCTTACATGACAATTTCTTTTTCATATGTGTACTTGAATGGTTTGCATCGTGGAATAGCACCTTCAGAGCCCTGTGGAGAAACAATAACATTGAATGACTAAGCCATTCGAGATAGCACTCACTAAATACGTTCAATGAAACACCTCACAGTTAGATAACAAGAGAACTGATAACATCAAAAGATTACATCCAAGAGAACTGATGTTGTCTTCGATCATATAGCTGAAGCAAGACGTGATAGCTGATTCAATGATCATTGATTCCCATTGATTCAGTGAATAATGAATCAACGATCATTGACTCCCCTTAATCCAGTGATTAATGATTCAATGGTCATTGATTCCGATTGTCAATCGGAATCAATGATGCAGACCAATGATTACTCCCCCAATGAATAAAGGGGTCATGGCTATGGTTGTAGTCACAATGTACATGAATGATCACACAATATATTGTCAATACAGTTGCACTCACAGTCGTTATTGCTGTACATCGCCGTAGTCTTGCTATATCTCCCCTCAGAACTGCAAAAATAAAATTACACAACTCTATACAATTCTATCTATCAATACGTTTAAAAGAAAAAGACAACGGCTATTCAAGAAAAAGGATACTTTCTTTGATTTAGAAATACGTAATGTTAAGTAATAAATGTAAAGTGTAAAAGGATAATTTGGCCACATCTCATCATACCGTTCATTAAAACAGTTTCAGCGATGTCGTCAGCATTATGTCCGGTGACAATTTTGTTAGCACCAAGCAACATTGCGCCACGGTCTAAGGCTTGTCGCCGAAATACACCGCAAAATGTACCTGTGCATGTAGATATGTACATGTGTCATGAGAATGCATGATGAAGTGTTGACGAAATGGGGGGTTGAAGGGTGAAAGAGAGAGAAGGGTTGGTTTTATCGGTGTCTTCGTCAGGCGTGGGAGAGCGGGATGAGAAAAGAGAAAATAAAAAAGAGAAGCTATGGGAAGGGAAAAGGAAAGAGAAGTTAACGAAAGGAAGGACGAAGCAAAGAGAAAAAAGAATAAAAGGGAAGAGAAACAAAATTTGCAAATAGAATTAAAATAAAGAACAGATGGAGAAAGAAGAGAAAAATAACAAAAAGAGAGCAGATGAAAAAATGAGTCAAAGTGAACAGGGAAATTGAACAGATAAAAAAAAGAAAAAAGACGGAAAAACGGAAAGAGACAAGAAAGACGACAAAAATCAGCTTAATATAAAAGCAAAAACAACTGAGATAAAATACCGACATTCTTTCCAGATAAACTTACAATTGCTTTTTAATCCAATTTGTTTAACAATTGCATCCATTGACCAGCCATAAAGCTCCTAAAAACAAAAACAACTTTAACGATAACACGATCCTGCTATTTTCAGCTGTTTGTGTGGGAACACAAACATCATGCCGTAATAGGCTACATATTATTTCATCTAAGATCTGGTGTGTGGACCATCTGGATTTACGAACAAATTGCATTTTACCTCGTATGATATAATCTTTAATGGTAACACATATTGTACTTGGTTTCTTTTCACAGTCTGGAAAAAAATAAGTGCGAAAATTTGTAAGGATTCTTCGGAAATGACCTCCTGAAGTAAGGCACGTGTGTATGTTTCTCCTCCATCTTAAAAACTAATCCAACGAGCGATGCTCCAAATGCTAAAAGAGTTCTACGTGAAAGTTTCAAGAGTTCCACGTGAGAGTTTCAAGAGTTCCATGTGAGAATTTAAAACATGAAAGTAAACCAAAATGTGCGCATATTGCTATCACGTGACTATCACGTGACTATCATCCGACTGTCATGCGACTATTATCTGACAACAATCTGACTATCATCTGACTAACTCCTCACCCAGGGGCGCAAATCCAAAATTTTTTCAGGAGGGTGTGCAGTTAAAATACCGAGTTATTTCCATGATGGACAGATTTTTTAGATGAATAATAAAGTTTTCTAAATTGTGAAACCCAGGGTACAACTCGGTTTAAATTGAAAACAAGAACAGTTCAAGCCTACAGCTGGATCGGGGCAGACTTTATCACTAAAAATAGCAACTGAGACTGAGTTTTAAAAACTTTAGGTAGGGTGTCACACCCCCGATACCCCCTCATTTGCACCCCTGGTTAGAATCAACAAGAAATTAAAGAACATTTAAAAACTAAAAGCATGTTGTTATTACTCTATTTGCTAATGGAATATTTGTCAATTTAAATAACATTGAAATGTTATCAACCTCAAGAGAATCATCCCTATACCCAGTTATTCCTTCATCAATTGACAACAGCAAAAGTTTGCAGCCGTAATCATATTTTTCATTCAACTTCTTCATGATATATGCAAGAACTGTTGAATCTGTTAAAGGACAGAAAAAATACCATCAAACAATGTTAGTTAAAGCAAGCAAACTTATCAAAACTTTTGATAAACTATTAAATTATTCTAAATATTGATATGCTGGATTGATTGAAAGGAACATATGTATATTTTAACTTGGGGGGTATACCATTTTTTTCCAAAAATTTTTAACATTGGTCATATCTTTGCGAAAGCAACCTCTATACAACAGGCACCTCTAAGCAATGTTTATACAATGGACACCTCTAAGAACCCAAAGTTCTTAAAATTTATCATCTCTCGCAACCTCTTAAATAACCAACATATCATTAACCTTATAAGTATCAATTTTATGGAGACTCAAGTGTATACGGCTGTCAAGTACTGCAAATCCTTGAATAAGTCCCCGGGGGCTTATTTGCAAAAACCAAAATTTTAGTCTGATTATTGTTCAATATTAAGCAAAATAAAGCTATACGATGCAGCCAATAAATAAATTTATTGGTTTAAACTTGCTGCTATTTGCAATACATTCAATAAACAACTTCAATGTCTGGAATATCCTTGCAAATAATTATCACGATGGGGGCTTATTCGAGGGGAAGGCTTATTCGAAGGTGGGGGCTGATTCGAGGATTTACGATATATAATTCCCTACCCTTTCCACCAGATGCACCAATGGCGACAACATCTCCTGGATTGAAAAGTTTATTTGTGGTTATTGTTGTGTGAATCTCTTCTTCGAATATCGTGAAAAAACATTCCTTGCACAAAGCCTGCCCCTGTCAAAACAATACATATTGAAATACTAAAACATTGAAAAATAAATGCCTGTTTCAAATAGGCGCCCACTCCCTCTTATCAATATTTAGGAATTGCGTTCCTAATGTAAAGAGGCCTGCGTGTGTGTCTTCTCCTCTATGTCCAGAAACTATCCAGCGGACGCTGTTTTCCATGTTGAGTGTTTTACGTGCCAGGAGCACGAAGCCAGAGAGAAACGATACAGTGTTGATTTTGAATAACTAACTCTGACTTTCTCTGACTTTCTCTGACTGACTGATTACAATAATTTACAGGTATTTATATTAATCTAAAAATCATGATGACGAAGCAAAAAGTGTTTCTAGAAGGATAAGAATGACAATGCATAAATAAAAATGGAATGATGTAATTTGAATGACGCGAGATGATGAAATAGAGGAAGTGATCGAGAAGAAGGCAAAACGAAAGAAATCTAAAAATACGTAATTTCACTACAAATACAATTCTCTACCATACATTATAAGTAAGCTTCACGTCACGTTGCTTTAACATCTAATAGTCGCCGGGAGCGTTTACACTAAGACTCCCATAAACAATAAGTATTTTAAACATTAATGTCAGTGATGTGCAGGCCATAACTCGCAAAATTAAAACGTAAATGGGCTTTAAAAATTGCTTAATTTCTAACGTGCCTGGGCTTATGTTGGGGGGGGGGCCTAGGCGTGCACGTGGCATGATAGCAGCAAAGAAGACCCGGCTAGTGGTGATATTTCAGATAAAAGAAAACGAATTTGACTGAATATGTGGAACTTACATTCTTTGGTCTCTTCAAGATCGCTGACTTGCCACAGTTGACACAAGGAAAAGGCATTTTTCAAATATTTCCTCGACAAAAAATGTAATAATGTTAATATCGAATCTAATGACTGCGTGCGTACTTCGCTCGCTCAAGTATCTCCCATCTTTCCAAAGATTATGTTTCCAAACTTCAGGTCGTTTGTGACACAAAATCAAAAGAATTTATAACAATTCTGCAACGTCATTTTTGCCAGAGAATAAAAACAGCAAACATGATTCTTTATAAAATAACTCATACGCTAATACTAAGATTCGTACTTTAAAATCACTTTATAGTTGCCAATCAACTGTTTTTTTAAAGTGTCTACAGTTTCATTCGCTTTGCGACCAAAGTTCCAGTTTTCAAGTGCGACTTTAGACATGTTCTCTTGCATGAGCAATTTGCAATAATTGTAGAGAGCATCTTCATCATAACATCCTAAAAATGATAGTGGCTTGTTTTATGTTTTGATCAGTGTTGTGTAATGGCATAGCAACAAAAGCTCAAATATGTTAAATGAAGTTCTGCATATTTCGAAGGACGATTACCTGGCCTGCATTTGATAGCGTTTCTTAGCAACACTGATGCCTCTTTTCGAAGATTTGCATCGAGACAAACCACTGCAAGGTTGTTGTTTGCTTGCACCTGAAGATCAACCAAAACACATCAAATGTTTGACTCACAATTAATAAAACAAAGAATGCAGTTATTTAAATTTAACTTTAAATTCACATGCCCGTAATCTAATTAAAGTTATTTTTCCATCCAAAAATAAGAAAGAAAGAAAAAGCTAAACCCAAAGGAAAATAAGAAGAGAATTGAAGGCATGATTTAATGTCGCCACATCTATACGCAATTACAAATCTGTTAATGTGAGCTAACTGGCTATAGAATGTACCTCTAAATCAGCGAGATCCCACGCCGTACATTCAATTGTTTTATCAGAAGTAGAAACTGTGAAAAAAGAAAAATTATCAGTCATCCAACCCCTCTGAAAGAAGCTGTTACTTTTAATCACACAAGAACCACATATGTTATTGATATTAAAAATAAATATAGATCACATAACGCAAGATTGGATACAATGTAATGTTGTACATTATTGAAATTAATAGTTATACCATCAAGTCTTGGCCTCTTAAACCGAATTACATCTTCACTTCTGCCACGTTCCAAAACAGACAGCGCTCTACAAGTAACATAAACAGCTTTGCATTATTCGAAATTATATGGCTCGAAATCTCACTTATTTAACAAAACTTAAATTCTCCATGATAAGTTCCGTTGCAACTTCTTCAATATTCGACATAAATTGGTTTCCAATGCCTCAAATTATTACAAACTATGCAGGTTCGCATGTTGTATAACATTGAAGACATTTTTTCTGAAATACATGTGGTGGCTATTAATTGTCCCGCTCTTCGTATTGACACAGAACGTAACAAATGAAACATTCAGAACTAGGTAATGTCCGCATTTAACTGATGTCAGGTCAAATTTTGAGTGAATGCGACCCCCTATTCGCCGTAGTGACATGGCGTTTAATTCGACTGATAAATTTTAAAATTGACGGAGGTGATGCTCTACGTACCTTTTACCAGTTGAAATAGCTTCATCGAAACGACCAAGTCTCCTCAAACACTCACACTGGCAAAGCAAAACAGGAACATGTTCATCAAGATTCAAACATCCAGAGTCCACATCTTGTCTTGTGTCTTTGACTGATATTTCTGGGTGTAAATTCAATAAATAGTTGCACACTGCTAAGCAGTCTTTCAATCTGTCTGCGTTTATCAGGGCCAGAGCTGTTTTGTGGAATATTCGTGGATAGTCAACCGCATACGATGTCTAGAGATAAAGAAAAGATACATGCGTAAGAGGCTAACATGGTTGGAGAGATAACAGGGGGAAAAATGCCTCAGACCTCAGAAGGAACAACGAACTTAGGTAGAATTAGAGTGGGTTCGAACTATAAGATTTCATACTATGGTTTGAAAAATAACAGCTCCCACGTCGTAAATAAGTACCGTAAATGACGAAATTAACGCCCCCTGCCAAATAACCGCCCCTGCCGAATAAGCGCCCCCGGGATAAAGGCAGTTTTTGTAATAAGCGCCCCTGCTTGAATAAGCGCCCCCTAAACAAACGGGGCTCTTATTTGAATATAGAAAAAACAACGATTTTTATTGTCAAGATGTATTTCAATATACTCGAAAACAAGAAATTATTTTAATCGGTCGTTTAACGATCTTGGCCTCCTCGTTTAATGAGCGAAAAAGATGTTGATCCGTTTGAAATTGGGAAAAGCGATGTTGCAATAACAGTACCTGAATTTCCAATGGTTGATTCAGACCATGAAGAGGATGAAGAAATCAACATCTTATAAGACATTTCATTTTTTTAATTCTTTTGTATTACGCCTGTTATAATATTCATCAAAAATGAACTAAAAGACAACTGGAAATAAATTTTCTCCCTTACATTGTTTGAGCAAAAATTAATAAGCGCCCCTGCTGAATTAACCGCCCCCGCTGAATTAGCGCCCCCTCTAAAAGTTTATTTTTTAAATAAGCGCCCCGGGTGCTAATTTCGTCATTTACGGTAATTTTATAACTTACTGCGGTTAGAGGTGAAATCTCTTGTCTTTGAACGCGCATGAGATCAAGATAAGCATCAGATGCCTCGAAGTACCTGCAAGTAAATTGAAAACCTTTACGAATGCAGTATGCTCCAATAATTACAAAATTTTTGTAGCAAAAATAACACTATCTGGGCACCATTGTACCTTTTTTGGTCGTAAAGGGCATTTGCAAGCTCTGACAACATCCAAGACTTGCTTAATTCAACATCACAGAGCTTCAAACCATCTTCACCGTTATAATTCTTCAAGCCTGAATAATAACAAACAATTTAAAACTCAATAAAACAAAATTACCAACCAAAACGAAACAAACTAAGATAATAACGTTTTGAAAGGCCACAGAACATCTTGATTTCACTTTATTATTAATAACACATCAATTCAATTGTACAAGTAGAGATTTTAATTTACAAAGTATAATCAAATCCAATGTTGATTAAAATCAAAACAGCAGAGTTTAAAAATCAGCATAAATATAAAGAGTTTCTGTTTACCAGTAAATTTGCAAGCAACTTCTCTGCAAAGTTTCCAAATAAAAACTTCATCAAAACCACCCAGCCTCGGACTATTTGATGCGTCATCCAGATCTTCTCTTGATGCCTGAGATATAAAAACATATTAATAAAAATAATGTAGCCAACAACGCTAAAAGTAAAAAAGGACGGTATATCAGTTTGGGGCTACTTTGGGCATTCTAGCTTCAATAACCTGCAAGTTAGAAGCTTGGCAACTTTGCGGCTAGTTAATTTCATACTGATGCATTGGTGTACTGGTCAATGACGTATAGCCTCAAAAATCGGACTTATCAAATCGTTCGTCAATCGTGGAACGCCTACTAATAATATAAATATCCTTCCTACTGATATCATTGTTCTGGCCTTCCATTCCCTTAGATCAGTTTCAACCGGTCAGCCTGGGTATCTTGAAAACCAACAAGTTCCCAACACGCGTAGAACAGTTTGAAACAACTTTGTAATAAACAGAACATCGCAATATCAGAACATACTGTTATATTGTGATATGGACACCCTGTGACTCTTGTATTTAACCTCGCTCTAGTATTCTACTACTCAGTTGTTATGCAGCTCGAGAACATGTGTTTTTCTGTGTTCATTTTCTAAGTGTGAAAATATAATACATACCGATAAGAATTGCTGTAGACACTTGATTCTAGCATCATGTTGCTGTAGCTTTTTCAAAGCAATCAGAAGATTCAAAATTGCTGCCTTGTTTGACAAGGTGTGCGTTATCGCTCGCTCAAAAGAACGTACAGCAAGATTTGGCTTTTCCTGGCATAAACAAAATATAAACAGTCATTATTAAAAAACTACTGCATCATATAGTATAACATTAAAAAGTATACAATATAATGAAATTTGAATTGCTTATTTTTGTGGTTCAGTCAATGGAAATAACAAGATATATACAGTAAAACCCAGCATATGAACACCTGCATATAAGAACCAATGGATTAAGATGATATTTCTGCTCAAAACAATAGACGAAACAATAGCCTATTGTCTTGGAACAATAGGCTGGAAGGAGAATTTACAGGTTCTTATATACGGCCTTCCACTGTGTTATACAAAGAAACAGATGTATGTATAAAAACTAGGTGTCTGTACCAGTTCTACCTGTTGGTAATAGCAAATGCCAATCACATTCCAAAGCAAACTAAATTGTTGGTTAGAAATATTGCAACTGGATATATCATCCTTCATTTGTGAATGAAGCACTTGACATGTTGCAAAGCATGATTCGTAGTCTTCGCGACTTAACAGGATGCAAGCTGAAAAAAAGAAATAGCATCGTTGCATAACAACAATTAGAGACAAAAGTTCTGGGACACTGCACCGCATCCTTCATCCCCCCTCCTTCCCCATCCAAAGAAATGTTGTCTCTAGAGATAATCTTCTACAATATCGACGAAATTCTTTTTGCACGAAGATCACAGGGGGTCTGCTTGAGAACTATTATGTATTAGGGGGACGTGTCGAGGTTAAATAAAGTAAATAAGGCCCACAAAAAAGTTAATGGGTTATTAGACAGTTTATCGTAACAAGTCTCCCAAAGACTTGTCAATTATTGTATACATGCATTCAGTCTCCAATGAACGAATTCTAATGTAATGAGATGTCAATTCATTGTTAATTAAAACAGGATTCGAACATAAATACAATTGAACCTCCATATAACAAGAACACTTGGGATCGATGAATTTTCCGTTGTAGAGAGGTACACATTGTATAGAAATCGCCATTTCAAAGATAAGATCGACTTTAAAAACTTGCCAGACAAAAATAACTGTTAGTTGTTCAGAGTATAGAAACGGGCCTGTTTATAAAGGCTCCACTGAAATATCAAATCGAATTCAAATACCTTTTGATAGCAGAAACAAATTATGTGTGCCACTGTGTGAGCTCATACGCTGGTCAACCAGACGAAAGAACTTATCGTAATCAACATGATCCTTGTTCGCAATAACCATCAATGATCCCAGCAGAGATGTTTGATACAGCAAGTCTATAAAAACAATTTAAATGATAAATAATAAGCATTTATTTATGAACTGAGAAGTGAAAAGCAAAGCGTAGGAGTATATTACTTGTAACTGCCAGCAGCATTAAACTGTGCCAAAAATTCATTTCTGAGGAGTACAACAATTTATCATGTTTGGTAAATTTTTCCTTCACCTATGCCCGTGGTGAAATATTTGTTTTAAATCGTGTAAACAGCAAAAAACTCCTTAATTAAAACTAAAATCTAGATATAAACGTAAACTTTATATTATTACTCATTTTCAAATCTTTAAACTTTAAAATTAACAACAAATCAATCACATAATGCGATTAATTTGATTAGGCCTAGGCGATACAGAGAAGCCGAAGTAAATTTCAAAGCTTCACGGATTGAAAAAAACAAATAAAGCTATCACCTGTTAATATTTTTCTCCTCTCAAACGACGAGAAACTTTTAGTGAAGTAATAATGCATAAAAAACTTGCAAGGTCAAACTTTAAATCATAGTCTGAACACTTTCCCGGTATTCCTTCTCTTTCATGAGTATGGAGTTCTCTTTGAAACTCCCGGGGTACTTGATTTACGCAAACTTCTATTGTTAATTGATTAGCCACTCACAATCCAATACTAACAAGACCAGACCCAGAGACCAATGCCTCAGCCATTAGGGACACTACGTCATATAGGCTCCTGCGCAGAACCATTAACTACACAACTGCGCATCCTGACAACCTTTCTCCTCCGCGTAACCCTAACCCTAGCCCTAACCCTAACTCTAAGGCCAATGACTTCGCCATCAGTGACACATTACGTCATATACGCTCCTGCGCAGTACCAACAACTACACAACTGCGCATCCTGACCACCTTCTCCTCCGCATAACCCTAACCATAGCCCTAACCCTAACTCTAAGGCCAATGACTTCGCCATCAGTGACACATTACGTCATATACGCTCCTGCGCAGTATCACTAACTACACAACTGCGCATCCTGACCACCTTCTCCTCCGCGTAACCCTAACCCTAGCCCTAACCCTAACTCTAAGGCCAATGACTTCGCCATCAGTGACACATTACGTCATATACGCTCCTGCGCAGTACCAACAACTACACAACTGCGCATCCTGACCACCTTCTCCTCCGCATAACCCTAACCATAGCCCTAACCCTAACTCTAAGGCCAATGACTTCGCTATCAGTGACACATTACGTCATATACGCTCCTGCGCAGTACCACCAACTACACAACTGCGCGTCCTGACCACCTTTCTCCTCCGCGTAACCTAACACTAACCCTAACCCTAAGGCCAATGACTTCGCCATCAGTGACACATTACGTCATATACGCTCCTGCGCAGTGACACTAACTACACCACTGCGCACCCTGACTAGCTTTCTCGTCCGCGTAACTCTAACCCTAACCCTAAGGCCAAATCCTCTGAGCCTAATCTTAAGAGCAATACCTCAGGCATTAAGGACACCGTCACATTAAATACCTCTGTCCTGCAGAATGATGAATACTGGTCTGATTGAAGGATATTTGCAGTGCAAATAAGTTGTGAAAATATACCTTCTGTTTCGTGAAGAAAGAATATATCCTGACAGGAAGATAGTTCATCTGATACCTAAAAGAGGAAAAACTTAACTTTAATGGAGTTCTCACAAGCTAAATAGATATTTCAGACATCAGTAAACGTCATTCCAAACCATTTCACTCCACATGAAAAATCAACTAAGGCTTACTTCACTTTTCACTGCTTGTGCAAGTTCCTGGTTAAGTCCAATGAGGGTATTTATGTTGTCATCTGAAGAAATCAATTAGTTGATCAGTCAACCACTCAATCAACTAATCAGTCAATCAACCAATCAGCAAATAAATCATTTTCAATATTTCACTTATAATATACAAATTAATGTACCTGTTCCTTGAAGATTCAATGACAAAATGAACACAGTGGATGCAATGAGGACAACTTGCACAAAAAATGGAGCATACTTTTCTGAAAATAAATACGAAATTTGTCACGATCATAATCACCATTACTACCATCATACATCATTTCTTTTTTACTGTTAATGTGAAATTATCTAAACTTACTGTGCTTTACTTTGAGTACCTTCATCACCCTCACTAAATTACCAACAATAATTTCTTCCATGCTATGTATGAAGCTGTCATCTTCATTTATTAATAGTTTTTTGCTGTGCATCACTGATCTAACTGAAAATCACATAATACATTACACATATTATAGCTTGCTTTGTGCGACATTGATTGAAAATTTTAGATGAAAAGTAAAGAAATAAATTAATTTAAAAAAATAGTTAATGAGATATTAACATTCACCTCTAAGAATAGCATTGTTAACCTGTTTTAAAACTCTGTGAGCTGCATCAATTTTCTTTTCTGCATTTTGATATATCTTTGCACTAAGTTGCAAGAATATGATATTGGAGATAACTATGAGCTCAGCTATGCAACCATGTATGGTTGCTGGAATTCCTGTAATACATAAATTTAAATACTGCAAATATACATGCTAACATATGTTAATTTATGATAAAATATGTTAAAATGTTCTGGTGCAGAGTGTCGTTTTATACCTTGTGCTTCTTGTAGCAATATCTGAAAAAGGTTGTGAACTTTTTCAAGGTCAGCAGGTTCAATGTTTTGGTTCTTATTTGTGGTTTTTTCTTTTATATATCTGCAAATTTCACTGTTCCTAATCAACCAGCATTCATAACATGTAATTGAATCTGTTTTGGCTAAAATTTTGGTACAAATTTCTTAATAGAATGCAGAACACAAGATAAAAGCTAAACACAAATACTTTGAAATGTAAAGTTGTAGGTACCTACCTTTCTCGAGAATTGAACAAGCTTCGTTGAACCTTCCAAGATACTCAAGGTGACTAACTTCTTTGCACACTTTGATAAATTTCGCAGAAAAACCCATTTCATTTCCTCTTGGCAAACAACATTTAAAAATGATTTTCCGAAATGTTTACAACTGCAAAAAATTTGCAGGCCAACAACCACACCAGCAAGTTTATTGCGTTTCAATGAGATGGAGAAGGGGGCGCTTCAGGAAAATTTTCAGAAAATTGCGCCAAATTTTCATGATATAGAGGTACACTCCTTCATTGCGAGGCATTTCAAAGATGCTTGATGATAATAACAAACATGGCGACCGATTATCACGGTGTTATTCAAGGAGCTGAAAAAGCCAGCACAGAACAGAGTTTAATTTGCTTACTCCATGCATGCAAAGGCTATGTGACGACCATTGAGCTTAGAGATGAGTCTAGCATAATTGGTAAAATTGAAAATGTTGACGGATACATGAATATAAGAGTTTCCAATGCCAAGTTGGAAAGAGTAAATGGACATGTTGCAAGCTTCCAGGAACTTTTTATTCAAGGAAAGCAAATTCGTTTCGTGCATATTCCAGATGAGATAGACATTAGAACTGCAATCAAAGACCAACTTCGTAAAATTGAAAATACGAGAAAACAACCTGTAAGAAAACCAAAAAGAGGAAGAAACAGAAAACGATAAACCATTATTTTTTAAAATGTATAGGATGCCTTACTTGTTGAAGTGAAAAATGCATGATACAGTACTGTATTTACAACCAAAGGCAAAATACACGTGAATTATTTATATTGCAATACATACGTAAGAAACATCAAAAATTGCAAACCATTACGATGTAAATTTAAAAAATCATATGTTCAAGTAAGCAGTATGGTTGTTCTATGTTTTTCAGGAAAAGGTCTTCGTTTCTGTGAATTCAGTTCTTTATCTATTAAAGAAGGTTGTCTTGGAGTCTTTTTCCAAGTTTCAAAATCTATACAAGTCTTTGTGCGTGTTCCATGCATTCTTTTTCTATGAAAATAATTATGATGGGGTTGGCTTAATCAATAAATCAAACACCAATATTTGGAATAAAGTTGGTGTGATATATTATCAGATATATATAGACTTCAGTAGTATTTATTGAAAAAGATGCATGATTTGCTGCAACTCTGAGTTTCGTGCTTACACATTCATCAGGCAGATTATAGAAATATAGATAGAAATATCTATTATCAGCATTGATTATGATCACTGATAACAATCAATAATTAAGATCAATATGATCAGCATTAATATATGTACAACTGTGATCACAATCATCAACTTACTGGCTTCTTTGTCTGACATCACTGTGTATATCATGAAGCTCCATTGCCAACCAGTCTTTGCCTTCGGTTCCATGCCGTCCTAAAGGCACGAGTGGAAGTGGTGGCAGTCGAGATCGTTCAATTTCACTGTCACTATACTGTAGCCCAGTTTTGCATGTCAGCAATATTTTGTCTTCTTCGTTTCTCTTTGTGAACTGATGCACTAGTGGGTCATTTGACTTCTTAAAAACAACCTATGATGGATACATTCTAATGCTTCAAACATAGGTAATAGAATAAACATTTAGATGGACAGAAGTGTTGGCAGTAAAGTTAAAGAAAGCACAATTTGTTCCTTTAACATTGATATCACTTATATAAACGTTAAAGGAAACAAGATTGCCAATATTACCTTTAAAGGGAAAGGCCTGTGACCATGTAACATCAAAGGGTCATATTCATCACATGACATTGTGTCTAGAAAAACATTCCCCTGTTGAAAATGAAAAAAATATCATAAACTGAATCAAATGCTTTATTGTATTAAAGAACAGGACTAAAAAGTGGTAAGAAAAGAGCAATATCAACTAATATCTTGTTATTTGTTGTCATAAATTGCTTCATTTTAAAATTCTTGTATGTAGTGAAATTTAAATCAATAAATAAACTTAACTTTTCATGATAGAAACTAAATATAAACTAAAAATAAATGTCAATTCACCTTTTTATTGCTGTAATTAAGATATTGGCTATATAGATTTCGTTTTGTTCTGTCAAACACTTTATATCTCTCGCTATTTACTTCTTTGTCAATTTCATTCTGAAATTACAAAGAAAAATCCCACTGATATAGAAAGTGTAAATAAAATACCATTCATAAGAAGAAAAAAAACTAGGTGTTCTTCTTTACCTTAAGAGGATTGTAGACGTTTTCTGTCCACTCTTTTCGAAGCAAATATTTTTTTCTTCTGTGGAGCTCTTCATTATCAGCAAGGTAGTCATCCAACTCCTGAAACAATTTTGCAAAAATATGATCTTGATGATGGTTATACAAAAGGGTGTGAAGCAACTGATAATCCAATAACTCCGCTTACACATAGATGTTGACCAATGGTGTCGTGAAATGTAGTCTCAACAAAAACAGATCCACAAACCAGTTTACCTCGTTGATTTCGTCTTCATGATCAAGAAGACTGCTGTAAAGATTCCTCACAGAACTAGACTCAAACTCTGTCTTTTCCTATGAAAATATAAATATACATAATATACAGAGTTAGACTTCAAAAAAGACACATATCTCTGTTGTGACTCGGAGTTTCGCACACTTATGTGATCATCAGACAACTTTTGAAGTGTAACTCTGTATATTCCGCTCTGCCCATGGCATAGAGCACTCTTCTATCC
The DNA here is from genome assembly GCA_013076295.1 of Sanderia malayensis. Lineage (NCBI taxonomy): Eukaryota > Metazoa > Cnidaria > Scyphozoa > Semaeostomeae > Pelagiidae > Sanderia > Sanderia malayensis. The sequence continues at coordinate 2,873,697 of RQOL01000024.1, forward strand.
AGAATAGACACACGAAATACCGTTAATATAAATAATATAATTGTCTTTAATTCATTAGGCGAATTATGGGCATCAATTCCTGCTGACGTGTGCTGGTCATTCAAAGCACAGTTAATACTTGACTGTTAAACTTGTTTAAAGTTCTTTATCAACTCAGAAACATCAGACCATCAAAGAAGATCAACGAAGCTTAATTTAACATCATGGACATCCTCACCTGAATATTTCTTGCTGATCTTTCACTTAACCAGCTCTTTATATCAACACGCTCGATATTACCTTGCTCAACTGTACTAAATCTTTTATGATTAGTGTTTGTGCCAGTGAATTGTTGACATGGTAAGCAACCAGCTGACTTTGAGCGTTGAGCCGTCTTCTTGGTCCTAATAACATCTCTCTGAGAAAAGATAGCAAAATAATAAATACTAAATTGGGCAAATCCACTCAAATTGTTGCATGTCTTGTTCATATGCTTTGACATCACATACCTTGGCGTCCTTCAACAAGTCTTTTAGAGGCTCGTTTGAATATATACTTACTCTGTTACCAGATATAGCAGTCCTTGGTCTTGAGGCGAGCATTTTCGAAGTAATAATCTAATATTTTATTCTCTTTTGTATTGGAAAAAAACGTATTGGGTTACCCTTATTGATAAAAATTAACCACATAACTTCCTCAATGGCATGCTTAGCAACAGGAACGTAAATAATGAATGGCCTCGTACTCGCTACGAGACTTTGTAAACAAAGCAAAATGAACAGAAAATAAAACTTGAATTAACTGAAGTCGAGAAAAGTAAAATATTGTTGTTAATATTCATCATATACATTCAAGAAATGAACCACCTACAAAGTCTCTTGCAGGATTCATTAATTGCGACTGGAAACGTAGAGCATTGTGCGATAATACGGAGAAAAGACTCATCTCTCAGAGCAAGCTCCGTTGGATTTTCGGTGTGTTTTTAACTTAACTTCTTTCTTCAAGCTGATACAGAACTAGGAAATGAAATGCAAAGTAAAATCTGTCTGATAATTAATTCGTTATTGCACAGATAACTCCTGGTGAAATAGAAGATTTCATAGAAGCTTTTAAGCACCCTACTCAAACAAGAGAAGATGGCTTAACTTTGAACAATATTCGATACAAGTGTGTTCGTGCTGATAAATTTTCTATCTATGGAAAAAAGGTTTGCCAAGAAACTTGTTCTTTATTTTTGACTTGAAGTTAAATAATCCAGCAAGCCATACACTGCATCTGACTGCTGACATGGCAATACCAAAAATAATTGTTTTACTAAGGCAAGTTTTTCTTTTTTGCAGGACACTTGTGGAGTAGTTCTTGTCAAAACAGCAACCCTTATACTGTTGGGCTCATATGGTAACAACATGTTTCCAAGCATTTGTGTGGAAGCAATGGAAAAACTTGGTAAGCAGCTTTAAATCAGAAAAATTACCTATCAATTAGTTATGACACTTTAAAATTCTCTGAGCTCTTCTTTTCTCATAGCTGATTACTTCAGAGAAAAAGGAAAATAAATTTGGCAAAGAAATAAGTCTGTTGAAGAATCCATTGAATCATGTCTGTTGGACATTATTTTACTTTTTAAAGTTAAAAGCAATCTCAAGTTGATATCAATATCAAAGGAAAGGAACAGAAACAAGAACAATATATTTATCTTTCTACAATTTCTTTAATAAATTTATGCTTTTTGCTTAATCAACACAGCCTTAAGGGTAGGAACCCTGATACCCCAAGCATATTCATGGACCTTCTTTGTGAGATCGGTTGCTAAAAATATTGTTAGGATAAATCTTATTAATATGATAGTGATAAGAGAAGACATAAAAAATTTGTGTTGTTTTTACACAATATCAAAGTTTTCTGTGTATTTTAATGTTTAATGTAAATTTGCACCAGCAAACATTAATCTTTTAAATTATAATAGAAAATGCAAGTCAACTAAACAATGCAAAAATGTTATTTTTTATTTCTTTTCACAACCGGCTGTAGTTTGGTCTTGATTTATAGCACTTCACGAATATATATATCAGCAAAATCAACCCACCACAAAGAAGAATGCCTCCAATAAAAGATGCAGGGTCGAAATGTCTGGTTGATTTTGGGATCTTTGGATGTGGTCTCCTTGGAGTGGTGTCGGGTTTCCCAGTAGAACTAGTAGGGGTTGGTGCGAGCACCGATGAGCTTGGATGTCTGCTGGCAGTCGTTGAAGAGCTTTGTAAAGATTTAGAGACAGTTGCAGTGATTCTTCCAGGTGCAATCATTGTATTTTGATGAGCTACAGAGCTCTGTTGAGCACCTAAATTGGAAAAATTGTTATATGTAAAGCAAAGATCTTGAAAACAATTTATTTTATGGTCAGCATATAACTCAAAACAAGAAAAAACAGCAAGTTATGTGTGACATCTTTATATTTCAAACCATTGGGCAATAAGAAAATAAATTAAGACATATGGTGTTAAAATTTGAAAGGCAAGCAAATAAAAAACAAAGCAGGATTAAATATTTTAAGCACAAGTGCAGCATTTTTACAACACTATAATAAGATCACTATTAAATGTCAATATCTAGGTTGATTAATATGTTCAGCAAAAGACAGGATTAAATGTCAATTTTCTATTGTCCACCACGAAGTCTCAACACCAGATGAAGGGTTGATTCTTTCTGGATGTTGTAGTCACTCAAGGTTCTGCCATCTTCAAGTTGCTTTCCTGCGAAGATCAATCTCTGTTGGTCTGGTGGGATTCCTTCTTTATCTTGAATTTTAGCTTTCACGTTGTCAATGGTGTCACTTGGTTCAACTTCAAGAGTGATGGTCTTTCCAGTCAAGGTTTTGACAAATATCTGCATTCCTCCTCTCAGTCTCAACACAAGGTGAAGGGTTGACTCTTTCTGGATGTTGTAATCACTCAAGGTTCTGCCATCTTCAAGTTGTTTTCCTGCGAAGATCAATCTCTGTTGGTCTGGTGGGATTCCTTCTTTATCTTGAATTTTAGCTTTCACATTGTCAATGGTGTCACTTGGTTCAACTTCAAGAGTGATGGTCTTTCCAGTCAAGGTTTTGACAAATATCTGCATTCCTCCTCTGAGACGCAAGACAAGATGAAGGGTTGACTCTTTCTGGATGTTGTAGTCACTCAAAGTGCGGCCATCTTCAAGTTGCTTTCCTGCAAAGATCAATCTCTGTTGGTCTGGTGGGATTCCTTCTTTGTCCTGAATCTTGGCTTTGACATTATCAATAGTGTCACTTGGTTCAACTTCAAGAGTGATGGTCTTTCCAGTCAAGGTTTTGACAAATATCTGCATTCCTCCTCTGAGACGCAAGACAAGATGAAGGGTTGACTCTTTCTGGATGTTGTAGTCACTTAAGGTGCGGCCATCTTCAAGTTGCTTTCCTGCGAAGATCAATCTCTGTTGGTCTGGTGGGATTCCTTCTTTATCTTGAATTTTAGCTTTGACATTATCAATGGTGTCACTTGGCTCAACTTCAAGAGTGATGGTCTTTCCGGTCAAGGTTTTGACAAATATCTGCATTCCTCCTCTCAGTCTCAGCACAAGGTGAAGAGTTGATTCTTTCTGAATGTTGTAGTCGCTCAGTGTCCGGCCATCTTCGAGTTGTTTTCCTGCGAAAATCAACCTTTGTTGGTCTGGTGGGATTCCTTCTTTATCTTGAATTTTAGCCTTGACATTATCAATGGTGTCACTTGGCTCAACTTCAAGAGTGATGGTCTTTCCAGTCAAGGTTTTGACAAATATCTGCATTCCTCCTCTCAGTCTCAACACAAGGTGAAGAGTTGATTCTTTCTGAATGTTGTAGTCGCTCAGTGTCCGGCCATCTTCGAGTTGTTTTCCTGCGAAAATCAACCTCTGTTGGTCTGGTGGGATTCCTTCTTTATCTTGAATCTTCGACTTGACATTGTCGATAGTATCAGAAGGTTCTACCTCTAATGTGATGGTCTTTCCAGTCAAAGTCTTCACAAAGATCTGCATGATGATTTAGGCTTGAAACTACTTCGTTGAAATAAGCGTTCAAAACTTTTTCTCTTCTCGAAATGAAAATTTGTTTGCTTGCATAAGCATCGATCGGACAGGTTAATATACTCTGAATTTCATGTGACTTGCAGCGCTCTGATTGGCCAGTTATATTTAGAACAGAATCATTCTGGTTACTTCCAGAAATTTCATTGGTTAATAACCTAATATCACGTGGAATAAATTCACCGTCACAATGACGATGCAAATTCCTTTGGAAATAGATTTCACAACACCATTGGTCAATTAACACCCTCGCACGTGGTCAATAAGCAATTTGATTGGTCGATAAAATTCACAGCCATATCGCTAGACAATCAGCAGCGAAATAACCCAATGTGATTGGTTGTTCATGGCTGACAGCTGGATTTCAGGAAGTGACGCAATGGACGTGGGTGAATTGCGGAAAAAGGAGTGAGTGAGAGTCTGTTGTTGCGTCACAGGTGTCATTCATGCTTATGTCATGAAAAATTAAAACCGCTTTTTCGATGGTCACGCATGTAAGCGAGGTTAAGGACTCCAAAACACGTGTTGTGTTATATGCTAAGTACAATAAATCAAAAAAACACAATAATCATGCCTTCATTTTGTTATTCCGTGTATCAGTGAAAGTTTCTTCACTTGTACGTAACGCCCTTTTAATTACATTCACCCAAAACACCCGCTTTCCCTACCACTGCATTTTGTCACTATCCGCCATTAAACATAGGCCTATTCTCTTTTCCTATTGTTCGCCTATTGTTTGGCCACTGGCTACATGAAAACGAGTTTAAGGACTCCACAAAATCCATGACCATGAGCTTCAAAGGATACCGACACGAGTTGGCCTTCTGTATTATCTCTATTCTGTGTAATTATTCCCTTTCCCCTCTCCTCTTTCGCAAGGAATATCTTTATCGTCTGATGTGAAAAAGTTCTCGAAGCTTCCAGAATCAACCATTATTTTATTTGACGTTCGTGGTACACTTTTAGACAACATTCCGCTTTCCACTAGGGCAAAGGGCTAAACAAATTTGGGACCATTCTCATTTTTTCCGTGAAAAAAATTCTTTTTTTTAACGAAAGTAATAAAATTGAAACAAAGCTTGGGTTGGGGTTGGATTAGGGAAATATGGCAAGGGGGAAAAGCGACATTCCAAGAACCAGTTTCATTTTCACATTTTTCAAATTATTATGGAGTAAAGCAAGAAACGTTTGCTAAATGTTAACTAGGCCATGTAATTGAAGATTTTCTCCAACTTCATTCATTGATCAGTAACAATACACCTCAATTAATAACACCACAAGAGAAGCAAAACATAAAATTGCTAAATAATTCTCACCTTTACAATCCACTTTGAGGGTACAGTTTGCAGTGACGCTATTTGCACAGACATCTAGAAAAACGAACCAAAATAATACATTATTAAACACCTAATTTTATTGGCGAGTGGAGTAGGTGAGATACTGGCAGCCTGCTAGTATTTACTCTAAATACCATAATTACAAAATATAGGCATTGTTCAAGTCATATATTTAATAAAGTTCAAGGAAAAGGGGCTACCTGTATCATTTTTGCATGTTATTATCAGGGAAATGTTTAATTTCGTGCAATCATTGCACTTCAGTGCAGTGCTGAATGAACCTGGAAATGAAATGATAAATTCGTAAAAAAATCGTCAATAGCTGGGATAATAAATCTAGTTACTGCACCATATACTATATTAGAGTACTCGGTTGTGTTATAAATGGGGAAATTCGTTTGACAAAAGCTACGTATAATGATAATTTGGGCTGAAAAAACATTTTATGTATAGCCTTGCAAGTGGCCAGATTAATGGGCCTAAATACAAGACTCGTCTACATGTAATTTGAGGCATTAAAGTAGGTAAACATACCGTATAGTTGAAAAAAGATAAGGACTGCAGCAAGATACTTCATCATTGAGTACGACATATTGAAATTAATTCGTTCTTCGATAAATAAATTTTATCCAATATGGTAACTTGCAGGAGAATGCTTTCGGCTCAGCCAGTTGCATATGCAAACAAAATAAACAGGAGGGCAAGCAGAAACATCAACAAAAAATAACCACGCCACGTTGTATGTGTTTGATTAAATGCCTGAGAGCAGGTTTACTCAAGTGCCTTATGTTTTTCTTTCGCTATTAATTCGCATTAAATTTAATATCATTTCAATTTATCATTATATACAAGAAAGTTGAAATAATTCCTAATAACGCTAAATAAATGCAAGAAAATATAAAATATAAAGAATATTTGAATTGTTTTTCATTTGAAAGGGTTATGGTTCCATTGAGTTGCTTGAGCAAATGATCTCTGGAGAGTTGCTCCTTTGTTGAAAGCTGTTGATACGTTCTTTGGAAAAGCAGTCATAAATAAATAAATCTCGAAATGTTTACATTCGTTTGTAATGAAAACAAAGATAACCAATAGAGATCAACTTTTCGTTGACGAATGTATGAGATCATTTCTCCTCTTCGGGGGGTTCTTTTTCATTTTCTGTACCAATTACTTTCTTCATTACTTCTTCAACATCCATGTTCTTCTCTTTCATTGCATTCTGAAACAAGAAGAAAATATAAATATCTTTCCGAATGTAAAGCCTTAGGCGGAGAAGAAGGCCTAAAGAAACTAAAATCTTGATTTAAATTTATCATTAAAAGTTTACTAGACTTAATTATTCTCTGACTATCAAAAACAAATCAATGTTAATCTAATAAGAATAAGATATGTCTTACCACAACACACTTTCTGTAAGTTTTAAATAGTTCTTCGCACGGCACAGTTTCTTTGCTTGGATCAACATGGCCTTTTAAAAACTTTTCAGCATACCATTTGTTGAAGCAAGCATCGTATTCTTGTTTTAACAACCCGCAATCTTTACCTATGCTTTCCATATTGCCGCAAACGTTTCAAAACAGTTTATGTTTGTATCATAAAATCATTATTAACACTTAAAAACTACTACCTGCAATGTAATGTGTCTACAATACAACTTCCTATTTGAACAGCACATGGTGTGGTTAGCAAGCAGCCATTTTGGTTTTATTACGAGGCTAATTAAACATTGCAGAATTCCCGCGCATCAAATTTGGCGCGAAGTTCAATGGCATTCTAGATGAATGAAAACAAAGTCTCATTTTCCGAGCTTTGTTTTATGATTATATTCCAAGTTAATTGAGGTAATTCAAAAACCATACCAACATTATTACTAGTACTAAACGAGACTACTTAGAAAAATATTCTCACAATACTACTTATTTACAAAAGTACCCTGGCGAAAATAATAACATAGCTAACTATATTACAAGGCATGAAAATACAAAAGATTAAATACAATGATAAAATACGACATTATATTTTAAATAAACACCAAAAAAGACGATATAGTGCAAAGGCTAACAATATTTACACCCCTAGCGAAATATGCCCGAGATAAGACCTGTTACAGCTAAATTATTCAGCACTATTAATCATTTTAACTTCGATATCCTGAATCTTACTTTCCTCTTCATGCTTGTTCCCATTTGGTTCAGGAATTCTCCCAAATTTTCCCAGTCCCATATAGTCCAGCCAAATGAAACTAGGCCTTGTATATTCAAAACAAAACTACACTACATTCGATTATTAATCAATTTAACTACTAATTAGTTATAGTAGCCATATTTTAAAAGCCACCGTCTGTAACACCATCCATAGCAAGGCCTCTTTTTCATTTTCTTCTTCTTCTCCAAGTCCTTTATTACATTGTCATAGTCATTGTTCAGGACTTGTATGTCCCCGTGCATGATATCACACGAAGCACCATCTAAATCATCCAACAGTTCCCTGCTCATACTATTCACTTTGCTTAACGTAGTACGTTTTTCGGGTTCTTGATCACACTTTTCCTGTGAAGAAAAAAATAAAGATGGTCAATATCTCAATTCATTCTCCAAAGCTCATTTTCTCGAAGCAATTCTCTCTACTATTATCTTTTATGAGATGTTTTCAAAATCAAAAATTTTGACAGTTCTCTCAAGTCTACAAACACCACAAAAACATGAATTGAATCAAAATTTAAGAAATTTCTCTCACCATAACCTGAGGCTTCAAATCTTCAATCATGTCATCAGGTGAATCGTTGGTATAGAATTGTAAAATTGATTTGGTACTTTGGAGCCACTCACGAACCTCATTGATACCAGCCTCCATATTCTGAAGCATCTCCTTTGCACAGTTCAACTGTAAATACAAATTAATGCAATAAATATTAATAATAATAATAAGAGGAATTTTGCAAACACCTTTGAAAAGTGCTCAATACACATATGTGTAGAGCGGTATATAGAATTAAGTAGCATTTATTGAAAAAGACGTAAGATTAGCTGCAACTCTGAGTTTCGTGCTTATGCACTCATCAGGCAGATAGTAACTATTAATCACTTGAATAAAATTCCCGCTATTACCCCCTGATTCGATCCAAGCTGCAGCACAAATTTCAATACATCATACAAAATTACAGGAGGTGATGTCTTACCTTGCTTATAGCTTCGATGATTTGTCTGACTGTGTTATTCCAGCAGTCGTGAATGTCGTCGACCTGCGACTTGATGTTGTTCGACATTGGACTTGATTGGCCGATCAGTTCAATGACGTCATCGGCTACTTTGTGTAGTTTTGACACGTCATCTTTGTGCTCCTCCATATCGGTAAGCATGTCCTGCGGGGTAGAATGAAAGAAGACGCTTGTAAGATAATGAGGTGAAAAGTGAATTACAAAGCCTGACCTTTAGCCATATTGACCATACACTAAGTGGACTACAGGTCTCATGAACTACCATAGGGGCTATAGGTCTCATAAAGCACTACAGGGAGTTGTGAGACACATTGAAAAACCAGGTAAAGAGATAGCTTCACAACGGGGTCGATATTTGATCAGTAATATCAAGACCTTGGCAATGTGCAATCTAATGAAACGAACCTTTAACTGAGTCAGTCTGTTTGCAACAGACTCTTTCTCTTCAAGATTGACTGGTTCAAAATTCTTGATCTGTTTCTCCTTGTCTCTCAACATGTCCAGCAGATCGACTTCCTCTTGTCGGAATGCTTCCCAGACCTCTTGAGTTGAGAGCAGAACTTTAGTCCTGTGAGCCATCCAATCAGATAGGTGGAGCCAGTCGCGATCAGCCTCTTTCATGGCAAATAAGATATTTGAATCCAGGTAAGTGGTTGCAATCTCATCTTCGTAATGAAGAAGTGGAGTGAGACGTTTTTCTTTCATCTGGCATTCGACAATCTAAAGACAAAATCAAAGGTTAATTGACACAAGCAGAAAGGCAACTCCAAAACTTGATGTTCATGTAGACAAACTACAAGTTATTCTGTATGCAAAGCCCAAATAGCAAATGCTGTGCAGATATACTGAACCATACATGAACATGCAAATGTGTGAGTGCAAGGTTAACCAGTCTCGTCTTGATGAAGAACCAAAGAGAGGCTCACTCCATTATTCCTTCCAGTGACAATGCCATACCAGATGAGAACAATTGCAGTACACAATAGCTATTGTTTAGTAGACAATAGATCGAGTATGTAGAATAATAGAGACGATAGCAGTTAAACTTACATTCATCTCTGAAATCTGTTTCCTGATGGTCATACTGTCGGGTCCAATATTGTCATCTCCTTCTCGTCTTCTCTCCATCATGGTCAAATAGTCTTGAAGTTCTGTCAGATTCTCCATGACTGCTGCTTTCAATAGTTGTTTCAAGCTGGAATTCAAACAAAACCAAAACGAGCTTAATTCTACGAGTTCAAACCTGGTTTGTTGTGATAATAAAAGAGTTTGCGAATACTAACTGGCATAAATAAATACATAAATAAATAAATAAAGCATGAACATAAACATTGTTAATGCCCCTTTGCGTTAATGCCGTAAGGCTTTGCAAAGTAACTTTATAGAAGTAGAAATGTTATGATTACGCTGCAGTTGAAAAAGTGGCACTACTTGTGAAGACTAGGACAGCAGAAAAACATCTTCTATGCATTATGTAAGGAAAAACGGCTGACTCACCCATTAATGTTCGATTTAAGAGATTCAGATGTTTCTGGAAAATGCTCTGCCAATTTGGAGCTTAATATCTTGATTTCCTCCTCATCAGAGGCTGCGAGGACGCTTTCATCGACCATGTCATTAATCTGCATAGATATCTCATCACTGTTCTTCTGTGTAACTTCGAGTTGCTCCATTGATGTCTGAAGTTAAAAAGATAAAGGATAAGATCTTTGAACGAGATAGAGAAGAGTACACTGTCAAATATTCTTGGTAACACAATACGGTGCAAAAGATCACTTTCACTTTGAAGGCATATACGTCCGGAAGGTAAAGTGTGAACGACTTCAAACCACCCCGGGAAGACTCACTAGATAATGTAATAAGGGGTGTATTCCAGTAGGTGCAGCATCTGTCCTGCTTGTTTGACGTTCTCCCTGGAACGTCTGTTTAAAGCAGTGATAATCAATGCAATACTACATGCATTTTAAGGGGATACGCTATTAAACATCCTTGTGCAACACCATTAAAATAAGCATTGAAGAAACAGGGATTTACATGAAGGAAATAGAAAATAAACTTATCTACCTCGACATTTTTAGTCCTTTCAATGACAGTTTTCAAGTCGGTGGACATTCCAGTACCATCTTCTTGCGAGTTTGCTTCAATGCTGGTTAAATTCTTGTCAAACTCTTCAATGCGCTGTTTGAACGTATACACCAACAGACCATAGAGTCTCGACTTCTTCTCTCTAGTCAGCTGTTGGACGTGGTTAATGAAAACCCTTCTGTGCTGGATCTCCTTTGTGATGTCATCACCTTCCCCCGTCTCCAGAATCAAGCAAGATTCGGCTGCCTTGCCAAGTATCTCAATGTCCGTCAAGCTGACGTCACAGGCCACCAGTCTTCTTAGAATATCCTTGACGAAGAGAAAGACCAGATATGACAAAAATGAACAATCTTTTCTTTGAGTATGGTCCCGTAAATAGTACTCTAACAGTAATACCCCTTTGTCATGTACGCATTGTATCTATAACCTTTTGTGCATATAATATAGCTCTCTGAAGCCTGGTTTCCATATGGTCGTTGAGGGTCGCTGAAGGAATTACAAATCACACAGAGACATTGTCAAAGGCTGATTTTAACCCTTTGAGCGACCCTCAACGACCCTCAACGACTATATGGAAACAAGGCATCTACTTTTCATGCATCATAGCTCGTTCATAGGATTCATCAACATATGCCAAGCAATTCCAGAATGATAAGGTTAGAGATCACTATTCACAACTCACCTCAAGGTTCATGTTTCTTTCAACCAGATCGACTGTATCCAGGTTGTCCGGCACATTTATCTCTACGTATTTATCTTCCAAGTTACCCACTGTATCGCTCAGGGCAACCATTGCCTCAGTCATGACGTCAATAATCTTATCATGAAGGCTGCAGGATAAGACAACAGTAACATGTCACAAAAAGAATAGTCAGAGGTTTTTAATATAGAAAAGGTTTAAGCATGGAGGTGTGAATAGAAAAAGAGAAAAATTAGTATGAGTGTGTGTTGAATAGTATATACAAAGTAGCATAACACAAAGTACTACGATGTAAAATGGTTGTGAAAATAAAGACAAACACTTTTTAGCCTTCGAGTTGTGGATATGCTCATAAAAACAATGTATGTATGTATGTATGTATGAGAATTCAAATGCTTGATGCATGCTTTTTACAGATAGAACATCAGCCATGGATATGGAAGCAACAAAAAAATCATGTGGATTTATAAAGAGTAATACAACTCACAGTGCTTTTCTTTCGTCTGAATTATCTTCAATTCCGTTCAATCGAGCCTGAAGCATCTCACTGGCTTCTCTGATCTCAAATTTGTTGACATTGGCAACGTCCACAGATTCCAGCATTGTTTTTGCAAATTTGTTGAAATTAATCATGTTTGCTTTCGCCTGACCAACCATCCCGAGGAAATCCTGAAAGAAACAGATTTGTTATAGATTTGTGCTTGAGCTTGTTTTATGCTAAGCTTGTTTTATGCTTTTAAGAAATAAAAGAACAAACTTATAATATATGCAGACTTGTCATTTTTGCAGTGCATATCTGCTTTATGCACAGTGTATATAAATCTTGACACGATAAGGCATCTCATAATAATAAACTTTCAAGTGTAGGCAACACTAGTTGCAGTTTCTAAGCAACCCAGCAGTTTCTTGTGCCTTCTACTACTCGTAGAACAAATTGCATTCGTGAACTCCCGATTACATGAAGTATTATCTGGGTTCCTTTAAGCCTTGTCCCAATCAAGACATGATAAAAAACAACAAACTTAGCAACTCACCGAGATAAACTCACAATCCTTGACAAGAGTGTCAAATCCATCGGACACTGGGCCTTGTGCACTCAGCAACTTTTCCAAGTCTAATATTTGGTCAGAACAAATTGAGAGCAGCTGACCTTGCTTTGCAGAAAGCATGCTGGCAACTCTGTTTGTTAAATGAAACAAAAAATAATCAACTTCAGGCGAAGGTAACAAATAAATAATTAACTTCTAAGTAACATACTTTATGATAATTGTGTAATGATCTTCGGGTTACTGGGACGACAAGAGGCATGTTAATCAGTCGATATCAATGTTATGAAATACAAAATTTAGAGGGGAATTAGAAGGGAGGGACAATTTCGCCAAGTAGCCCCCCAAAATCATCACACAAGCGCCGCGACAAACAGCCAGGGGTCACAAAATGAAATATTAAGGATAATTTTCAATCACATGTGAAACATGAAACTTGAAATTTGTTAACTTGTCGTCGACAACAAGCCGCTTACCATCGCCTCTCATCAAGCTTACCGCAACGGCCGAATAACATTTGCATCCATCACAAGCCAATCTGAACAGCCTGCTTTGGCAACCAAAGATAAGAGTACATAGGTATAAAAGTGCTATGTTATTCGACACGTCTGTATTTATTCTCGCCTGTGCGCAAGGGAAATGTGCAATGAGAGTGCAATCCAGTTGGTAAAATTAATTGGGATTACACTTGTGAAATGAAGAGACGTTTGCTTGCAGAGAGAAAATAGAGAGCATTCTTACAAAAACAATAGCTATTGTTTGGTAAAAAATAAATTCCTCACAACAACAATGACTTCGAGCCTATAGAACAATAAGCATGATGGCAGCTTTACGGGATGTTATCATCATATAGTAGATTCATAAGGACAGTTAACCTAGGGTTGATAATAAAGAGAGCAAGTAACTTCTTACCTTTCTAACTTATTGTTTACAGCCGTGTTCAGTGCATTCCATTTATTGCCTGTGACGGGAATAAGCTCGGTGATTTGCGCATGCTTCTCTGTGTGATACCTTTCAGTTGTATTGTTGCATTTCAAACGCTCACCCTCGTTCATGAGTGACTCAAACGCGGTTGATCTCGAGGCTATGCTGCTTTTTATTTCCTTAAAGAAAACAGAGATGCAAGTCAAGTACTGAGACTGGATGTTCATAACGCTTGAATAAAAAAAAGAAAGGAGAAAGCAGTTGCTTTATTCTATTACTTATTTACTCTTTCCTAGTTCTTAATACTTCTTACCCTGGCTGCATATTCCTCTTGCATGATGCTCTCAATAGTATAATCATCGTCATCATTCTCTTTTGTCAGAGTTGTATCGAGCTGTTTATGCTCATCCTCAATCCATTTGTGAAGAATTTCAACTTTGTTCATCCAGCTGGAAATCTTCTCCTCTTCTTGGTGTTGCAAATGAAGAAGCTCTTCACTCACTCTGAAGAAACAGGAAATCATTAATCAATCAAGTATGAATCAATAATCAATCAAGCATTGCTGTCAATGATGCAATCAATAACAAGGACGATTTCACCCTGATGCTAATCATAATTTCTCGTGAATTAATCACAGTAGTAATCACTAAAATCAATCAATCACATGATGACAATCACTCGAATCACTCGATCACATAATAGCAGTCACACAAGTCACAAAATAACAATCCTAGAATCACTCGATCACAAAATAGCAATCACTCGAATCATTCAATCACAAAATAGCAATCACCTGAATCATTCAATCACAAAATAGCAATCACTCGAATCACTCAATCAACTTACTCTCTGAGCCTCGTCGCTGCTGCCCTTCTCTTCTCTTCATACAATTCTTCCAACAATTTGATTGCAGACCGCATAGTCTGTCGCCTCAATTTCCCCATTTTCCCATCGGCAATCAACGACTGCGCATTGTCAACCACCTCGTCAACATCTGACTGGAAGCCTTCGATTTCAGCAATAAAAGCCTGCGAACAAAAATCATAAAGTTACACGCTTTGTCAGTGATAAAGTCTCATAGAAAAGGGATCGTTCTCAGTAGCAATTTTATTAGTATATACCTCTTCAGCTGCGATTGAGATTCTTGCTTCATCCACAGAATCGATTGATTTGTTATGTTCCTCCTTGTCGAGTTCTGACAATGATTTCTTTACTGCATTGTTTTTCTCCAACCATGCTTCGAATTCTTCCGTCTCAATCCTCGTGAGATGGTCCAAGTAGCTTGTCAAGCTGTGAAATGAAATTAGAGAAATTTATAGCAAAGTGATTCATTATCAACTTGGAAGAATTGAGATAGAATTGATAGAAAAAATCGAGGTTTAAATGGGGTGTTAAAAGTAAAAAGAAAAATTTATTAAGAAAACATAGCAAAACAGAAAGAAATGAGCTACGGAGTAGAAGCATTTAGATATAATTAGAATGAAATAATGACAAAACTTATTACCTTTCTTGTTGTCCAACAAGTCTTGCGTTTAGCTTATTTCTTCTTTTCTTCAATGCCTTAAGTTCGGTCTTCACTCTTAGTTTGTTGTCCTGTTGTCGAATCTTTTGCTGTGATAATATTTCTCCAGCTTCCAGATGATCGCTGATAGTCTTCTCTTCAGTTGCGAGACGAAAAACTAACTCCTTGGATGAGAAAGTAAAAAAAATCAAACGTAATCAAACTGAATCAAGACATAATCAAACTGAATCAAGACGTAATCATGCTGAATCAAGACGTAATCATACTGAATCAAGACGTAATCAAACTGAATCATACTGAATCATACTAAATCAAACTGAATCATATTGAATCAAACTGAAGTCAAAGTCAAAATCAAGCTTAATCAAATCCGCCAATCAATATAATCAAAGAAATAATTGTCATATGCTAACCTCGTGTTCCGCTACTTGATCTTCGACGTCACAAATTAATTCGCGAGCTTTTGCGAACAAGGCCACCTGGTTTTCAGCATTAGTTAGCCAATCATCAATCTTAGTACAAGTCTCATGCCATTCTGCCATATATTCTCTCTCTTCGCTCTGCTTCACAAGCATCCTCTCTTGGATACTGCAAGATAAAAAGACACTCAAGTCATTGCTAAAGACTGATTGATAAAGCTTAAATTTACATCTTTAGTTTTGCAGTGATTCCACATAGATCAAATTGCAACGTAACTAATTTCTTCGTATAATAAATTGTATATAGTACGTCATCTGCTCCGTTACCTTAGCTGTATGGCTGTGCATTTCTCTCTCAAAAGTTCCCACGTGTCCTCAAGCGAGCGGATATCTGATTGAATGGATGGAGTCGAGGCTGTGTCCTTTTCTTCATCTTGAATAAATTTAACACCAACCTGAACCACGCCATCAATTTTTTCTTGATAATTCGATATCTCTGAGTACAAGGACTAAAAAATGGATACAAGATGAGTAAATAAGAGTTAAAGTGTTTTACGAAACTCTTGTAAATAAACAAGGCCAAATTTGGATTATAAAGCCTTATTTAGAACAAAACAGCTTTCCATTTTGAGACTGAATTGTCATTTAATTAGACTGCAAGCCAATCAAAAGCAAAGATATTTGCAGTTGAATTTGAAAGGATTGAATTGAACACTTTTTCTTACTTTTTGAATGTGCGCGTGTGCAATAAATTATCATAATCAAATACCATTGTCTTGACACGAGCGAAGACTTATAGTTATTTATCTGACCCCAAAGACGTTTAGCCATAGCAAATAGAAAGATATTAGTTTTACCAAGATCAAGTTGACGAACACATTAAATATCAAACATATATCAGAATCCAGTTTGTTTTGAACTTCAATACCCTCGGTATAACAAACTCTTAAACTTAATTTCATTGTGTTTCAGTTGTACAAAGCTTCAACTGCAGCTAAATTAGGACACATCTCTTGCTACTTTCTCCGTGTCAAAGCTATATACTTGAAATATTAAACAGTGAAATTAATTTGAAGGCAGTTTAAAAAGTTTGAAGTATTACCTCAATTTTAAAAGCAGCATCTTCCAACATGTGGAGACTACTTTCTAAGTCATCCATGCTTTCAAGTTCTCTTTGTTTTTCTCTTATCCAAACCATGGTTGTTTCAACGTCTTTTTTCCAATTTTCCAATTTATCCTGGTCTTCCAACTGATGTTGTGCTCTGCAACGGAATGACAAGAAACTTCAAACAACAAAGTTTTATTCGCACACGATGAGAGAGTTTGAATTTCAGCGCGCGTGTCCACCTATTGTTATGCTAATCAGCATGTTCCATCTATTGTTATGCACAGGCGCGGACCGCTGATTCAAAAGAACTGGGCACGTGGCGGGAAAGTTGAAATATGCTGTGTCGAGCGTCCCGGCAAAATGCCCTGGGGGGAATTAGCGGCAACATAAAATATGGCGCAAGTAAACAACACCTGGTACGGTAAGTTGTTTATTTTGTCATAGCTTGTGCTTTAAAACTAAACAAACATGAAAAACAACGAACAATATGAGCGTCGCAGCTAAGTAAAACAAGTAGCAGTCAGTCAACCCCGCAAAGCTCGCAATATTTTAAATATTTTCATGAGCAATTGTGAATGGCGTCAAGGAGAAACAGGGTTAACTCTCAAATTAAAAAGGAAACTCCCAAATGCAAGAGACACATTTGCCCCTCCACAACCACACCCCATAACAACTACTATATAACAAGACTAATTTCCTCAACTGGCCTGCAATACAAAATAATGTGATATTATATTGAATGAAGGCATTGCTTTGAGCAAGTAGAGAATGCTTCGTTCTCATTTCTTACGTGTCTCGAAGAGAGTTTGAACTTGAAGTAACGTTAACTTTCCAACTTTTGCTTTGAGAACCAGACCTGGAATTACTAGAAAATGTATTTAACTCTTTATGAGCTTCTCAAACTACTACATACTATTACATAACATATAATGCTTAAACAAATCAAAACAAGCAAGGCTGGCTGGTTGTCGCGGGCTTTTGCAAAAATATAAATATACTTCTCGGTTGTGAGGGTCGCCAAGAAGACATACCTGGTCACCACGGATCTATCCCTCATCTCACGAAGACTGGTCCATTTTTCATCCAACTGTTGCATGTTGTTCACTATGACTTTTCTGTATTCTGTACCAATTTCCTCACTTTGGCAAAGCCTCTTGCCGAAATTCATCGTCTTGTTGATGGCGTTTTCCCAACCAGAAAACTCCTCTTCCAACTCATCTCTCTAATAAGGTAAAGACAAATTAAAATGTTGCAATATTTTATGAACTACTTGTACATCAAATCTCCAAGCCCTTAAAAAAATTGGGGGACCTTATGGTAATAATCATTTTATTAATAGCCTGCTTTATTTTATTAATTTTATTTATATTTGAAAGCATCGTTACAAGTCAAAACAAAGCATAAACATTGGTTCCTGGGTGCTGTATAAAAGTAATAAGAGTCAACATTCTCAAAATACAATGGCTCGGGAAAAAATGTTAGTATTCCTATTTAGAAAATAGTTGAGCAAGGCGGCCTACCTGACGAGTCGTAGGTTGCCACGATTTGAGGTCATTTATCAAAGCGATTCTTTCTTCGGCAATTTCAAGGAAGCTCCAGGTTTTACCATATGCGTTGTCCCATTCTTGAAGGACTCTATGCAAACGGGCTTCGTTATTCTGTCTTTCAACCAGTTCATCAGATGGACTGTTATGAACAAGCAAAAAGACGTCGTTTACAAGTTATGTAGAATTGGGATGGCCAAAGACTTAACAAACTTCAGCACTAGGCTCTAGAATAATTTAGGAACTGGAAAATTTCAATTCTTAAAAAAGATTCCATCGACTTTACTTTGTGTGAGGCATGGTCTCAGTGAATAACAAGAATTTTGTTAAAAATTATTTAGAAAGGGTATTAATAATTAATTTTCATCTGTACGAGCTTTTCTTGACAACATAGGTTTACATCCATCCAAGAATCCTCAACTTCAAAACAACAGTAATTTTAGTTCACGAAGATAAGAAAAAAAGTTAAGAGACTTAAACGTCAAAAATGTCATGTTAAGCTAAAAATTTTTTAGTACTAAGTACTGATAAAAGGTTCTCATAAAAAAGGTATGCAGATGTTGTTAGCCTCTTCAATTAATTTGCGAATTAGCAACAAAATTATGAGCATCAGTGGTAATTAAACAATGGACCTTCTTGCAAAAGTTCTTTATCGCTAGATGTGATCAGATATCTCGTACAATACATGATACCAAATGTTAACTCTTTTGTGCGCAAGATTTGCTTTAGACGTTGTGGTAAATATAATATCCTGATAAAAGCTCTGGTATGCAGCAAGATAAATAGTTCTCTTATTTTATCTTGTATGCGGTCAATCAATAAAGTTTATTGGTTTAAACTTGCTGCTGTTTACAATCTGCATTCATAACTTGGTGTTTGGGCTCAATGTCCTTACAACCGAATATCAAGATGGCGGCCTATTCAAGGATCTAGGGCAGGGAGCACGAAAGGGGGTCTGTGATTCAGGGTATGCCCCATGTTCAATGGCATTCAATGTATTCTTCTTGATAAACATGTGTTGTACTTTCTGTTAGGAAATAACTCGTAAAAATTCCACTAAAGACCTTTATTCATACAAAACTATTCTTCTTTCTTAATTGAGCGATTTGCTCTCGTTGTTCTAATCAAAGGAATTTGGATGTGATAGTTGTAATGCATCCATGCGTAAATTATGTTATGTAATAACATTCTACGCATACCGTAACACTTTGATTAAACGCCCCTTCTTTTAAGCGCGTCCCTCGAATAAAGGCCCCCTATTTTAAAATTGTTTTCAATAGACGCCCCTCTATTAAGCACCCCATCGAATAGACGCCCCTAAATATCAAAAATTTAGTAAACGCCCCCGTTTATTCGGTTCATTACGGTACATGATATGTTGGTGTCTTTAATTCCTTCACGGTGTGTTAATTTTGAATTAATATTGCGTTAGATTCTGTGTTATTTATTTTGTCTGCCCTGTTAGTTTCTTTCAATGTTACTTCGCAAATTCATAATGACAGGATGATTCTTATTTCACCAACTTACAGAAGCTCAGAACTGATTAACGCAAATATCGGTTTCGAAACTAGACACAGGATGTTTTTATCGGCAAAGAAATATGCTGCATGAAACAAAGAAACCATAAAACTTGTCTAGTAATCCTTGGCGGGAAATCTATGTTACAAGGGCCTAAACTGCGACGTCAAGTATAGAACTTAAGAATTTAAACAAAACAGATCTTACTGATTTGAAACTGCTGAACTTAATGATGCGCTGTCAGTTCTATCAAATGATTCGGTTGACTTGAGAGACTCTGTTCTTGAGGGACTCGAATTGCGAGCATCACTTCTGTTTGATTTCTTCAGCTTTTTAGCGACACTTTTCTTGAATTTCTTCATGCTCTTTGCTCGACCTGAGAGATTGAGATGCAAAACAAAACAAAGATATACAATGCTGTCCTAGCATATGTGAAATGTAACTCACTCAATTGCTAAGAGTGAGTGTGCGTTCGCCAAAAGGCAAGGCAATACTTTTGTGGTTTGATTCAGTTGTTCACGGGTGGTGACTTTTTCAATGTTAAATCAAGTATAATCGCCTTTTCAATTGTAGAAATTATGCACAGAGCATAGCCAGTAAATCCGTTGCGCTTTGGACGTATATTTAATGCTTGAAAGACCCTTTTACTGTCGTATATTACTCATCAGATTGCTATGCAGATTCAAACATTAATTCTCTTAAATCTTCGTGCATCCTGAAAACCATTCAGTAAACAGTTAACAGAAATTTTTTCATCAAATTTCTCCAATCTATTAATAACGTCATGAAACGTAATACAATTAAATCCACTCCGTTAACAGAGAATAGATTTCATTGACCAAATAAGATCTATAAAACACAATGCAATTGAATGTCGGAAATTCCTTTCCTTTGTTGTAAGTATGAATTGACTTTGGCATTAACTTATGTATTCGAAGATCATTTCGCCAAAATATTCCACCAATCCAAAGAGAAGTTTTACATGCGCAAAACTCGGATTAACCTTTACTTATCAGTAATAAACATATGCGTAGATATTGGGAGGGCTCAGGGGCTCAAGCCCCCCTGAGAAATTAACAGTCCATTCAATCATCTAATCTAGCTGACGTTATGCATCTTTGGACCGGTGCACTTATGAGTTCTTTTGTAAATATAAATAAGAAGAATACGTTTTGGGTATCCAAGTAGACAGCTTACTACTTAAAACTGATATTACTTGTTTTTCCTGTTTCTCGTATCATAAGAAACACAGAATGAAATTTCCAAAAAAAAATTCACTTGAGCCGCCCGTGGAGAAAATATAACTTTACTTATTTGGCATTGAAATTTTGCCGTTTGGTAGCTACTGAGAGCTTAATAATTGGCTTCTTATTTTCTGGACCTACAGTTACCCTATTATTCTGAAGTTAAACATTTTTGAATGGATATAAACCCATTTCGTCACAAAACGTGCAGATTACGATAAAATTTCAATTCTCTGATTCAATCTAATGATCATTGGATTAATTTCTTGGTTGGAGAGCCTGAAAAAGTCAATAATTTCAATCCACAATGTTATGCAAAATATTATTCTTCCGTAGATAACTTTTAAGCGTAAAGCGTAAATATTATGGCCTTTTAAACGTAATTCCCATTCAATTCGGTCACAATATTTTTGCAAATTTGAGAAGCAACGTCACAACAGGGATCGCATCATGGCACAATTTAACCCTCAACCATTTTCTAAACTATCCAATCGTTTAGATAAACTTTTCATAGCATCATAGCCCAAGGAGAACGATCGAATAGTTGTTGTTTACATTAGCAAGCATCATGTAAACAACAAATATATCGTAAAGGATTGAGTCTGCAATGGCCACGAAAAAATTCCGCTTATAGGACGCATATGCTAATTGCTAATCTTACCTACGAACTGCCTGTTGAAAAATACGCTACATTTTGAAATTTCTCCATGAAAACGTAGCTCCTTGGTGTTAGGCACGCTTTTGTTATAAAAATGCTTATTAGAATACCAAGGCCCCTTGAATGAACCCCCTCCTGAAATATCTGAGACCTGATAAGCGCCCCGGGCCTTTCCAGATAATTACGGTGACCGTGGAAAATGTAGGCGCTTGGCGAAAGTTAGTTAAGTTACTATCAAAAAATTAGTGTGCATTGTAGTGAAATCTCAGAGTTGCCGTGTGTGCTTACCAATACCAAGGTCAGCTCTACAACCACACTGTAGACCCTTATAATACAGTATGCCCATTGCCAAGCAAAGGTTAATAGTAATTATTAATTGCATATGGGAGTTTATCATTAGTATCCGTACCAATTTCACTTTTGAAAGAAATGATTACAAAATAGTCTTTGTGATATTGGTATATGCAGTCCCAATTATTGTTGGTGCTCTGCATTTTATTTCACAACCTGAAAATGATTGAACTGAAATGAACGTCTGCTGGCAGTGATAATTCGCAATCTGACACTATGGGCGAGGTTCATGTAAACAATTATCAAACTTGTTTACACGAACCTCGAAACCTCGAAAAATATCTCATTTTTTTCCGCATTGCAAAGCTGCTAATTAATTATAACTTTTAATCGCATATATGCATCATGTTGTTTGACTATTGTTTGCTATACATATTAAAATGATGATATTTGCATTGAATTTCGAGAATGTAGAATCATTGAATGTAGAAAAAACACAAAAAAGAAACTTAAATACCTGAATATAATTGATGATGGATGTCCATCCATCCTTCAATAGGTTACCAGACCTCTTGTTTCGCTGTTTGCTCAGATGATACTGTAAGCTTCCAGATTACACGTCCCAGTGTACTGAACTTTCAGTATTGTCTCTAAACTTTTTTAACTATCCAAACACCAACTACAGTATCTGTCAACTGTTTCGTCTCCATAGTCCGGGCGCGTAGAGGGGGACAAAAGCACGCAGGAAATCACAAACATTGCAGGGACATTGCTGTGGTTGACTGACTGGCCACATGTTAGTGTGATGCGCTCGTGCTCAATCAAGGTGACTAAAAGTAACATTACTTACTGCTCCATTAAGCCATGCAAAGAGTCGTGCTGCTCCATGTACTCTTCGTCTAATTCTCCTGCATGATTTTTCAATTCAACCGCACTGACGTCATCAATACTGAAGCTCTCATCCAGACTCCTGCAGATGCTTGTCACGTGGTCCAAATCGCGCTTGGTATCCAACAAGGCATTCTCGATGTCCTAAGAGAAAATGAAGTACATCATAATAGTCTTGATGACAACGAAAGCTGGGAATCTCTGAAGAAATATGGAGAAAAAGGAACCTCACTTTGAGCTTTTGCAGCCTCCTTTTCACATCTTCAGTTTCTAGGTTGTTGTTGTTGTTGGCTTCTTTTTCAGTTGCCTCTTGTGTCGACATCAGCACGCTTTCAATGTTCTCCATGTTGCCTCTTAAAACCTCATGCAAGTTCTCACTAATCCTAAAAAAGAAACGAGAAATATAGAATATAGTTTTGCAAATATATAATCACTTTAAGACAAAGCCAATGTCATTTTTATATCCAGCCTCATTTCAATCTCCAGCCTCACTTCAAGTTCCAGCCCTATTTCAAACACCAACCCTTTTACAGTTTCGAGTCTCGTCTCTTTCAATGAAAAATGCATGAATATATCACCTGTATTTTGCGTCGGCTACACTCTCTCCCAGCTCCATGAATCTGGTCATCAACTCTTTGATATTGTCCGAAACAAGGTGTTCATCTTGTTCGGACAGCGCACCCAATGCGCCCCCCACCTCGCCGCCCGTTCGAATATCTTCGATATCATTCTCGAGGCTGCGCAGTTCTTCAATAAAGGCCTGTAAAACAAGGCATTAGAGACATAGCCATGATCGAGTAGACTTTTGCAATTCCAGAGAGAGGATTGTTGGAGAGAGGGGCTTAATAGAGAGGGGGCTTAATAGAGAGGGGAGCTTAATGAAATTTTTATCGTGTCCCAGGATTTTGGTCCACTATCGTAGCTACATACCAGAAGGTTCGTGTACTGTTGCCAAGCATTCTTTAGATCAGTTTCGTTGTTTGAAAAATCCTTCAATCTGTCTTTGTATTCATTCAAAGAATTGTAAGCAGACTTCAATGGCTTATCCACCAAGTTAGACATTCGTTTACATAACCTGCAAGAAAGGAAAGTAAAACAAAACTCAATAAAAAGCAGTAACAATAATGAATTAATAACTAAATATGTTATGATTATGAATTTACTATACAAGCTTGGAAAGAGAAGGGTTGTGAGAATAACAATTACTTTTTATGTCTTGCTGTCGTTCTCTCAAAAACGTCTTGCCATAATTCTTTGAGTTTGTCGAGTTCGACTTGAAGTGCTTGGCAATCTTCTTCAGGAATGAGTTCGACCTTGATCAACTTCTCGATCTGACGCACAAGCTCACCAACCTTGATTTCGTGTGGTTGAAGGCTTTCGATAAGGCCCTGAGGGTGAAACAATTGAGAAAATTCAAAAAGTCTCTTTTTTATAGATAGAATATTCTTTGCAAAGAATCGTATTCAATGATAAAGCCTTCTTCTATTCGCCTTGCAGAAGTAAAGCTTCTTTGTAATCAAACAAAGTAATTTTAAGTATGCCCTTGTCTTGGAACTGTCTGCAGTGTTAATAACTATAGCAATTAAACCAGAGAGAGTTAAATTAAAAGATAACCAGATACGATAGAATTAAATCAGATCCCTTTATTTCTAATAGTACTCTACAACTAAATTGTAGCTATCAGGGTTTGCATCATACAGTTTAATTTGTTTACGTTAATAAAAGCTGATTATCACAGCTGAAATATAGCAATTAAATTAGAGAGAGTTAGATTAAAGATAATCAGACAAGATAGAATCAAATTAGATGCCTTTATTTCTAACACTATTCTACATCTAAATTGTAGCTATCAGGTTTTGCATCATACGCTTTAATATGTTTACGTTAATAAAAGCTGATTATCAATTTAACGCAGCCGAAATATCAATATCAATTGTCTGTGAGGCTTGCTGTCCGAAAAAGCTTAACATAAATACAGAAGAATGGGATTATACGATTATGGTCAGCAGTTGAAGAAGAAGGATTTTAAATATTCATCAGTCTAAGGTACTAAATAGTTGATATGTTAGCTCGGTTATCTCTACATTTTCACAGTAACTGGTAAGTCTAACGATGCCGGAACAATAACGATACATTCGTTTAATGAATAAATACACCTGCACGTACCTGTAACTCCTGGTATTCTTTAATAATTTCTTCATCATCAGTTAGATCTTCAATGTTACTGCAAGTCATGAAATACTCTTCACAGCTCGTCAGGTAATCCATTTCGGTCTGTATGTATGATAAAAATTCTTCTATTTCTTCACAAGTCACAGTGTCGTCCTAAAATGCAAGAAACAACGAAACATATAGATTCAAAATATGCGTTGTGTTTTATTAGAAAATATTATATAAGAAGTCAGTACTCGGTTCACCAAAGCGCTGAAAAAATTTAGTACTTGATTTTTATAACCTGAAATTTGTAAAATTTTGATGCGTAAAATTTCAAAGAGAACTTGCTGTGCAAGCACGAAGTACTAAATGTTGTGTGCGTGATACATTGTTTATCAACATACATTGATAATGCTATTCATATCATATCATTGCACTTAGCATCATAGCAATATTCAGCGAGAAACGTAAATATTGTCAATTGTTGCTAAGAAAGTCGATAAAGTTTTAGTACTGGATTAGAAATTGCCAAAAGCGTTTGATTACTACTCTGAAAATTTTCTTGAAAAATTGAAATTGTACAGAAGATGTTTGTGTTAGCATCATAGCATCATCGTTCATAACATGCGTTGATTATAATAGCTATAGCAAGCTCTATGTAATTAAAGCATTCTGTGGGATGGCGTTAATATGTTTAAACTACAAAATTTTCCAATCATTTAGGTCTTCTTAAAAGTGGTTAGTAAATTTTAAGGGCTAGTTCTTTGGTAGACTTCGAAGGAGCAAAGAATTTCGTTCGAGTTAGATAGAGTTCAAATCGAACACGAGTTCGAAGTATCTAAAGTAGTCTAACATGTCCATTGAAGTATATAAATTTGAAAATGTATTGTACTCACTTCTTTTGGATCAAGTTCTCTTAGCTTTTCGTAGAGTGTGCTGACGTACATGACTACCAATCGACTATCAATGGGATCATGTTGCAGATCTGAAAATATTGGGAAAAGTTATGAAAGCGCTTTGAAGCTTAAAGCTGGCAAACATCACTTGGACTAATAGAGATGACATGATGTTACAGGTTAGTAAGTATGTAGCAATACTTTCGTATTCAAACCTGTTGGTTCGAGAAGTCTGGGGACGGCGAAAGCAGTTTCGGCGACCGTAAATGCGTGTTCAAGGTTCTCCGCAGGCGATTTGGTGAGCGCGGTTTCGTAATGGAAAAGATTAGGTCTAAAATGAAATATAAAGATATTAATAAAATAATTAAATAAAGAGGTGAAAATAATTAAGAAGATAGAAAATAAATAAAAAGGTGAAAAATAACTAAAAACATATCAGTATTGATAATCTATCGCTGATATTGGAACTAAAAGTGCCTCTACAGTATAGCAAGGTAAAGCTGTATTGCAATGCAAGTGGTATGGCCTACTTGTAGCGATGTATCAGTGCATTGAATGCCAAACCATCTTTCCAACTCGTGGAGAAATTTGTCACATCGACTCCTTCATATCTACAATTAATATCATTGTATGAAATGCGTAGCAAATCAATAAGCAAAATAAATTCAAAGCTGAGTAGCTAGAGAAAATGTAAAGGATTTACAGGGATCTCCAGTTGCGCTTAGTGGCTGTCAATATTTGCAAAAACGCACTTGTTTAAGAAAATGATTACATAATGTTTACGTATTCTTAATCTTTAATATGAGTCTTGCTCCTCTAAGGAACTAGAATTGATTATATGGTGAAATCCCAAAAGAAATTAGAAGTAATTATAATGGCTTCCTCCTCTGAAGAAGTTGATATGATCATGGAGTCTTTATCCTTCAGGAAATTAGAAGAAGTTACAGATTCTTACCCCTCTGAGAAGTTACAAGTACAAAATTTTACTCATCTGAGGAATTAGAAGCGATAAGAGTCTCACCCCTCAATCCCTTTACTGCACCAATCCAGTATAGTCTGTTCCACATTCTGGTCTTCGAATGACGACCTGTCATTGTCACCAGGATGTATGTCAATCAAAGCCCCTTGTATCTGAAAAAACACAAGGGGAAACTCAATTAGATATCAATACACTGTTTTCATTGTCGTAATGTTCTAAAGGTACACAACAGATGATCCATTCTCCACCACTGTACTATGCTATGCTATGATACCCAATAATAATGCAATGCTCTCAGTATGCATCCCTACTATCGTTTGACATGCAAAATTGTGCATAATAATAAACAACCGCGCACGCGCTTCTCCTGAAGTACCTGAAATCTGTAGATCATGCTCCAAATTAACCCGAGAGTAGGAATTGGCTTTCCATCCACAATATCCGTATTTCCAATATTAACCAGCTTTACCTATAACGTATAAAGAATAGAAGTGGTTAATATAACATTGCAGGGGGCTGGATAGTGTCTTAGAAAGACGATTTAATGTGCTTCACGGGGAGTTTGATAGTGTTCTATAGGGGGCTTGATATTGCTTCATTAAGAAGTCAGAGACATGTAAAGGCTTGATAATGATTAATTAGTAGCCAGACAGTGCTTCATAGGAGGCGTTTAGCGGTAATTCAATTGCAAATACATGTCGTTTGTTTGCATAGCATGGCTGAGCTTAGTGTAGCGTTGGCAACACAAAGGCATAGATAAGCAGAAAACCAGGTGTGCCATATCTTATTGAAAGCAACGAGAAATAGGAGCCGGTTAGCATATCAAAATCCATATTGTTGCGTTGCTGGTTGGTGTATTGTCACGATGCGGCGGACGATTTGCAATTTTTGTCAATTTCCGATAGACTAAACAAGAAATCAAATCGATTGGGATTGAATTTCAGCATTTAATGCCACGCATTAGCAAGTTATCAATGTTAATCGTTAGAATGGCAATATTTTTGTCGCTCTTGTTGCCACAGCTGCAGGCTTGATGTTTCTGTTTTCGATTTGATTGGTTAACTCCCAGAGATGCTTCCTTCCTTTACTGCGGAGGCAATGGAAACACCTGTTGATGCATGCAAACATGAAAACAATTCGTGGATTTCGTTTGGAAATAGAAACTATCCCTTGGGGTGTGCTTTCTTCTCTGAAAAGGCCAATTTCAATTAAAATATCGTGTTGGATTTTAAGTGAAGCAAAGCTTTGCTGTGTGATGTTTGAAAGACGAACTACTGTGAGCAGAATAAAGCTTGTTATTACTCGGGTTGAGAAAACTGAAGGTAGGTGATGTTGGATGGCTCAACATATGTAGACTATCTTCTTTACACGCAGATTAAAATCAATGGTGCTTATTTTCGCAAGAAGACGAACTAGAAAGATGAAGAACAAAACCGTTCCAATCTGATCTACAGCGAACTCAACAAGCTCGAAGTGAAGCGTTCGTTAAAACGCATTCAATATCCTATTTGCAAAGATAGATACTGGTTCTCTCTTGGGAAACATACTTTTCATCAACCATAGCGACAATAGCGACAAGAGCGACGACACAGCGATAATGGTTGCAGACGTGTGCGCAGAAGTGTATCCACCAACTCAAATGTCCTACATATCAATGGCCGTATCGTGTTTGCTTGTAATCGTCACGAGCATGGGTAACTTTCTCGTCATCTACGCCATTTTGAAAGATCCAGAGCAAAAGCTTCGCACACCATTTGCCTTCTTTCTCTTCAACCTGACAATCAGTGACCTTGCATTTGGCATTACAGCCATGCCGATTTCCATCATTTATCACATTGACGAGGCGAAAAAACAAACTCTAAACACGCATTTTATTGTCATTGTGCACATGTGTTACTTCATTTCTGCATCTGCAAGCCTGTTTAGCATGATCGCCATGTGCGTCGATCGCTACACTGCGCTGGTATCGCTCACAACCCACAGGCGAAAAATCTCCGTGTCCAAATACATCCTGATATCAATACTGATCTGGCTCCTGGCAGGAGCGTTCTCGGGATTTTACTTCCTACTGAGATACGTCACGCTATTAAACATCTACATACACGTCTCTCTGATTGGTTCATTTTGCATCACCTTGGTGACGTACATCAGAGTACTGCGAAACATGAAGAGCCTCGCTAAAACACTCAACAAGGACTTGAGCCGCGCGGAGCGTAGACGACAGAAGAGATTATCGCGAGAAAGCCGAATAACTAAAGTGTTCATCACTGTTCTCGTTGTATATGCCGCCATATACGCTCCAGTTTTCGTGTTTCTTTACATCCTACAGTTCTGTTTATCATGCGGCTGTGACGTCAGACATATAATGCGGGATATGTGTTTTCTGCTCGTTGCGTTCACCAGTGCATCAAATCCGTTAGTATGCATCGCGAGGATGCCGACAATTCGTTCCACTGTCATCAAAGCAATCAGATGTAACGTGCGAAAGGTTTACGAGTTTAGCTCGCATCTCAGTTCAATTAATGTCCCCGAAGATACTTGCCGACAGAAGAGTTTCTACCGCGCGGATGTAACTGAAAATCGCGCGGCTGTAGATCCAAGCAGCGCGGTAAAAGACCAAAATGTAGCTGAGATTAGAAAGAGCCAGAATGGAGTGGTAAATAGTGACTCGCTAAACACAGCTTCTTTTGAAAGTAGCTCACTTGAACTTCAAAACGAGGATGTCGTAATTGAAAACGAGGCAGTGGTGTAAGAAAAAGCTACATGGCTGCCTAGAGAGTGGAAGATTGCTTCGTCACAATGCAACATTGTATGTATTGGAGGGTTGGTTGCTAAACTTTAGAAAGGCTAAGGTTGTGAATTCTATGAGGATAAGACTGTGTTTAAACTCATTGAAATGGTGTAGCATAGCAAATGCATAAATGAGCAGTGTGGTTTAAATGCTTAAACGTTTGTGTGGTGTTAAAGTTTATAAACAAAGGTTAAAAATCTCACTTGATAATCTTTGAGTAGTCCCAAAGCCAAATTGACGTTGTTGAGATGATGAAGTTTCATGCTCCCCTTTATCCTGCGCTGTAATTAAATTAAATCAGATAAGAAACGACAATTAGGATCGCAAATCCCAAAGAGGGCGAAGAAAAAGCTGGAATGAAAATGCAGCAAAATAACTTTATTTACTGCACCCCTGTCTGAGTCTGTGTAGTTCATTGTAGAAAATGTAAACATGGATCTTTCCAGGGGGTTAAGCAACGAAAATTAAGTGTCGAGTATATACACACCATTTTCCTGCCAGTCAGAGACTCGAGCAAGGAAAGCAAAATGTTTCCATCTGTCAGATCTCGAAATAAATCTGTTATTACAATTTGGGAAGTGTAGTCGCCCTAATGGAATAAAATCAAAGTGTATTAATTAGATTTGTGAGCCATATTTCCTTGTAATGGTAGAACAGTGTGTTTGTTGGTGTGATGTGTGTGATAGGAAGGTGTAACGAAGATGAAATTAATTGTTTACCTGTTTCAATTTTGAGTTCAGCCATCTTGTGAAAGCGTTCTTTTGGGCGTTTTGGCGTCTCACTGCAAAGTAATATAAGATTTAAATAAAGTTTCATATAAATGTAAGTAATTGATGAAACACAAATATGAAAATATACATTCATACAATGAATCAAATTACATGTTTTATTACAAATGTTTGTTATGTTGAACATAAAGAAAAAGTTAAATGTTTTGAATTGATAAAAACAACTGCAACTTAACAATAACATAAGATAACGATAGTCCCAGATCGTTTAAAATAGAAAACAATTATTATAATGAGCATATAAATATAGGTCATGTCAAAGCTGCAATGTAGAAATATAGCAGAAATATAAAATGTTTAAACCTCCAATGTTTTTCCCGAGGGGTCTCTTGTCAGTTTCCATTTTTTCCTCGAAGTTCCAGAAAATTGTTGATAACTTTTGCTGGGCATATGTGAGATTAGCAAATTGTGGTTTCCTTTCGCCAATGCGAAATAATAATTTTGAAGAATAAATTTCATGGTTGAACGATAAACTTTGATATGAAGTTTCATAATTAACTTGACGCTCGGTTGCTTGAGCTTCTAGCGGTTTTACGCTTGGCTTTAGCTTGAATTCAAAATCGCCATTGTTTACAAGAAGTGTAATTGTTACTCACGGCAAGTGTCACACAGTTTAACAACAGACCAAATTGTTCTGGTCTTGAAGCGAAATTTTTAGTGTCTTGTGCTTCTAAAAGGGGAGGGACTGAAATTGATAAGAAAGAAATCGTATATCTTCATATGTGGTTGGTAAGAATGTGCTGTCTTCTTCAAGTTTGTTCTGTCCCTGATAAAACATTAGTAATTTCAGACAAGTTTTCTTCCAGACTAGATCTCAAGTAAATTCCAGACAAATTTTCTACATCTCAAGGTTCGACCTTTTATTGGCCGATATTGAATTTATTGTATACACTTAGTGAGCATAAGTTACGCACCACCGGATAAAAAATGGCGTCTAAAAGTGGCCCGAGGCCTGAGCAAGAAAATTTACATAACAATATATAAATAACAAACGGGTTTCAATAGCGAATTTCTTTAACAGAAATATACTCAGAATTTCATAAATTTTCAAATGAAAACATAATTTAAACTATATCATATTGTTTTGTAATAATATTTAAAGAAAACTGCGAAGAGGTTCCTTAAAAAATGTTCACAAAAATTTATCGAAGTGGAGTAATTAAAGCGCCAATAATTATAATTTATTTCACTGAAAACCACGCAAGTTCTCTCTCATTTAAAAGAGAATGTTTTGAAATTTTGAAAAATGTAAAAATTTTTCATGTAACTGTCTTGACCTTTTATAATTTTCAGTTTCAGTCTTTATTTACCACTAGGGAAGCACATGTTTTGTTTTTCAAATTTCAGAGTGGGTTTTAAAAAATAAAATTTTTGTTAACTTCAGAAAGTATGAAGCCCTTGAAAATTATATCAAATTATAGTATTTGAAACAAATTATAGGAATATCCATGTCGGATTTTTGTTATGGCGCTTAACCTTCTTTTTTTTTACTCTGAAAAAAAAATTACGGAAAAATAGGTTTTATCAAATCACACTCCTAAAATGATAAGCAAAGACTGAAATTGAAAGTTATAAAAGGTCAAGACAGTTACATGAAAAATGTTTACATTTTTCAAAATTTCAAAACATTCTCTTTTAAATGAGAGAGAATTTGCGTGGCTTTCAGTGAAAGAAATGATAATTATTGGCGTTTTAATTACTCCACTTCGATAAATTTTTGTGAAAACTTTTCAAGAGACACCTTCGCAGTTTTCTTTAAATATTATTACAAAACAATATGGTATAGTTTAAATTATGTTTTCACTTGAAAATTTATGAAATTTTGAGTTTATTTCTGTTAAAGAAATTCGCTATTGAAACCCGTTTGGTATTTACATATTGTTATGTAAATTTTCTTGCTTAGGCCTCGGGCCACTTTTAGAAGCCATTTTTCATCGGGTGGTGCGTAACTTATGCTCACTAAGTGTACATTCAACAATGAAAACATTTTTGTAAAACTTCTAAGTAAACACAAGCAGGTGTTTTGCATTAATCCACGGAAAAGAAACTTTTTTTTGGCGCATGGATTCAAGCAAACAAATTTTAAAACTTTTAGGATACAAAAGCTTTCCAAAGAATATTGAATTTGCTTTTTATTTTCAAACAAAGAAGCGGGTGGGCACACGACGTTATTTGATCAGTCGCTGGATTGGAAAGCGAAGGATAGTTTTCAAATTGCAGACTATTGAAAAGAACAATCAAAATTCCACAAAGAAATATGAGGAGGAAAAACTTTTGAGTCGTGTAAGTTTCCATGAATGTCCATTTTCTTTTGCGCCACGCTTTTTTCGAAGTTTTTTTTAACCTTAATTATATTTGCAAATTCTCAAGACATTGCCAGCAATTAAATTCTATTTACTTTTCCCAAGATGAACATGTTGTTTTTGAGAAGTGACAATTCGGGATAAATAGCCATTCTGAAGAATTATTGTCTAGAAATTTAATAGATAACACTCAAAGTGTGTATTCGGCGAAGGGTCCTCACAAATAAAATTTTCACTTGGCTTTTGCATAAAAAGTTAATACCTTTTCGCAGAATTAAATCGGTCTGTTTATGATATTTACGAAGCTATAACCTATTCTTATAATAGACAATAAAAATAATCTTCGTGAAATTTGCTATTGAATGTCCTTGCGTGTCTAACTCCTTTATCGAGCTCTTATCCTTACCATTAAAAGTAAATTTTCATAACTGCCAACTCATTACTGTCATGGATGAAATTATACAATTCGCAGTATGTTAAAATTACGGCGAAATAAGCAAGAAACACGTGTGAATAAAGCTGGAAAGTTAATTAGCTGGAAAGATATGTAATTATTAGAAGGTTAAAAATTTGATTTCAATAATCAAAATATTTCAAATTTACCTTGGCTAAGTTTGAATTTTGCCGTAGTAATATCACCGTTTCCTCCACTTGTTGCGAAAACTTCTTCATCTTCATTTGAGATGTTTCCATTCTCATTAGGCTCAGAACTTTCCACGTTGTTTGGGGCCTCATTTGCTGTATCCATTTCAAATCTTGTTCTGGTAACAGGCACCTCAACAACACACAACAATTTTGACAACTTTTTGCTTGAGAAAGAACTAACAGTTACGAGCAGTGTTTATTTTTCTTTAACCTACCACCTTTTACTGATAAACGAGTCGGTATTTGCTGCCTAACGTTGCTCCTTTAGTTGAGAATAAACATAACAAAAGTAATGTTAGGAATTCTTGTCAAACCATTTGTTTGCCCAGCCAACCTATTTGAATGACGCGCTTTGTCATTATCATGGTCCATTTGGGAAGGCCTTGTCTTGACGTAAGGCAATAGGCTATTGTTCCAAAAGAATAAACTATTATCTTAAGAGCAAACATTTGTAGAATTCTTTCCTAAGTAAAACAACATAGTAATAATAATAATAATAATAATAATATGATATTATTGCTAATGGTGGCATACAATAATAATAATTATTATTATATGATAATGAAGGCAATGTTTCTTTTCATTTTTCCGGCGGCGTAAAAAGGTCTCGATTCAAAGTATACATGCAAGAGAACTTGCAAGAAATTTTCACGAAAAAATTTATGAATACACCTTCTCCAAAACTGCAGCTATCTAAACTATAAAGTTAATATCAAAGTTTTACCTATAAAAATATGAATTGAGCCTAAAACTAAAATATATTCTACATAAATTTCTAAATTCCTATATTTAAAATGTATCAATAATATAATATTTATAGACTTCAAAGGGGGGAAAGTTCACAACTAAGTTTCCGTTCATCAAGCTTGTAAAAAGATAAAACCGAACATTTCTCTACAATTAATTAAATGTTCTCTCCAAAAGTGGAGCGGACAACATGGTAAAAAGCTGAAACAGTCTCAACGTATCTCAGATTGCAATGGCACCTCGAAACTAAATTCATGCTTTGTCAGCCAAAACTATCTTTGTGAAAAATGAAAGAGTTCTTGTATGATGTAGGCCTATCGCATGTTCTTTTTATAACCGGAGAAATACATTTTGGTCCTGTGTAAAATACACCCAGCTGAGTTCTACAAACAAAGTCAGACCTTATTAAAATTATTCCTAAAACTTATAAAGGTTTACGTGTTAATTGTCCTTTTTATTACAAAATTTTTACTGCATAATATGGGTAGCATTGCAGTGAAATCTCTACCACTTATTACGAGCCAATAAAATCACAGTAAAGCTGTCAGGTGATCACAATACTGTTAACTGATTGGACGATTCAGAAATGTAAACAGGTGGGTTGATGAATGAAATATGACTTATAGTGAAATATAATCATGGCTTATACCTCGCCTTTCCTTCTCTTTGTTATCACTTACGTAAACCCTTTATATTTTTATTTTTAGCTATTCAAAAATGTATTTATTTCTCAGTCAGTTCAAATTCTCAGTAGTTATTTATCTTCAGTTAGTCAATCAGTCAAATGAAAAAAAAAGCAAACACAAACATCGTTTCTCTCTCTGGCTCTGTGTACTCTGCACGTAAAATCAAAGCAAGATGGCTGGGATCGTTCACGAAGGTTGAGACACGCAACTTGTTAGGAGTACACTGAATTCTTACAGACTTACCTTCTATGATTCTGTGAAATTTGATTAAAAATCTCTTTCCAAGATGGCCTGCCGAGATGTAGTCGACTCTTCAGCCATTCTGTGCTGAAGTTATCAGATAAACTATGATCCTAAAACAAGAAATACAGCTACAGTTTACTTACAAATTGTTTCATCGTCGAAGATATTACATATTAATTGTAAATCTTTGAGATACGTAGAAATTAGTAAAGGAAAAAACCATTATGCCCACCCCTCACAATTAATATCCTTTAATATTTCAGCTCATACATTGTATTTCTTT
The DNA here is from genome assembly GCA_013076295.1 of Sanderia malayensis. Taxonomy (NCBI): domain Eukaryota; kingdom Metazoa; phylum Cnidaria; class Scyphozoa; order Semaeostomeae; family Pelagiidae; genus Sanderia; species Sanderia malayensis. The sequence continues at coordinate 2,908,769 of RQOL01000024.1, forward strand.
AATAATTTACTTTTTAATATTACCTGCGCTGAGATTTCTTCGTCTCTTGTTAAGTAAAACTTGCAGATAAAAAAATCTGGTTTATTCTTTTCCATCATCTAAAACACATAAAAAATGGAACATTCTAACCAAGGGCTTTGCTTTGGATGACAAAATCTTGCAAAATCTTTGAATTTTGCTACTGAAATACAAGATGAAGATGATACCTCTTTGTGGAAGCTATAAAGTAGCTCTAAGAACCAATGAAATGAATCCACATCTCGAGATATCCATATGAAGTAAAGACGCCTTATCTTTCCTTGGTTGAGCTTTTGCCTGCAACCAAAGATTGAAATAAGAATAAGTCAGGTTCAGTTTGTAGAGATAAAGAGAAGGATAAAAGAGATACAAATACACGATGATTTTTTCTGCATATAAAATCTCCAACCTGAGAGAGTTGATGACAGCAGCAAATGGCGTCACTCCAATGCCTGCAGCAATGCATACACTAACAGAATACTTTGTCACATCCTATGAAGATAATACAATATCGCATGTAAGTTTGCAAAAACAAAGAACTGGTAAGAGAAGGATGTGGGAAGCACCTCAAAGTTTGGGTTCGGAAAGAGAGAAACAGGCAAAGGAGGAATCTTTTCCAAGGAAAAAGATTCCTCACACATTCCCACACATTCCCCTGACGCCCCCATGGCTCTGATGAGACACATTCCCCTGACGCCCCATGGCTCTAATGAGACACATTCCCCTGACGCCCCATGGCTCTAATGAGACACATTCCCTTGACGCGCCAATAGCTCTGACGAAACACATTCCCCTGACGCCTCTTATGGCTCTGATCTCTCTGAGCAAAAGTGACCTATCTAGTTGTATAATGTATACTAGCTGATCCATTATGATTAAAAAAGAGAGGTGACATATTATATAATTGGTGAATGTATACAGGATAGAGATGGAGTAATAGATATAAAAGGTCGGACAAAAAGAGCTTAAATACCTGGCATGGACCTCCATATGGACCATCGATGGAAATCCTGCAATTGAAAAAGAGCTTGAAGTAATAACGAGTCTAAAATCATAATCAATGCAATAGCATTATGACTAGATTGCCACGCCGCTGATTCATTAAAAATTAGATTTTAATTTGGCAAAAGCATGCTGTTATACGACAGAAGCAAACCTTGGCCAGTTGCTTGATTGGACCAAATGTGACATAGTCGTTTGTTTATCATTGGAAAAGATCAACTCCGTCTGTCTCTGTTTTCCCGCCTCCTGTTTGCACAAGGACAACAGTCTGCTGCTCAATCTCTCTATGAAATAAATCGTTATTAACATTACTGATGACTGTTGGAGCGAAAGATAGAGACCTACAATAGGGGACAAAATTCCCTGGGACAAATGAACATTTCAGTGGATAATGCTATGTTGCTGCACACTTCATTCCCTTGGAGCAGAATGCATCCCCCCATTCCCCACTGAAATAATGTTGTCTTGTGCACCAGTCTCTTCTCATTTCTGGGTCAAAAGAATTTCGGCGATATTCAATACAACGGCCTCTAAAGACAACATTGTTTGTGGGGGAGAAGGTGGTGAGCTATACGTGTAAACTTGCAAAAATCCTAGGTGTCCCAGAGCTTTTGTCCCCTTTGTAGCTTTGGTATAGATAGAAGCCAGCTCCACAACGCATCAGTCGATCATTAGGCCCCATAGAGCGTTTTGGATAGACAACGAGTGTATAGGCAACCATGTAAGGATATTCTCACCAGTCCATTGTCCAAGCACTTTGATATGCAATGAGAAGTAATCATCTGGAACATTCTTCGAAGGGCACTGCGGAGGAGAATAGAAATAGCTCATTTTCAATAGGACATTGATTAACAAGAGGCAATTCAGGTTGCTGACGTAATGAAAAGGCATTGGGTTGTGTTTAGCGTACCTTGGTAATCGTAAAAGGATGCCATTCGAGATGTGCGATTTCCGGGCATTGCATTTGAACATACTAACACAGAACAGATTGCAATTAGAATCCAATATATCGAAAGTAATAATAAACAAAATAGAAGTGCTACGCTGGATGACTAAGGCCCAACAAGGCCCCACTAACTTAAAAGCTTGTTAGATAAGGGTTCAAGGTTCTGTCGTTGGCCACGAGAGAGCTATGGGACTAGAACCCGCCCCAGCATGAATATATACTAGAAACAAGAGACACTATACCTGTCCTGGGATAGCTTTGAAATTATTTTGGATTAAATGTAACTCCACAACGTCTCCTGAATGCCAGATGACCTAAAATTGGAGCTTATATATTACTTGAATGCTGAATTCTGTCTGAGAAACTCCAAGCCTATGATAATGAATGTTAAAATAGAAGTACCTTTTTTATTTCCACGCATTTACTGCCTCTCCAACTTCTTATAACTCGATCTATGAAATAGCACACAAGTGGAAAAATAATCCACTTCCAGCCCTAAGAAAATAGAGACAAAAATATCCAAGTAAGTTTTCATAAGAACCTATTTTAATAGGAAACAGTACCACCGAGGTACTGCCGGGGCTTTCATGACAGATTTATGTTTTTTGTAAGAATTTGCATTCAAATAACACGCGATTTCTGTGGTATATCAAATGAAATTACAATTATGATAAAGCATTTAATCTCATTCGACTCAATCAAACACAAACAAAGAGAGGGTATTGGAGCGTGCGTCTGCGTCCACAGAGAAAGGCTAAAAGCCCTGCTACTCAAATAGACCCATTCATTAACTCGAACTTATCAGAGCAATTAAAGTAAATACCTGGGCTGGGTCGTGCTCAAACTTGGGGGGAGAGCGACAGACGTTGTCTCCTAATAGCTGCAGCTTTGTTAAATTCAGGTTGCTGCTAATATTTAAGTATTTGCAGCCAGGTCGATGTTCCTCAAGGTTCGTCTGTCTTTTGATAATACAGCTAAACAAAATAAAAAGATTTAATTAAAACATTTCGTAAAGCGCATGCGTATTAGGTTCCTCCCCACAATTGAAAACGACGTGGCAATGTTTCCGCATAAATAATTTCACGTACAAGAACTGTTGACTTGGTTGGAATGCCTGCTTAAGGAGGAACGCAAGAAAGTCACCGTACTTTCGTCTATCTCCTGGGAAGGTCTGAGACAAAGGTCGCTCAAAACCCTAGCAGGGTTCCCTTGTAAAGAGGGGTGGGGAATTAGAAATTCCCTGGTGTGTTGCACATGGCACAAGATGCGATGACTTGGGTTCGAGCCTATCGCTGATGCCGTAACATGCTTTGGATGAAATACTCCCATGACCAGCCATTTGAGTGCGATTAGCAGGGTGATATCCATGTGATGTCATAACTCAATTCAGACTACTCTCCGGCCAAGTCATTCATTTTAATCTTATCAAAAAATAGAAAACCTCGTGGTAAAATTCTCTCACCCATATGAATGAAGGATGAGTAATCCAAGGAATGGAAATGCAAGATGGTGAGTGTACCAAAAGATTATATAATTCTTTCTTCTAAAATACAATGAAGTTATTGTTAGATTTTGGTGAACCATTTCCTAATCTTTACGTCAACTGAAAATTGCTAAAGATGTAAAATTTGATATTTATAATTATGGAATGGATTAATATTTTGTAAATTGATGCCACAATGAAGGACTGACCTTACAGACGTCATTGAAGATATGAGCTAAAGAGAGAAAACAAATTTTGCAAAACGAGTTTGGCTGATTTTGATTGTTATCAAAGTTGTCATGCAATTGAAGATCTGCAAGTTCAGAATAAGATAAAAATGTCTTACCATTAACACGAGAATAATAAGCATTAAAATGCCAGTTATACCAGGAACTAAAAAATTGACATAATATTTTGTTTATTATCTTGATGAATAATTTTGAGTTTGTCTGTTTGCTGATTGTCGTCATAAGAATAGAAACTTATCATGTCATGAACAAAAGTGTTTATGAGTGCGACGTTCAAAATATACCTTTTTGTTTTATTGTCGTGCTAAACAATGAAAGTATAAACTTTTATCAAAAGACTACAGAACATGCAGCGAAGCATAAAGCATATGGAAATTAAATAAAGTGTGAACTTACTTCTAAAGAATATTGAAGTTACATTGACCTGGTAAAATAAACATCAACTCGTTAAGAAAGACTAGAGAATTTTAAATTAAACACCTCACAAAGATATACTGCATGGCTTTGAGCAGAAGCAAAATACAAAAATAATAAAAGACAAACCTTCTCCTTGCTCGTAAAAACATTTATATCCAGGTTCTTTTCATCGAAATTGTTACAGAAGAAATAATTATTTACACAATGAGCAGCAGTGTGGATGACTATAAATATAATAAACAAACATTTATTTATAAACAACATATATATGTATTATTTTATCCAAAGAACCCTGAACTTAAGTCTTCAATAAAATGGACTAAAGACTTGCTTGCAATAAATTTATCAATACCGAACAGAGTTTTGATACCTGACAGAAAGCACAGAAAAATACCACAAATGATATGCATTGACTTCTTCTCATCTAAGATTTTACTGATGCAGGAGGTGAATTTCTAGAAACGATAAAGTGATAAAACATTTTAAAATATTGATGGGTGATAACATATAATATGATAGAGACATTTGAAAGAGCAGGAAAATGATTTAAAATGAGATTGGAAGAGTTCGTTACCATTGAGAGAAAATTGCGAAGACAAGAGATAAATACTTTGCACATTGATATTATCACAGCCGCGGTGTTGAGACAGATCGCTGCGGCACTACCACGAGAGATGCACAGTGTACACTAAAAGAAGATGAGGGTATTAACTGTGAAAACTGTAAAATTGAAGGCATAAGTAATGGGGATGATAATGCGAAGAGTAGTAATGGGAAGATGGCGAGAAGAGGGAAGATGACGAGGGAAAAGTGAATTACGAAGGAGACGAGGAACAGAGAAAAGAGAGAGGGATAAGATAAGGAAGGAAGGCGTGAAGGCGAGGAATAATAATGAGAAGGTGGTGAAGGCGATACAGGTGAAGGAAAAGAAGATAACAGATGATCATGAAGGAGAAAAAGAGGAAAGAAAAATGAAGAAGAAACAGAAAAAGGAGAAAAGGGGGGGGGAAGATAATACAATAACAGAAAAGTGAAAGAGAAGCCAGTTTTTTAAAAATAGACCTAGAGAAGAATAATAATAATCGACAAAAGAAATTAAAGTGAAAATGAAGAAGATAAAAGAATTATTAGTAGAAGAGGAAAGGAAGAGGAAAAAATGAAAAATGATGAAAATAAATGAGATAAAGAAGAAGGAAGACGACAATGATACAAAATAATATATAATAAAATTAAACTTACGCCAAGCATGTTATGAAGATAGAAATACTCTGGCTTGTCATTGTATATCTTGAATGTTTTGTAGAAAATATAAACATTTGCAGCTAGAAGAATGAGCTGCAACAAGAAGAAAGATGAGATTAGTATTAATTATTTTTATATCGTGTTAAATCAGGTGCACGCAAGGATAAAACTGATTCTCTGAGAAGAGAGCGTGAGGCATTGCATGGTGAAAATTGGAAAAGTTTGAATTGATGGATCATGAGATCATCTCTACGAAAAACATCGCGAAGTTTTATGGTGATAAAACGTGCCAATTGGAAACAAAACTGGATAAATATGTTGAACAAAAGTGGTGCCAGAAGAGTTGTGACGTTCGAGAAAAGCTCAAATGGGGGGGGGGGGTAATAAACAGTGATTGGTCGTGTGAAGGTAGGGGATAATAGTGCTTCTGAGAAAAAACTGTGGGGTTATACGAGCGCCTGTATGTTATCTGCAAGTTTTTAATGCCTATGCAAAGTAAATGTTTATTAATCAAAGATTTCGGTTGACGACACATTTCCGACCGGTATATGGATTGAAATGAGAAAGGAAATATGACACAGCGAACATCACAAAAGACGGGGGGCCTACATCATGAAAATGTTTGGGAACTAATTTGCTTCTCTTTGAAAGAACTTTCTTCTTAAACTAATTTTTCTTTCTCTCGTCATCAAAACAGCGGAGTTGTTGATAAGTTAGGTCCTAATGTATCTTTATGCTTGAGAATTTGGAGTGCGGTTTGAGAAAAGAGCGAAAAATCTAACGAACTTACAAATATGATGATTTTCCATATGTGGTTGTGAGCATAACTTTTTAGGCTTACTTTCATCCTTTCTATATTGTTTCTGCTTTGTCCAGCTTCAATTTGTTCGGTGGAAATATTTGATGCTTTGCTGCAAAAAATGAATGGTAAAGAAATCGACTCTCTGGATAATAAGTACACTATTTAAGGCAAATTCTTTCACACATTATTAGAAGAGCCCTTCCTAAAACTTTCTCCAATTGCTATGTTTTGTTTTGACTGAAATGGACGCTTTGGCAGTGGCAGAGAAAATTTTTACGAATGAAATATTTTGTTGTCATCGCCCGAAGGCCAATCTCTCAGCCGGCGGAAAACAAATAAATCTTTTAACAAACCACCAATTACTGAAATTTAAATTTCACATAACAACTCTTCAATTCAAGAAATATTTTGTCTGAGTGAATGAAAAGATTGCCGAAAAGACTATAGTTTGTAGACCAAAAGAAAGGAGGGTATGTAAGTTTATTTATAAATTTCTTTCTGATCGTAAATTATTATTTACTGAAAACCGCAACGAACCATGTTTTGTAGAAATCAAAGAAGAAAATTAAGTTGTCTGTCAATGTCAATGTAAATATACATCAAAAAGAGTGCAAACAATGGAACCATGTGTAATTTGTTGGTGACTGATAATTTTTATCTTTATTATAACTTTACATGGCATTATGAAGAATGGTTTCTTATAAAAATAAATCTTCAATGATGCGTGAATAAAATCGGATTTCCCTTGCCGCAAGTTTTGGCAAATGTTCATACATTTTTAGTCTCGAGTGATGTGAATTACGGGAACGAAAAAAACTTGGAAAAGTGACAGGAATATAAGTTTTTCAAACAATTGATATTCCCAAATTGAAACCAACATCATAACAATGTATAACGATGTATAAAGTATAATATTGAGAAGAAAATGAATCGACAAAATAAACTTACATAAAATTCAATAATATCTCTAAAATTGGCCGACGTTGGATGAAAAGCTTGTTTCTCTCTGATCAAAGTTTGATATTGAATAAATTCCTATTCTTCGAGAGCTGTCCTTTAATTTGTGTTCTGTGGATTGAAATGGAAAACAAGAGAACATTGTCTTGAAACAATAAGATTAAACATAACGTTAACTTCATTGTTCAAAGAATAATAATGAAAGGAAAAATAGACAAACAGTAATCATAGAGATTTGAAGAAAGGAAAATATAGGTATAAAATTTGGCAAAATAAGTTAGCAGACAAAAAGCATAAGTTAATGCATATAAATTAAACAATTATAAGGAATAATATTAGATCAGTGTAACTTCGAGTGAAGTACAGGTTAGATTCCATCCGCCGCAATTACATATGACATCAAAGAGTAAATGAAGACAGAGCGAACTTGTTAATTGGGATGGATTCTATGGCAGTGGAGAAAATAAAACCCAGAAAGACACGATAATTTTGCTCTAAATAATAATAAGAATTATTTCATGGACTGATACTACAAGTATAACAACAGAACATAATTTACATTGAATCAAATGAAACAAAATTAGCAGTGAATTTGTTTCAATAAAGCGTAAAATTGATAGGATATGGATGAATATTTGAGAAATTAAACAAAGCTTCATTGTCCAAGTTGAAGACTTTGTTATATCATTTGTTATACTGAAACTGAAACAAATATTTCAATATTTGTCTTAGCCCCCGGGTAGGGCGTTAAAAGCCCAATGAAAAACTGGGTGGTACAGAAAATTATCCTGGAGGTAACTATTATAAATCTACACAACAAAACAAAGCTACAACAAAATCGCTGAAAATTAAATAATATGTAACATAACAAGAAAAAATTAGCACAAAGAAAAATTATAAACTTATACACCGTCCTAACCATGACGATAACAAAAGTCACGCACAAAACATGAATATATAATACTTCGAGTTCGCCTTATTATCACCTGCTTATGTATTCAGAGAAACAAATAGCGGTGGCTTTTGAAAAATAAATAGAAATTCGCTACACTAGACTATGTTCGTGAGTGCTCTGCTCGTGAATAATAACTGCCAAGGCAAAGAACAAAACTTGTTAACACACGAGGTTGAATATGTGACATTATACATGGCCTCAAAATGACATTACATGATTGGGATTGAAAACGAGGCTACGACAAAAAGGATTAACAACCAAAGATATTACATGAAGGATAAAATAGATATTAAGACTATAAAGACCAAAGTCCTGATGACTGTATCAAACCTCAAATACACAAGGCAGATATGTAACGTCATTTTATGGCCATAACATAACACATTGAAAACAACCTCTTCAAAGTCTAAAGTCCAAATTCTCCACCTCCTCCAGCCGTCTCTAATACAATTGAAAGTCTTGGTAGCTTCAGCGCATGCGTGCATACACTATCAGCACGGAATACACAAAGGAAAATCATCCATTTAATTCAATTCAATTCGCGGTATGTAAGTTAGTAGCATTCTTCAAGCTCGATGCGCCCTTCCACAATTTGCCATAAACGATTTTCCTCACCTGATGTCGCCTCGTCCTCCTGTTGTAGTTTATCATCATTTTTATTATCAATTGATTTATTTGTATTACTGTTCTCGTTTTCAGCCGCCATGATTTGCTCAGCCTCGTTCCAAAGTTTGTCCACCTCGGTTTTCTTGGAGCTTTCTTCCGACTGAAATAAAATGATCATGAGAAATGTTTGAATCAATTCGTGATTGATCGACCCCCTGGGCAAAGCATCTGAATCATTGACAGACAATATGTGATATAATTATGAACGGGGGTAATTTAAAAACATTTGGCTCAGTTCGTGCAATTTTAGTGAATTCCAAGCTAAGCAGCACTGCCACTTGCAGGCTACTTCGCCTTGAAAACCACTCGATCTTACATTCTGGATCGTTCAATACCCCTGCACAACTCATCATTGCCAAGCATTAATCATTAGATCGAACCCATGACATTGGGTGCATGCCTGAATCGAACCTCACTCAGCCTAATCGCAATGCAACGCTCTAACAATTCCGCCACAGTTGCGTTGCTTCTTACTCAAGTCTTCTTGCAATATTAAAGTGAAACGCACCCCCCCCCCCGGGATCAGTGTGATTTACAGTGTATATCACTAATAAACCACAAAACACCGGGTGTAAATACGCGTCAAAAACAACGACTTACCGTTGCATTATTACTCAAACTACCTTCAGCATTAGTAGGACCGTTCTTTACAACTTCGTCATTACTACCAGCCTCGGTATCGTGTTGATCAGTCTCGGTATCAATATGATTGGCTCTTTGCTCTTGCTCCAATTCCCTCAATGCTTGCATGTCAGCCTCCACTAACGACGACTCAGGCTGGTAAATGACGTGATCAAGCTCGAAATTATCTTCTTGGCTTGCTATCGTACCTTGCTCAACCGTTGCTGACGTCATGCTACTCTCTACCGTCACTTTCTGTGGACTTGAAGCTTGCTCGGGACTATCTGTTATTGCTTCCCCTTCAGGGCTGCTTGGTGTCTCGTCTGATTTCCGCTGATTTTTCTCCAACAACCTCTGCACTCTATCCCTTGCGGAGGCGGAAGTGTCAATCATGGGCGGTGAATTCTACAAAAACAACACAACTCAGTAATGGCCTCCGGCGAATACTAATCTAAACATTATAGTACAGGCCCCATTGTGGGTATTTCGTACTATCGGTTAGTAGGTTAGTGTGTAAATAAAATAAATAAATAAATAAAACAGTAATTAAATAAATAAATAAATAAATAAATAAATATTTTTAGAGGATAAACTGGTCAGCACTGCCTGACTGGTAAGTGTTAGTCCACTGAAAAAAAATTTTTCAATGGAAACCAATTTCAATTTAAAAACACGCGCTGTGATTTAGCCTAGATCAACATCTAACATCTTAGCAGTCCAGCAGTTGACCAGTCAGTATATCATATACAGAAGAGTAAAACTATCAAACTGTCAGACAATTTTGGTTCAATAATACAGTCGTGTCTCTATTTGTTTCAGTGCTGACTTGAAGGATTCAAGTGAATTCAAGTGAATACACAAATCAAGTGAATACACAAATCCCCACTGTTTATGGTAGAGAGAAAGTGATTATTTATGGAATGAAACGTAACTACTAACCTCTCCTGGTGCTTCCTCTGTGTTTGGGGGTGACATTGGGGTGGGAGAGACTGAATTGTCTGCAGCTGGGGAACCTCGCAATCGTGAACCAAGAATCTCTTGAACTCTCTACAAAAACAAAACAAAAAATCAAACTACTGCCCAACATATTCAATCGCACATCAAGTAATTCTGAAAGAAACCTTTTACAATTGAGATGCCTAATCACCTTCTTCCGTTCCAATCTATCAGCTTCTTCTTGTTGTCTTTTAATTTCTCTTTCCTTCGCTCTTCTTTCCACTTCCTCTTGCGCTTTTCTATCAATATCTTCCTGTCTTTGCTTCTTCTGTGCTTCTATCAACTCCCTTTCCTCTCTCTCTTTCCTTTCCTTTTCTTCTTGTGCCAACCTATCTCTCTCCTCCGCCTCTTTTCTCAACTCTTCCAGATGTTGTTTCTGTCGTTCTTGCTCCTTCACCAGTTCTTCAGCTCTTATTCTCTGCTCTTCTTCCAATTTCTTCCTGGCTTCTTCTGCCTTTCCTTTCTCCTCCAATGCCTTCCTTTCAGCTTCCTCCTTTACCTGTCGCCTCTTCTCAGCCAGGAGCTTCTTAGCTTCATCTTCGTTCGAAGGACCAGACTTCTGAGGCACACTTGCTGGCTTGTGGGAGCCGTGGGGTTTCGCGTCAGGCTTTTTTGCTGACTCAGACTTGGGCTTCGGTGGAGCAGTTGTTTTTGGTGACGGTGGTTTTGGTTTTCCTGCACTTGACGGTTTTTGCACTTCCACTTTTGTTTTTGCAGCTGTTGAGCTGGCATGTGTTTCTGTTTTCGGTTTAGGCTTATCACCAGCTTCTTGTGTCTTTCTACCTGGCTGCATCGGCCCCCTGGGCCTCTCCTGGGTGGGTTTGTGAAGCACGTTGCCAAGAGACGTTGCCTTTTTCATCTCTCTTGTTTTCGTCACAGGAACGAGTGGTTTTGTCATGGGTGGCGGCATTGAAGGTCGAGATTTCGGCTGGGAAAGTGATTTGAGTCTATCCTCAGAAAGTTTCGGCTTGTGTCCTGCAGATGATGCTGGGCGAGGAGGCAAGTTTGAAATTGATTGTCTCATCTTCGGCTCTGAACCGTGGCCCATAGCAGATCTAGGCCGAGATGCAGTTTTTCCTACAGCATCGGTTTTCGCTGGAGCATCGTGTGATGTTAAACTAGGTCGTTTTCTCTCCATGGCACTTGCCGGCCTACCGGGAAGTGTCCGTCTTCTGTCTTTGGCAACAGGTGCAGTAGATGAACTCTGATCTCCAGTTTCCTTTGATCTTCTTGGAGCTTTGCCTTCGATGTCAATTTCCTTGGCAACTGCATGCGTTTTCTGCAGATAATGAAGACTGGAAAATGAGACAGCTCGTCTGGCTGGAGCAGATGCTGGTCGCTTTGGAGGTGTTGTAGATGTTGATGTTAGCTTCTTCATCAATGCTTCACTTTTAGCTTTCTCTTCCTGTTCTAATCGTTTCTTACGTTCAAAAACAGCTTTTCGTCTATCATCCTCCTTCTTTTTATAATCATCGATTTTCTTCCTCCTCAGTTCTTCAATTCTTGCCTTGCGTTGTTTATCAGTCAATTCATCTTTTGGCTTCTCTTTGTGATGAGTTGGTGGTGATCCAGGTGTCTTTGGCTTACTCTCTGCCTCATCATCAGTGTGAGGTTCTTTATGATCTTCCTTTTCGCCTGCATTGTTCTCAGCCCCATCAGCTGAGGAAACTTCCTTTTCTTGCGTTGGTTCTCCATTGCTTTGTTGCTTTGTTGGTTCTTCATCTTGCTGTACTAGAGCAATAGCTTCTCCTGCACATCGAGTACCATGGCTGTGAAAAACAAACGCAATTGATAAACACAATGTAAAAATGTAATTTTGATATCATTGTAAAATAAGGACAAAACTTTTTAATCAGAGTTAAAGAGCCACACCTTAGCTGTGGATATGCTCATAAAAACCATGTATGTATGTATGTATATGTATGAACAAGGCTTCACTTGTAGATCAGTGTCAATATTGTATAAACTCTGTTCAGTTTATTAATTTATGAGCTTTCCTGGTTTAGTCAACAACAATTTCATTATCTTTCGCAATTTCAAAAACAAGGAGGGCTCATTCCAAATGGGGGTTATTAGAAATGGAGTTGAATAGGGAGGGGGTTTAATTAAACCACAAACCAATTGTCAGGATTTGATGAAGTTATTGATGCAAGGTCCATAGCTGGATCAACCGATTCTGCAGGCAAATGAAAACAAACCATTAGTATAGAAATTGACCTAGTTCACATAATCCAAATTGACACAAGCAAAACTAACTAACAACTGGCAAGGAACAATTACTGGACAACAATGAAACAGACATATAAACACAACACTAACTTGAGACAAGCAAAAAACTAACTACTGCCAAATATTGATTTGGATATCTCTTTAAACCATTTCAAGATTCCTCCTTATGTTGATGAAAGCCTGGCGCTTTCCATGAAGTTTTTGTTGTGCAGAGAGACAAGCCTTTATCCATGTAATGTACACAAGTTTTTAAAAATAAAACATTGCCTAATACAATTATTATGAAGAAATGAAGCATTTAGCAAACTTTTCTCACAGTCTCATTTGAAAACCAATTGAAAATTGTTTATAATACTTAAGTCCTTTGGAAAGAATATCTGTTTGTCCTATTGCATCTTTCTATTAGAGTTAGACTAATATTCCATGCTGCTTCCAAATACAATTACCTTTTTCAAAAACCGTAGAAATAGAATAAAAGCAATATTTTCACGAAAATGCTAATTTGATAATCTGGGGAATTTTCTCAATGTGCAGACATGCAGGACATCTGGTCGATCATGTGAAATTTAAAAAAAATAATAATAGCAGGGCGTTGACTTTTATAAATCGATACGTACAATAAAAGCGAAAACAGAACATGTAACCGAATAAATAATCACTATTTCAAGAGCAGGATTGATCAGAAATCTGTAATATTTCTAGGCCACACGCCTACTTTTTGAATTCTTCCGACGAAACAAGTTTCTGCAAACTTTCGAATACTAGAAATTATTATCGTCCCTTTGATTTTAGATACAGGGTAATTAAAATAGCTAGAATAGTCTAAATCAATTGATAAAGACGATTTTCATATGTCGACATTAGCAGCACATTGTAGCAAATATCGATTAATTTATTCTGGAATATTGACCATAAATAAAATCCCATTGATGGCCTTGGTTGGGCACAAACCATATAAAACGTTTGCACCCTGGTGTCCACGCATAAAATGTATCAGTACTAAATAGTTGGAAATTTCAAGTGATAACGGTTCTAGCAACTGAACAAACTTTCATAACTGATCTAAATAAACAAACCTGACCTACCAGGGCTTGTCTTCCCTTCGTTTTCTATTGCATTTACGTCCGCCATTTTGCCGTCAGTTATAGAAATGAAGTGATTTGAAGACGGTGCGAAGTAGCTGGATTTTTAAAATCCAATACTAACAACCATAATGACGCATGCTATACCAGAGCGTCCATTATTGTATCCCCAAATGTGGAGGGAGTCACGTTTCAGGTAATGATGAAATGTCAAAAGGTTAGGAGGGGGTTTGTGCCCCATTCATTCAGCCATCAAAGATACATAACCATACCAAAAAATTCTTGCAACTTATAAGAAAAACTCAATTTAAACAAGCATGCACCTTCTCAGGCAGCAATAAAAAACATTCAAATTTTACACGAATCAGATAGGTTTTGACAATACTTGTGCAAGCTAATACACAACAAATTGACAAACTTGGTAACTTTAAAAGCCACAGCAATGCAGGACGCTTTTATCGTGGCCAGAAGATCGTAATCGCTCTCAATTTCCCAATCCTTTGTTGTGAGAATAATGTTATTGACACGAGGAACTTTAACGTCTCACCCTGAACAGGAAATCAAAAACAATTCATTTAAAATTAGTTATTAAAAGGATTCAAAAGTTCAGGAAAAGAAAAACAATATGAAACATAGGTGGAATGGGTGGATATTTTTATGATTGCATAATCAAAATAGCAATCTCACCATGCAAATTTTCTTCGTGCCTTCTTTCTTCCTGGCTTCTTTCTTTCAACAACACGAGAATCTCTCATTAAAAAGCCAGCTAAAAATAGGAAAAACAATCAAATCAAACCCTTGAATCTTTATCATTCAAAGGTCAAGTTATAATTTATATTTATATCTATGGAGAAGCTGAGATTTGCATAGCATGGTTTTCATATAATCATCGAGGGTCGTTGGTTGGTAGTCTTCGAGTAGCTGAAGATTATGATCAACAGGGCTTATAAAATATCTTGCCTTCTTCCAATGGTTGAAAAAAGGACTTGGAAAAGCTCAGTAAAGCTCGGCTCAAACCAAGACGAATTGCCCCAGCTTGACCTGTAACAAACGAGAAGCACTTGTAACACAAACATAAGCACAAACATAAGCATAACCATAAGCATAAACATAAGCATAAACATAAGGACAACCATAAGCATAAACAAAAGCATAAGCAAAAGCATAAGCATAAATATAAGCATAAGCAAAAGCATAAACACAAGCAAAAACAAAAGCATAAACACAAGCATAAACAAAAGCATAAACATAAGCACATACATTAGCAAAGCATAAACATATGCACAAATGGAAGCATATACATTGGCATTAGCATAAGCAAAATGATAAACACAACCTTCAGTGATAAGTATAAATATCATATATGTAGAATGTAATTAAAATGTCAAAAAAGGATAGCAAATAGAAATGTTACCTGAATAGCCTCCGCCAATAACTCCTGCATCGACATCAAATCTGCCAAGTTGATCAATTGCTAATAAAGGTGCGATAACCTGTTGTCTAAGAAAAGATAACGAATAGAAAATATTAAATTCAATCTTTAACACACCTCTATCTAAAACGATTTACTTTATATATATATTAAATCAACTCTGTCTAATTCGAACACCCTGGGAAAGCATGAAAATGTTCGAATTAGAAAAAGTTCGAATTATAAAGGTTTGTTTTATAAGAGTTGGTTCATTAGTGATCCTTGAAGAGACAGAGAATTTCGTTCGAACTAGACAGAGTTCGAATTACACGAGTTCGAACTATGCAGGTTTGACTGTATATCCAACCTCGAGCCCAGGGCCTTTGCTGAAAATGGCAAATGTTTACATTGTGGCCCTGGGTTTAAGGTTGTTGTATATCATCATATCACAGAATAGAATAGTCTCCTTATGCTGTGATCACATCTTAATTCTACAAGCTGCTTAGGTTCCAAAGAGAAATTCGAAAGAGAACTGACCTTTGATGAATTTCTGGGAAATACTTCGTCAGTGGCTTAGTGTTGATTAGGAACTGTCCAGAACCTTCTTTGACTTTCACCTCTGCAATAGCTTCCTTTCTGTAACCTTTTTGCAATCAAGAATAACATCAACAACATCGTATTTCAGCGCAGCCTACCAACATCATCAGTAACATCTAATCAAGCGCTTGACAAGTTCAATACTTACCCATTGCTGTAGCAAACCCATCTTCATCAATCTTGAAAATAATAAACATTTATTTTAACATCAAAGTAAGCTTCGTATTCGATTTGATAAGAAGAGACTGGTCTAAGCTAACTAATGTTTCAGTGAAACATAAATGAAGTGATAAGCGGATAACGACTATAACGACTTTGGGGCAAATATCCAGCTATATTTGCCGTAAAAAGCCCAATAAAATGCCATGCAAATAGAATGACAGAAAGAAAGATGGAATGGCCATGATGACATACAATTTGCCAAGTAAACAAATAACCCGTGGATAAAATATGATAATAGAGTGGAGAGAAGAACAAAAAATAGCTGAAATTCTTTGCTTCTACAGTCAAATCTGCATTCGAACTCGTGTAATTCGAACTCTATCTAATTCGAACGAAATTCGCTGTCCCTTCAAGGATCACTAATGAACCAATCCTTATCAAACAAACCTCTATAATTCGAACTTTTTGTAATTCGAACATTTTCACGCTTCCCCAGGATGTTTGAATTAGACAGAGTTGAGTGAATCTTTGCAGATAATATGAGACCCAATATCTTAAACAAACAGGATAAAATCTCCTGACATTGCCTTAAACACTGGTAATAATAGAATGAGATTGGAATGCAACTTACAGGTACTAAGTCCAACACTTTTTCACCTTCTTCAATGTTGATTTGGTATCTTGAAAGGAATTCTTGCATCGCTTCACCATTTGGATGCTTAACAATTCTCTCCAGTCTTCTCACCAACATTTGAAACTAAATAACAGCATATTTATTGTAAATATACACATCACATATAAAACTTACACACAGTATTCATAACACGTATGCTCTAAGAGTGTAGCAAAATGTGCTCTTCGGGGATATACTGCTCTATACCATAGTATACAACAGAGAGAGACATGACAAGAAACGCACAAAGAAAACTACATTAGTCGTAGCTCGGAATTTCAACCAATATGGAATTCTTTGTACATGTGTTTAACATTAGAAGATGCTAGGGTTAATAAGAATGTCTTGTTGATTATTTAGTACGCGGCTGATGACGAAACAAGATATTAGACTTCCAAATGCTCCATGAGAATTTTATGTAGAAAACGACGTTTTTCAATTTCACGTGCGTTTTTATATAAAAACAAGTTTAAATCAACATTAACTATCATCAGCTTTATCACAATGAGAAAATTCAATGTTTTTAAATAGTATTGCGTTTATGAAAATGCTCAGAAAATTGAAAAATATATCTGCATACAATGACATTGCTGGAAAACAAATGCCCAGTAAAAGATATACCGGGCAAGACTGAAGTAAAGAGAAATTACCTGAGATTCGGAGAGCTTACAATCGAGTAAGTCTTCCATTTCATGTTGTTTAACCCATCGAACTAGTAATGGTTTCTCATAGAAAGACTCCTCTCTGTAAAGCAATTAAAATCAGTTATCAAAGAATGTTTAAATATAGATTTAAGAATATAAAATAAAGTCATAAAATGCACAAATTTAATCATACTCTTGAGCCTGGACATTCTGTGATTGCTGTGGTAGATTATTTAGCTTGTCCAGATTCTCCCAAACATCCTACATTGGAAACAAAGCCCATGTACAGTTAAGATACAAAGCTAGCAAGGATGGTTCAAACAGTAATCCATTGTTCAAGCAACATATACATAATAACTATCACTTATCAACCTCTCGGAACATCAAGCTCTCGGAATATCAAGCTCTCAAAAAACAAAAAAAATACATAACCAAATGTTCAATGAAAAACAATGACTGGATAAGCTCTATCATGGCTCTTACGTATATTAACTTGTGATATGTTGGCTGCCCAGTGTAAAAGCCAGGATCTAAAGGACGTCCAATCGAATCAACTTGCACTTCTAGTAATGGGAAAAAATTTGCAAGCTTATTATATATCATGAATTCATCTATGTATATTTAAATCATAAATCAATCGCTAACATTTAAAAGTAATGAACCATATTAAATCTAACCTTTGCGCTTTCCATACAACACCAAAGGATGCTATAAAAGTGAAAGAGAATCAAGCATAAGCAACCAAGAATCTGCATTAACAGCATCCATCCACAAATTTATTATGTAATACACAATGTATGATATGGTAATATTAACAATATAACATGGCTTTAAATCTTGATTACCTTCATTGTAGGTCTTGCATCCTTTGCGAAAAGATGACTTGGCAAAAGATATTGTAATGCTTCCTAAAATAAATGCATTTCCAATAATAAATTACATTGAAATTAACATTCCTATCTGAGCTGATAATTTTATACAATGGGTATGTCTGCACAGTGGTCAGTTAGTTGGACTGCTAAATTCACCAAGCAACTGTAATAACACTTAGTAGAAATAACTTTGGCCGAATCCTTGAATAAGACCCCAAGGGCTTATTTGAAAAAATAAATTTTAGGATTGGGCTTGTTTTGGGTGTGGCTAATTTGAGAGAAGCTTATTCAGACTTGTTTGGGGATTCTTGGTGGGAACATTTGGGGATTTATGGTGGGGACCTCAGTGATTGATGCCATAGCTTGTCATGATACAAATGATCCAGTAAAAAATAAAGAAATATAAAATATTCTCAATAATACTGAAGGTGATGCGAAGCAGCAACCATGAGGTAGTAATCCACTTTAATGTATTTCTACATCAACATATTTTTGCATGATACAAGTTATAGTTACGGTCAACTCTTACTATCTCGAACTCGCAGGGGAAATGAACATTTATTCAACATAGATATTCAAACCAGTGCTGAGGAGAGGGGGGGTCAGGGGGGTCACTGACCTGGGGGCCCATGGCTATAGGGGCCCATAAATAATAACTCAATAAGCAATTAATTCCACTTTTCCGTTATGACAACATGCCAATAATTGTAACAATAACAAATACCTATGAATGAAATAATGCAAAAGCATAAACAATAACACCCTATAGTTCTCAAACAGAGCTAGTAGCTTTAGTTGATTTTCTAGTTACATAACAAAACAATTTCCATTAATCAGACCAGGTTTTCGCATTATCGGCAGAGCTAGGTCAAAATTTCACTTAGGAATTTTAGAATCTGTCTACATCAAAACCATGGATCCCATACTGTGCAGACAGAAAGAGTTCGTTTTCCCACTGGGACTCTTTCAATAATCTATTGTTCGATCACCGGTGATGATTGGTTGTTTTTGCGCTTTACCAATCATTCACCTCTTTTCTGATTGGCCAATTTCGATCCTCTTCTGGGTATATAGGTTTTCATTTTCGTTCTCTTTCTGACGTACTACTCTGATGAGTGTCAGACGAAAAGCTTTAGTATTTATTATGTTTCGCTATGTTTCCGATTTTCAAGGTATCTATATTTAAGAAATGCTTTTCTGGCCTTTGCGTCTACAAAATGCTCAATTATGGAGACATGGTCAAGTCTTTCGGCAACATCCCTTTCTATGGACATTGACCCTAATGAACTAAGCAATTTGGCATCCAAAATTGCCACCAGAGCAATTTCAGCAACCATCGTCACCCCCCTAGAAGAGTACGCCTTCGACGTGACTCGCTATTTATCTTTTGTCCTGACCCGGGGCCCATAAATCCTCTCCGCGGCCCTGATTCAAACTAAATTCACCCAAATAGAGAAAGAGGGGAAATGGGAATCTGTTCGAGATAGCGAGTTGTTCGAGATAGCCAAGTTCGATATAGCGAGATTCTACTGTAGGTATACTCTTACAGTAATTTTGTCATCTGTGAATGTTTCAGCGTCTTCTCCCATCATCTTTGCCAACCATCTTTTGCCAAGTTCATATTTTTCTGTCTCTGTTACCATCAACCAGTCAACATGCTCTTCAACGAAGTCATCTAGATGAGATAAACTTGAAATCACTTTTTGTTCATTAAAATAACAATAAACAGAATTCATAGATTGATGAAGTTGAGAAGAACGGGATTAAATAGCATGAATTCACTTTTTTTACTCTCGTTTCCGCTGCTGGAAGATACAGATGTACTTGACTCCGTCTAAAAATAAATACAAAAAAATTTATTATAGGGGGTGAAGTGAATCATTTGTTGAATTGTTATTTTGAAATCTAATCGAAAAATGCAACAGTGTTCGAAAATACAAGATTCAACAATTTATTCACTGATATAATAGAAAGCAAAAGTAAATATCAAACATCAAGAATTCATTGGTGAAATCTTTACCTTTTGAGAAGCAGCTTGCTGCTGACCATAAAAAGCTTTCTGAAGGCCCAGGCCTAAAAGTCTTGTGTTTAATGTAGAAGTTCGACAAGACAAAAATACTCTTCCAATGTCTCGTCTAACAAGACCGGATAAGCTTGTAGACACCTTCGCAAGAGACATGCTAAAAATTATTCATGCCATCGGTTTAAAAATTCTCAAAGTTTAATTAAAAACAAAATAATCATGTATAAAACTATTGCACACGTGGTACCACACCACTATTTAGACCGATATTCGTCGTCAAGCAATGGAATGAAGTAAGATTCCCAAAGTTCAAATTTTCAAAACGAAAAGCCACTTAAGTCTACAGCTCTTTGAAAAAATTAAATAAAAAAGTTTTCAATGCAACCTATCAACGCTACAGTAATTAGAAATAAAAGAAATAAATAAATAAATAAAAAAACACATTTGCGCTCACACTGGCCCATCGAATCAAGAAAGCCCAGCAGTAGCATTACGTCATGCATACTCCTGCGCAGCAACCAACAAATGACACTGCGCATACACACCCACCTTTACGGCCTCCAACCCTAACCCTAACCCTAACCCAAATCCTAACCCTAACCCTAACCGATACACTTTTACACTGTCAGTGGCATTATGTCATATATACTCCTGTGCAGTAGCCTATATATGCTACTGCGCATACACACCCAACTTTACGGCCTCTAACTCTAATCCTAACCCTAACTTTAACCTTAACCCTAATCGATACACCATACACTGTCAGTAGCATTACGTCATGTATACTCCTGCGCAGTAGCCTATATGTGGCACTGCGCATACACACCCACCTTTACGGCCTCTAACCCTAACCCTAACCCTAACTCTAACTTTAACCCTAGCCGATACACCATACACTGTCAGTAGCATTACGTCATGTATACTCCTGCGCAGTAGCCTATATGTGGCACTGCGCATACACACCCACCTTTACGGCCTCTAACCCTAACCCTAACCCTAACCCTAACCCTAACTCTAACCTTAACCCTAGCCGATACACCATACACTGTCAGTAGCATTACGTCATGTATACTCCTGCGCAGTAGCCTATATGTGGCACTGCGCATACACACCCACCTTTACGGCCTCTAACCCTAACCCTAACCCTAACCCTAACTCTAACCTTAACCCTAGCCGATACACCATACACTGTCAGTAGCATTACGTCATGTATACTCCTGCGTAGTAGCCTATATATGGCACTGTGCATACACACCCACCTTTAAGAAATTTAAATTACAAATTGATCAAAACACAAAGTAGATGTTCTCATCAGGTTTTGAACCAGTGGTCTCGAGCTTAGCGTGCAGGAAAGTTACCGGTAGTCCACAGCAGCCCTTCCCAGCAGAGGAGAAGATGATAAGGTCAAAGGAATGAACGCACCAGACACATGGTCATCCTTCACCCGTTGATATAGGTCTACCCTTACGTTCTGCATAAAATCTTGTTGATCATTTCTATACAAATTTCTGTTTTCCTGACATTTTTTAAATAGTTAGCAATTGGTGAACTCTTGAATCCCTTATACAACTATAATAATATAATAATATTATAATATAACTCAATTTTGAAAACTTGATCAGAAGTCAAATCCAACAAGGAAGTGTTTGTTTCTTAGCAACGTTTATTTACGTAGGCCCAATCTCTTTCACGATTTTAATCATGCAGAGCGTTTGTTTTCTTGGCGAATAATTAGAAAGAGGAAAGTAAATATCAAGTTTGAATATATTTGCTAAAAGTGATGGGATCCAAGGCACCGAAAAAGAAAGAATCCAGAGAACGAGTTTCCTCTGCTGCTCAAAAAAACCAAGAGTAAGTGACTTAAATGAACAACCAACTTTAGTTGCCAAGGGGCCGGGCCTTATTTAGGCCATAAGATCAGAATCAAGTCAGCAAAAACTATAAATAAATATAAAAATATAGCCCCATTTTAACATGCCACGAATGTCTTCGTAAATTGAGATTGCAGTCTTGATAATAAGCTCTAGGCAACGGTGACTAAACTTCTATTGTGCCAAAAGCAATATTTATGTTTGGTATAAAGATTAAAACAATACAGGATGTTTACAAAGATACCTAGGGTTTTTGTTCTCGAAAATAATCGCATCTTTTGAAGAGAAGAATAAGTTTCAGCGATGACTGTAAAAAGAAAATACATGTTGCGTATGACTAGACAAGTTTGTGATTAAAATACAAGAATTTGGGAAGATTTGGCTTCACAAAGATAGTGTTTACCGTCGGTTTGAGGTTTCCATATCCTCTAGAAATCACCAAAGTTAATACGAAGTTAGGTCAGAGCCTAATCTTCATCGGTTTCTCATCAACCTAAATCGATGTCGTGATAACATTTTGGCCTACGTACAAATTTAAAGGCTTAAGTTTTAATCACTGGATGTATTAATCGAGACGAGAGAGAATAGGAATCCGTCAAGATGCCAAGAAAAACATCCGTGTCTAGGATGGAAAGGTTATCTTGTTGGCTTATTGAAAACAACACGATCCTTTAACGCCACGAAGATTCGTTATTTTTACATTATTATTTATCATTTTTAACTGAGTATAATCGTACTTAATGATCACATTACCCCTTAGGCCTTCTACATCCATCGCTCCCATTCTCGAGAAGGACGAGAAGGGACGAAAGGGTAACAAAGTTCCAATACCAGTTTGGCCAGAATGGACAGACCAAGACATTGCAGCCGAAAAATGGGTATGGTTTACCACTATAAAATTCTTCAACTATCTTTGACTTCATAATCCTTCTCAGTCTCATTCGACACTAAGAACGATTATCCAACTTGTATTGTCTTTTGCCAACAGGATACAGGCCACAAAGGAAGGGTCGAACACAAAGGAAAAAGTCCCAACGCATCAGTCGTAAGTGGGACGTTTCTGCTTCAACATTATCGTAGATGCTATTTTCAACGCTAACAAATTTACCGTGGCCGAGAACAGTGGTGTGATCTCGCTTTTTTGTTGTAGCATTATTTTGAGGAGCCCGAGGGGCGAATTGAGTTGCCTACCTCATTGAAAGACAAGGTCTATAGCTGGCGAAGACCACAAGACTTTGTAACTGACGGAAAGGTAAATGCAATATTTTATATATTGTTGCATGGCACCCTATGGATGTCAATGTGTATAATAAAATACAGAGGCCTTGGGGTTGGGTACTAAAAAGCACTTGGCATGACGCGTGACATATTTAGTCTCAGGAGGGGCAAATTTTTATCTATGAAAGGGACATATTTCATGTTTTTGACAAAAAGTAGGGGCGCGCGCCCCCTAGCCCCCTGGTTTCTACGCAATTAACAAAATACATCGTAAATAGAACGACAACCTCTTTTTGATATACACTGTGTATGTAAACGAGGACGTGGTTGAAGTCAATGTATTCACAATTGTACGTAAAGCGTTCAATTTGCTACCTAAAAATTGTTTATTTATTTAATGTCCTTCAGACTCCAGTTATTGTCGAACAAGAAAGTTTGAAATGCAAAGAAATTGATTTAGTATCGTCTTGTGAAGCAGTTGCTGATAGCGAGGTTTGTGCAATATTATATTTCATCTGGATTGTTTGCTAATCTATCTTTGATTGCCAAGTCATTCGATTCCATTTTCGTAATAATTATGATAATTATTTATGATTATGATAATATTTTGTAATAATAATTATTTCGATGCGGAATAATTATTTCTACTACAATTGAGCTCAGATATGGCAAACTATGGATCTCCAGCAACGCACTTATTTATAACTGCCATTGACATATGGAGGCTAAATTGTATTAAGAAGTAATGTTGTATGGATGGCTCTTTTCACCGAAATTCAATTGCAAATATACTCATTACAAAACAACTCCAAATTGAAACTTCTATCCTTATATTTGTTCTTACAGCTGATGCGATGGATAATTTCTGGAGTCACCGCTTTGTACAAGATACAAAACCCTGCAGAACAGGAGTCGAGTCAAAGCTCCTTCGCCTTGAAGCCAAAACCGTCGAAAGAGCCGCGAGAAACGAAGCAAGAGAAAAATAAAAAAGAGAGTGAGGTGTTCTACGAAGAAATCATCTGGAAGCCATGGTATCACATCTGGCCTAAGGATAACAACAAGTTTAATGCCGTACCAAACTATAACCCCGGAGGAAAATATTGCGTGAAAATATTTTGGATGGTAAATCTTTACTTTTACTGTTACTGTTACGACTTACTATCACCTCTACTACTATTACTACTACTACTACTAATGTTGTTGTTGATGATGTTGTTGTTGTTGATGATGTTGTTGTTGTTGATGATGTTGTTGTTGTTGATGATGTTGTTGTTGATGTTGTTGTTGTTGTTGATGATGTTGTTGTTGTTGATGATGTTGTTGTTGATGATGATGTTGTTGTTGTTGATGATGTTGTTGTTGATGTTGTTGTTGTTTTTGTTGTTGTCTTTGTTGTTGTTGTTGATGTCACTGCGACCAATCACAACGACCATATCCAATCCATCCTTTATTGAAGGCTCTGTACTGGCATGAAACTCCTTATCTTGTTATATCGTTTTCTTTGACTTGCGCAGGGAACATGGAGAAAAATAACTGTCGATGATTTCATGCCGTTTGATGAAAAGGGTAAAATTCTCCTTCCAACAACATCAAAAGAAAATGAATTATGGCCCATGCTGCTTAGCAAAGCTTTGATCAAAGTGGCATCTCTCGAGTAAGTTTCTATCTCAAAACAATTTCGAATAACTACATTTTTCTTGTACATGAATATTTCCACGTTGAACGTTCGGTAAAAGGAAAACTGAATTGCTAACACTGATTGTCAATCGAATTGAGTTTTGTCGATTGACCTCCTGCAAGTTTATAGTCTTGCATTGTTTATCAATGGAGCTAATAGCCTCGCCAGGGGGGATAGCGAGTTATGATGTTGATCAATGCTCATCAGCCACCGCAGAAATGAAGAAATTGTACTCACATTGCTTGGCTTTCCTTTGACAGTTATGCAGGTGGGAGCAGTTTCAGCGAGATGGGAGATACGAGCATTATCCATTCACTTACTGGGTGGCTGCCAGAGCCGATACCCCTCAAGTATGGACACACAGATGAGATATGGCAACTGCTGATGGACATACTGCCCAACTGGAAGCTGCCTACCCCATCGGGGTCGGCAAGTAGCGGAAAAGTAGCAGATAAAGACAGCGGTAAGCAGTCAACTGATGACGAAGCCAAGAAGGACGAGTCACCCAGGCCGGAAGCTAAGGAAAGCAAAGAGGGTAAGGAAGCAAAAGGCAGTAAGAAGGATGATAAGGAAGGCGGAGGTGGTGGTAAGGAGACTGGTGGCAGCAAAGAAAAAAGTGAGAATAGAAGCAAACAGAAGGATAAAAGCCAGGATAAAGACAAGGATGCAAAATCTAAAGATAAAGGTAAGTAGAAGCAAATGGATTATCATCAAGCTTTGAATAAACTTTGTAAGCAACGATTCAATGCAACTCAAACCGACAAGAATTCAATTCAACTATTCAATGCAAGCCTATATGATGTAACAAACATGTTTACTTGTGTTTTGTAGTTTCATTGGCCAGCACAACCCAGGCACGGGTAAATACAGAGCCCGAATACGTCGTGTTTGCAAGCTATTCCCCTCCACCGACTAGTCCGTTGCGAGTATCAACGCTCAAAGAAATGGTATGATATTTTGTTATTGACTATAATCGAATTGACTGATAGCTTTACACTGGCAATTTGGCAATGTTGTAAGACTGTGAAATGTCTATAAATGCACATAGGGGGATAAATGTGATCGGGGGGTGGGGGAGCACCAAGGGTACACTGGATTGAGACACTGGACACTATGGGACACTTTCCAGTGTCCCCAAGGGGGACAACAAGGGGACACTGGACACTGGGTGACCATCTAGTGTACCAAGGGGACACTAGATGGTCCCCTTTTGAAAATTTGTCTTTTTTTGATAAAAATGTCCCGTCCTTCTTCGAAAACTGCTACCTCTATCCCCGTGCTTCCAACTTCGAAATTTCACCGTCGTTCCTTTCCTGTCCTAAATTAAAATCAATCACTGAGGCTTCATCAATATATGATTCCTACGCAGGCGGATTCCTCAGAAAAGCTCAGACTGTTTGGCTTATCTCACAACCATCCGCACCCTGTACACCTAACAATGGTACGGAACTGCCCGCTGGTCGCACCACCCACGCCAATACAAATACCACGATGGAAGCTGATCAGACAGAAAAAGAAACAACAGATAGTCGAGCCTCCTCCCAAGAAAGAGGCTCCAAAACAACCGCTGTTCGTGGAGTTGGCATCTCCGTTCATCAACTACTGCGTCAGTCCCATTCCAGTCAATCGTGTGGCGTGAGTATCCAGATCCATGCGAGAGTTTACTATAATAGGGGACAAATGACATTTACCAAATTACGAAAAAGGATATTAACCCGCAAAACCTTTTTTGTAGGCAAAACCCTCCCCACTCTCCCTAAAACAACGTTGTTTTCTCAAGCAGACCCCCTGTGATCATCGTATGAAAAGAAATTTGTCAATATTGCGTTAGATTGTCTACAGGGACAACATTGTTGTGGGAGGGGAGTGAAGGGTGCGCACAAAACTTAGGAATTTCGCCAGTGTCCCTGGACATTTGTCCCTTGTTGTAATAGCTATAGCTCATGCAATTACTTACATTATACATCCGTGTGGGATGTGTATAGCCCATAGCTAGGCTTCATGGTTGATGCATTGTCAGGGGGTGTTGTATTCTTGGGAGTACTATTAGTGTATGATCTCATAATGATGTGTTTGTTCAGGACCCCGGTAAAATGGAAAAGCTTCAGGCCAGAAACACCAATGGACAGTCTGTCGGAGGAAGACAAGACATTGCAAGATGAAAACCAAGAAGAATCAAAGAAAGAGCAGGAGAATACGGATGAGAACGATAACATCACAGAACAAACAGCAGAAGTATCGAAAACCAATGACGAACAGGTGTGTAGCACCCCCGTCTTGACCTACTCCGCCCTGTACATATCCCATTGATATATGTTGATGTTCCGGGGTGCACTGTCCTCCATATTATGCTTTGTATACAAGGACTTAGGAGGCATTGGGAGTGTGTGCTTCCTCCAAAGTTTCTGGAATTATAAGAAACGTGGCTCAAAATATAGATGAAATGCCCTGAAATCTAGCTAATAATGGTTAAAGGGTCTTTGTTCTTTTATGCCTCCCACTTTGGAAATGTCTTCGCACGTCACTGAAATGTACAGTAATACACTATCTTTACAGAAGATCTGTCTTGTAAAGCCGTCTGTGAGTATTGAAAAGCCTTCAACACCGACAAAAAGTCCGTCAGCATCAGCAAGGTCGATTGGAAGTGGAAAGAAAGACTCAGCCAGCTCTGAGAAGGGAAACCTTAGCGAGTCAGAGTCAGTAACAGAACGAAAGTCGAATAGAAAAACATCCATCATGTTGCCAAAAAGTGAGCATGGATCGGCAAAGCATAGTCGAAAGATGTCGAAAATGGAAAGACTTGATACAAAAAGTATTTATCTTCTTATTAAGTGTATTTTATCGAAGGCAGGATCAAGGCTATTCTCTTCCATGCTGCTCTTAGCCGTTGTACCTCGCTTTACACTGCACTAGCTACCGTCTTAGACTGTTCGCCACTGCTTTATAGTATGTTATTCTGCTATTTAGTGCACGCTATATACTTCTGAATACGCTATTTTGCTTTATAGTACACTTCTACTACTTTTCGAAATGCATCTTCTATGCATTTCGATAATGAATTATAGAAAGCTAAACTAACGGATTAATAATAGGGACGGAACAAATTTTTGTGTAACGAAGGACACTGAAAGCAGTTAAATTAAAAAATAAAGCAGGTTTTATTTTCTCAAGCTTGTATTCTCAGCAACTTATCTTATGCAGAGGTATTCCCCCATCTACCTATTGTTTCTTTCACGTTCTATCTAGCTACGTTTCGTTGCAGACCTCCCCTAGTCTTTCTAACTTATCTTCTTCTCACTTCCTCACAATTGTAACTAGTTATCTAATTATACATTCTGACTTGAATTATAGTGTTGGATAAAATCGACAAAGATGGAAGAGATTCGAAAGAATCCAGAATCAAAACACGAGAATCGAAAGAGCTGATCGAGGTTGTCCCTGAGATCGAGGTCTTCAAGCCTGATGATGATATCGAGACTGAAGGTAACGAAAGGGAGGGTGAGAAACCTCTGTCAGCTGAAGAAGACGAAGGAAAAGATGAAATGAAACATGAAAAGAAACAAGAATTGTGGATGGAATACGATGATTTCTGTCAATGTTTCAGGTTTGCGTGCTATTGTGTTATTAATATCCACTCTACCCCCTAAAAATCTACTTGGTCCATTAGTACACAATGCAATTTCAAATTATTGAGGGGGTACCATATTCAGTTGATTGTGCTTTACCAATACAGAGTCTCTACATTATTCATCTAATATTATCTTCTATTTAGCTACTATCATCAAGGCTAATAATCCAATTTTAGACACCAGTGCACCCCCGTTTCAACCCAGCCATTCATTTAATGATAGTATGATTGCGAGAGGTTTCAGGGAGTTACATATCATAAGTTAATTTCTGATTTTCCTTTCAGCACACTGTGGATATTTCATAAATCTCAGACCTACAGTTTTTACAGAGGTCACGCCGAACTCAAAGTTAGTAGCCTTCATTCAATACTCTATTAAATTATGGAATTATCCATTCTTAATGTTGTATGGGCTCTTAAACGGACACAAACAATAATCCGCAGGGTTAATTACACTAAATCTCAATGCAGTTAAACCTGGATAGGTTAATTAATATTTAAGTCCAATTCTTGAGCGTATCGAACATCTCTCTGTCTCCCCTGACTTGCTATATGCATGCCTTATGCAAACCAAGGATCAGTCTAAATCAGGGGCAACTCTGACCAAGGATCAGTCTAAACCAAGGGTCACTTTAACCAAGGAGCAGTCTAAATCAAGGGCCACTCTGACCAAGGATCAGTCTAAATGAAGGGCCACTCTGACCAAGGATCAGTCTAAATCAAGGGCCACTTTAACCAAGGCTCAGTCTAAACCTAGGGCCACTCTATCCAAGGCTCAGTCCAAACAAAGGGCCACTCTATCCAAGGATCAGTCTAAATGAAGGGCAACTTTAACCAAGGATCAGTCTAAATCAAGGGCCACTCTATCCAAGGATCAGTCTAACCAAGATGATATTGATCTTTCAACAGAGCGTGGAAACAAAGACAGACAAAAGTAAAAAAACAGCCAATTTGAATCCGACCGCATCAAACGTCGCACCGACTCCGTCCGGTCGATACACGGCTGCAGCAGTTAGCCCATCTCAGTATGGCTCTCATCAACCTCTTACTGATGCCTCGATGCCATACATGTTTGTTGATAGTGTTTCAAAGATTGAACTGCTCGTGTCGTTTTCCTCGTTTTCACGTTGGTTCGAGCCTCTTTTTCAAGGCCTTCTACCGTTAAAAGAAAAGGATGGCTCTGGTAAGTTGTGACTCGACAATCGATAATCCAGAGTAATTTGTCTTATCCCTTATGAAACTAATATATGAAACTAATTTTAAAGCTCTGATATATTCTTGAGTGAGCAAATGATTGCTTCTTGTGAAACTAACTTCGTCTCATTCTCGTTTTGAGATATCGATGATAAATCGACGAAAGAAAGTACTCCCGTGGTACCTCCATCCGGCACACTGATAGCAGAGCCTTACTCTTGGAAAAGCCTAGTTACTGGGCAGCCTACACTTCGTATCAAAACCACAGGGATCAAAGGAGCTGTGCTTACACTTCCACCTGGGTACGTTTTGGACTTCGAGCCAATCAAGATGTTAACCAACAGATTATGTTGTCCTTTTGTATTTGAACAACTGTCTCGGTGAATGTGATGCTGGAGGTGGGAGGGTGTGCAGTGCGTAAATATAAAATATTCTCACGTGACTCGTCTTTCATTCCAGTCGTCATGTTCTTCGCTTCATGATCCAAGCACCGATTGGCTACCATGTTGATATTTGTTCCCAGACTCCATTTGCCTTCGGTGACGAAGATGCTGTCATGCAAAACCTGACAAAAGTAAATACTTTCAATTAATTTACAATCAAACCCAAGATATTTTACTAGCTGCTTCCTCTATTCCGTGTACCATTGTATTGTCTTATCTCAAAGATCTTATACGCTCCGTGTTTTTCCGTAGGAAAGTCTTGGCTACACACACCACGCCACGAAAACATTGCAGAACTTCATGGACATCATCACTACGTTCAACGACCAGGCATTAAGAACGCAAAGAACTCTGCAGATTGGCACTGAGAATGAACCCCCGGAAACTTTTTCAAGACACTTTGAGGTATGCATTTATTTGACAATGACATCTATTTTAAAACAGGGGGTAATTCACGACACTGCTTTAAAATGGCAAGCTTTAGCTCTTTTGACTCTGATGGGTCTCCCTTCTTTTATTTGCCTTCACAGTATAATAGCATTTGTATTGGGGAGAACTTGAATTACAGAGACCCACGAACTTTAATTACAGAGACCTATTTTCTTCTGGCCATAATTATCAATTATAATTATCAAGCCTTTGAATTACAATTAAAATAGAACAAGTCGACCTCAATTTAATCCGAATTCCTCGATCTATTAAACATCTTTGTTTTCCTTGATGTCGACTTCCTCATGATGCCTCATGTTTGGCCCTCGACAACCCGAACTCTCGTTAACTCCAACGAACTCCCCCTCCCCTCAAGTGTTAGACCCATCGATGTTCACTTGTAACAGCATCGCATCTTAATACCGTTGATGCTCAAAATGCCTTTACAATTACCATTCCTAGGCATTGTTCCAAGCATTGTCTCAGACGGCGTCCGAAAAGAAATGTGGGACATTTTTATCGATCGAAGCATTGAAACTAGAATCTGCAATCCGTCTTAAGAAATCTTTGATCGCTTCTTGTGACCAAAGCAGCTACGAAGTACCTCAAGTAACCGACGACAATATAAGTGCAATTAAATTGGATGACGATGCATCGAAACCGATCGTGATGAATTTAAGCGAGAGGGAACAAGCTGCAGTGAAGATCCAGGCGTTGATCAGAGGACATCTTGTTCGACTACTTGTGAAGGCCCGCCAACCAGGTGAGTGCACGGTTATTTTTCACTAAGGGCTTATATATGCTCAGATTCCCTTTTTTTTTTTTTTCTTTTTATATTTATTTTAGACACTGATGATAAGCTTCTTTTTAGAATGCAGTCAGTATATTGGTAGATAGATAGATAGATAGTAATGAAAAACAATGATCAATTTTGAAACATTTGTAATTAACATATTTGTCCCTTGTTCAAAGGTATCACTGTATAGAGGTATTTCTATCAATGAAGGTTCCTATGTGGTAGATTACGTTTTTAGCAATACGAATGTACCTCCGTTTCAGCCTGTTTCATCCATTGGGTGATAGTATAATTGCATACAATTCCAGGGGGTTACATATTATGACTTGATACTTATTGCACAAGATCATAGCTTGAACTAATGAGACACAATTAGTGTCTGTTGAATATGCTCACCTTTTCAAAGAGAGTCCACATTGTTTGCTATGTCATACTGCAGTGAAATTCGATTTCATTCGGTGCAAATTTATCTAAACAAAAGACAACATAAATCAGTTAAGTCCACATCAATATTCTTAACGTCTACGTGTTTTCATAGGAACTCCAGAAAACGAGCAGACAATAGAAGAATTGAAGAGAATATTGGAGATCGTGCAATCAAATAATGAACAGTTTGCTCTGCAAATGTACAGGAATATGTTCAGAGATGATCCAGATTTGTATAAACTGTTTCCATTCTACAAAGATGAGTGGACCAGGATTTCATATGCAGATTATAATGGTAGCTACCCGGAGCAACCAGTCAACTCGTGGTTCATTGTGTTCAGGTGGGAATTCTAGTGCTTTAAATACTGTTAAAATTCCCGCTGCTAAATAAAAAATTCAGAGAGTTGAGGAGTTACAGGTGATTAAAGTTGGGAGCACTTTAAGAATGAATATATGTATCTTTGTTTCTTCCAGGGAGACATTTTACGTGGAAGAACCCGTCCTGGTCGTTCCGAAACTCTATGTAAACATCCCGAGTTGTGTGTTACGAGTTATTGACAATGACACTGGAGATGAGTTACCCAGGGTGTTTGTGAGAGTCGCCCCAAAAGTCTTGCAGAAAAACAAGGTAACAAATATATGCAGAAAATATTTCCCTCACTAGCCTATACGTGCGTGTGAACGTGGATAAGAGAAACTTAGATCTCAAGCCCAAGTTTTCAAGGCAGTTTTCAATCCAGGTTCACTCTAACCCCAGTGTGATTTTTATCGTGTTAATAGAGCGAACCCGGGTTAAGCCTGGGTTAAAAAGTGTCGTGTAAATTGGGCTTCAAATTGAAAGAAAATTGATTGTTAATATTGTTTTTGTTTACAGAATGGATATACTTTTGTGGCAGAGGCACGGAGTACGAATGCTTCAGTGCCGGCTGGAAAATTCCGCATGCGGCTAATAGGCGCAGGAGACCCATTACCAAAACCATACAAAGAAGGGTTCATGACAACAAATTTTGCAACGAAAGAAATAAGAGATCATTACATACCAAATAGGAATAACATAATCCTGAGGTGAGCTCTTGTATTTTTCAAGTTGCTCCTCTGTTGTTCTCCATCGCAAGTGAATAATATACCAAGGTCTGTGTTTTCAAAATCTTCGAAAGGTATCGGAGTCGTCCATTTTGCATGCACGTGGAAAACATTTTAACATTTCGAGGGACTCTCCTTTTCAATATCTGGTTTTAAATCCAGTATTGGACTATCTTGCTTTAGCTTATTGCCTCCTAGAACAGAGCAAGCGAAATTAAATTAACTGTTAAGGCTGGTGCATTAATAAAAACGCTTAATTATAATACAAAATTTCATTGAAATACCTCAATTTGTCACTGCTCCGCTTTAGCAACTTTGTCCGCTGTTGAAACATGTGTGTGAATGAAAATTGAGAGGTACTCTAAATATTTTGGAACTCATTGTCCAATCAGCCAATCACGTCGCTCGTATGCTAATCAACATCTGTTGAAAACCAAAACAACTTTACTAGTATGTCCCAAGTGAATTTCAAACTGCCTGAAACTTTAGGACAATAAGAAGGGACAAGATACACAATGCTCCATTGTTATAAGATGAACCTAGACTTATTGCGTCCCTGTGTTTTTGCTGGTTCCTTTCCTGCACCAACAGAAATTGAACGTGAGCGAGATTCGAGTAAAGCACAGGGATGCAATGTAATACGTTTAAAGTGCTATTGTGTTATCTATTGTTTCCAATTAACAGACAACCAGCAACTCATTGTATTACCGTATTTCCTCGATTAAACGCCCCGGGGTGTTTATTAATTCTGGCACTTTTTGGGGGGGCCTAATCGAGGGGCGCCTTTAATCGAGGGGGGGGGGCGCTTAATCGAGAAAATGCGGTATGAAGATTATAAGTTAATTTTGGATGACATATTTTTTTATTTTCAAGGTACACTGTTCGAGTTACAAATGATCATCAAGTCAGTATTCAACTCGGGACCTCTAAATCTGATGTCTACATCAAACTAGATGTAAGAAGATTATTATATTTTTGATGATTGTGATTGTATCTGACTCTATATCATGCCTACAATGATTGCAACCACAATTATCATGATTGAACTGATTGTTTTCTAGATTCTAGACAATGAAATTGCTGTTGCCAGTTCAGAAGGCAAGGGACACACGGTCATACCTGCGTTCACGTTCCTCAGAGACCATATCGATGACGATGAAGAAAAAGCGAGCCACAGGAGTAAGCTGTCATGACTTCCTATCTCATTACCCCCTAACATGACCATGTCATCCACAGTAATCAATAACAAGTTCTTTAAATCCAGGGGGTAGGAAATCTGCCTGGTAATTGTTGAATTTTGTAGAATTTATGTGTGTTGAGGTCATGGTTTTCAATTTCAGGCTCTAGGCTGGATTCTGGAAGATCTTCAGTTAAAGGTGGGAGGGGGAAGAAGGACAACGCTAAGAGAGCAACGTCACCCTTTGAAAAAGCAACCAGAAAGGTCTGTTGTTATTCTACACAGTAATCTATTGTTGTATTTCGAAATACAACAATAGATAAACAACATTAATATTTGCTTGTGTGTTCATTTAATGGAGGCAACATTGCTTGTGTGTTCATTTGATATTTGTGTTTTCTATCAGCTCGAAAAAGTGGCAAACACCCAGGGCAAGATAAAAGGTTCAGAGAGCACAGATACGTTGGACAAGTCAGCAGAAGAGCCAGAACACAACCACGTGAGATAACCTTAACCTAATGGACGCATATGCATACAGTGAAACTAATATTAATGGACATTACTATGCAGGGGACACCTCTGAACAACGGATAAATGATCGTGTCCCAAAATTTTCCAAAATTTCTTTGCGAAACGACCTCTATGAAACAGACATCCCATATGTGTCACTTTTGAGGTTTCTTGATTCTCAATGGGGAGACAATGACAAGAGACTTGCATATAGAGAAATAATATACAGTGGAACCTCCATTAGCGGATACCTCTATACAACGGACACCTCTCTACAACGGACAAAAATGTTGGTCCCGATGGTGTCTGTTATATGGAGGTTCCACTGTAAGAGAAAGCTCACCTTTTCCGAGTCTCTTTCTACCTTGATCAACTTGCGAACATGTCTGTGTTTGTCTATTCATTGATTGTCATCTTCCTTTATTCCTAGCAACCAGTTTGTTTTATTCGTTTGCATTTTTAGATCCACAAGTATATCATCCAAGCGACAGTGCAGAGGGACAGTTGGCCATTGTCTCGCAGCCAGTGGGACTTTGTTGGTATTCTGAAAAACCTGGAAAAAACCGAGGGAGAAGGTTGACTGCAGTTTTACTAAATATAACACAAATAGCCAGTTATTGTGAGCAATGTTAAATGAACTTAGACAACGTGTTGGGATAGATAAATGAAGTGACTTACCCAACCTCTCAACTGAAGCTCTCCCCAAGGAGATTTATTAAAATCGTCTGTTTCTTTCAGCTGTGGAACCTGTTACCAAAACAGAGAAACACAGTGCCGGGCCCAAGGGCAAGAAAGGTGTCAAAGAAGGCAAGGATAGCAGGAGCAGTAAATCACACCCCAACGCAGGAGGGTCAAGACCCAGCTCGCAGGTAAGGAGACAAATCCATACCGCCAATTAACGTGGTCCACGCCTATTGATGGTTGATAGTACCTTTAAGATACCTTCAATGGCATTGACGACCATATGCAGTAATTATAATGACATTTATTGTTCTGTGCGTTTCTTTACAGCAATTCGACAATTCAAAGCCCAACTGGGTATTGAGAATCTGTGATACAGGCTCGGTATGTGCATAAACGTTTCTACAGCTCTGCGCATGCGTGTTCAATTTCCATACTCATTAGATGAGCATGACATACCTCAAGGCATTTACCAGCATGCCATTGTGAATTTATGTGCAGTCTATTGCCTTGGGTGCCTCTCATAGGATGAGTAAACATGCATCATAGAAGTGGTATCATTTCTCGAGTATCCACAGTCTTAGATACACTGTATAAGTGACTTGGTTGGAATGCCTGCTTAAGGAGGAACGCAAGAAGGTCGCCGTACTTTCGTCTATCTCCTGGGAAGGTCTGAGACAAAGGTCGCTCAAAGCCCTAGCAGGGTTCCCTTGTAAAGAGGGTTGGGGAATTAGAAATTCCCTGGTGTGTTGCACATGGCACAAGATGTGATGACTTGGGTTCGAGTCTATCGCTGATGCCGCAGTATGCCTTGGATGAAATACTCCCATGACCAGCAACTTGAGTGCGATTAGCAGGGTGATATCCATGTGATGTCATAACTCAATTCAGACTACTCTCAAGTCATTTATTGTGCATCTGAAGCTAACAGAATTGAAAATCACATCGTTAGGTTAACGAGAAATATCATGTTTCAGAATGAGATCGAGATAAAGAAGGACACGGAGAGACAGGATGAAATCAAAGCAATGAAAGCTGCATGGGAAACTGCACAGCCTGGCAGAGCAGCAAAAGTAAGCATAAGCCTCCTCACTGCGGCATTAAGACGTGGTGTCGTAATATGCATTCACGTCTCGTGTCTGTACATGCAATTCTATGTTAGTGAATATAGAATGGTCAGTGAATATTCCTCCCGTTCTGTCCTAGGCTCAGCAGACAAGGTTGAATTTCTTGAAGGAAAACACTGTGCGAATCGAGAAGGAAAACAAAGATCCAAATCACGACGAAGGAGATCAAGGACCGAAAATCGATTCCATAGAAAGTGCCAGAGAACCAGGTATATCAGTATCAGCAAACTTCAAGCCACAACTTCGATCAGCATACAATAGGCGACAAGTGTATTGGGAAACTTGGGACTTTTAGTAAATTCTGCGCGTATTCTTCGCCCCCCCTCCTCCCAAATGTTGTCTCTGGAGACAGTCTTATACAATATCGACCAAATTCTTTTTGTACGATGATCACAGAAGTCTGATTGAGAAAGTAACATTGTTTTCGGGGAAGTAAGGGTGGAATAAAGCCAACAAAAAGAAGTTCACGAGTTGATAATCTTTAGAAGATAGTCGATAGTCTATTCGAATCCAATTAGATGACTGTAGCCAATAGACTGTTTCTCTTAACATATTTCCTTTGTAATTGGGAAATAATGACAATAATAATTTGTTTCTCAGTGCAAGTATCAGTATCCCCAGGCCCATCGATCGAACTGGAATCAAGTGAACTGACATTGGTTCCACCAGTCAAGGAGCAAGAGACAATGTTGAAGACAATAGACATAACACCATTTATCAGGTTGGTACAAAGCACAGTTAGTTAATGGTGTAAAACTCGTGGCAGGCGCATCCACTTCCAAATAAACAAATGCATGTATAGCAATCTATAGCGATCAATCATTTTCCTTTTCAGGTCCACGGGTCAGTACATTCTTCTCGACGACACGGAGGAGCAGAAGCTCCAAGAGAAGACAGAGGAGAAGCTTCAAGCATACCGATACTTCAGAGAGAGGGTGCTGCACGATAGAGAGGCTGACAGGGTGGCAAGGAACATGGAAAAAGAAAAACAGCTTCAAGAGTATGAAGAAATGCAGGTGGGGGGCATGGAAGTCTATCCTTCATCGATATAGTTCAGCCTAGTAGTCTTTGCCTGATGCCAGTGTGGTGGGTTATTTGGGGTTGTGCGTGGGTGCTTGGGGGCAAATTCTGCATCATCTAAGAATAGGAGCCTTAAAGCTGTACAAATTAATCAGCCAATGGGCAACAAAATACCGCACTTTGTGTAGTTGTAGTTGAAGTTGTTTGTTCTCTAACCTGTTAGGGTTGCTTACCAGGTGTAGCTACTTTTCATCAGAGTAATCAAAGATCAGCCTCGTGTACTGTGTTGTTTACTTAGTCCACGTTTCTTTGAGCAAATCTGTTTGTCATGGAAAGGTGTGTTGATTCAGGGTAGCAGCAAACTCAAGCAAACACATACAGCTTCAGATTTCAGTAATTAAAAACTGTGAATTTTTGCGAATTTTTTAGGCGAAGCTCGACGAATGTCGTCAACAAATCCATGCGAAACGAGAGGCATACAGGCAGAAGTTTCTAGAACAGCCTCCACCTGATGCTGAGAGCGACACGAGCAAGAAGAGAAAGACACCGTCACCAGCTCGAGGCCGCAAAAGCCCGCGAAGTAAATCTCCGAAGAACGCAGGCAAATCAAAGTCTCCAGGCAAAGGAAAGAAACGATAAAGTCAACGTAATTTGCACGACAAATATTGACGAACTGAGCGTTTTCCTTCCAAATTGTTTATTTACAATTCACCCGGATTTTCCCGGAGTTTACAGTAAACATTAACACAGATGGTTCGTATAGTAAACTTGGCTGTAAAAATAAGAAAATAAAAACATTTGTTTTTTTATGAACGTTTGTGTTTTCATTCAATTGAAACGTTGTTGTTGTAAATATTTAAAACACTTGGATTTATCTCATATAAACATGTTTGTATAATGGAACGTGTAATTTCTCGCCTCGTTGCGAAATTATATGATTAAATTGAAATGACATGTTATAAAATTCTGTCCAAATTAATGCATAAAATAATTGATTATATTTCGATTAAAAAACACGAGCCTAACATATCGATAAATTTACAAGATTTGAATTTGAATGTGTGGAGTTATAAGCTTTTTTTGGTGTGCGCATTGCTGGTAATTTCCCACTGTTCGCTTGAAATGAATCAATTTTGAAATTAAAAGCTCTAGTTACATTTACTCAAAGTTCTTTCGTATTAACGGCGGCTCGTAAAAAGGCTTCAAAGTTGAGCTCTTAAGTCCAAATATGTCCAGTGCTTTTCTGTCAATTTCGTTAAATCTTAACGAAGAAAGGACAAGTTAGAATAAAAAAACAAAAAAAGATTTATTTCATCCATGTTACAAAAGCACTGAAAAGAAATCCAAGATCCCAGGTAAGTACCCAAATCATTGGAGCTAACATTGATATAGTAATAGAGTTATTACATCAACTGGTGATCTTTCCTGAGAATGGTACGACTCGACTGGACTCGAGCGCGTGCCCGAACAAACAACTCCACGATAGCTCAAAGAAATCCCTAATTGAAGGCTATACTTCGCGGAATAGATCGGCCAATAAGACGAGACGGAAATAATAAGCAGTAATCTTTAAATAGTGCATTTTTCCCTTATAGTGGAACGAGAAAATCGGCTTCAAACTCTAGATCTAGACAGGACTCGAACTGGAAACAACTGGTCTTAAAGATGAGGTCATCGTACTTTGATAGAGTGTAACAAACTCTCAGATGAGACAATGAAATGTACTTACTTGTTGTTCGTCAATCTAAGCATGAATTGCCAATATGCTGGTCTGAGGTTATGTGGTTCGAGAGTGGTCTAAAATACAGGCAGAGTGCTAACATCAGAACCAGAGGTCTTCGCAAAAAAACAAAAACTTCAAGCAACAAAGCAAAAAGAAGAGTAGAGAAGAAAGAAGAGTAAAGAAAAAGAAGAGAAAAGGGGTTAAGAAAAAGAAGAGAAAAGGAGCCACGAAAGAGAAGAGAATAGTTAAAAAGTTACAAAGGGCAGGACACACATTCAACTTACTGTATGAAAAATAATTGCAGTGCACACAGCATACACTAGAGCATCGCCATGTTTGAAGTACGGTAGATATCCCTTTGATGCACCTTTGAAGTATAGGACCTAAGGACGAATTCGTTCCAAATATCAAACAACTGTGTAAAGCAAACATCTTGGATAAATTCGATGTATAAGAAGGTGGTAACAAAACGATTAGGTTGATGTAATTCTTCACACCTCTCCGACTTTTGACAATATATACAAGGCAATTGAAGAGCTGCGTTGAAATAGCATCGATAAACCAGAAATGCCACCTAAATAGTGAAACATACAATCATTAAGCAAATGCTTGTATTTAATGCTCGCACCAAATTAATTAACTGAGCTCGTAATGTTACAAGTTCAGTTAAAGAAGCAATAGGCTATCATCATTTGTAAAGTAGGAGCGAGTTTACT
The DNA here is from genome assembly GCA_013076295.1 of Sanderia malayensis. Taxonomy (NCBI): domain Eukaryota; kingdom Metazoa; phylum Cnidaria; class Scyphozoa; order Semaeostomeae; family Pelagiidae; genus Sanderia; species Sanderia malayensis. The sequence continues at coordinate 2,948,535 of RQOL01000024.1, forward strand.
ATTAAAGCCCTATTAAGCCCCCGGGGCATAGTTCATTAGTCAAGAGAGGGGGTTTACTAAAATTCTCGAGTGAATTTCAGAAAAACGTTTTTGTAAAATAACTGCAAAACAATTTCGATGAGCTTTTACGGTTTAATCAATTACAATATCATCATCGTTCAGAATTTCAAAGATAAGTTAGGCTTAATAGAGATTTTACGGTATGTTGCTTAATTGAAAAGTCAAGCATAAAAGATTCAGATAATTACCAGCAATAAAGGAGTTCCATTCATCTTTCTTCCCCCTGATTTTGTACATGATATATTCAGAAATCTATAAGAGAACAGATTAAACAATTAACAGATCAAATGTATTCAGAAATTGTGATGATAATAAAGGCAGAGGTAAGCTTGGAATAAAGCTAGAAAGGAGATAAAATGCTCACCCTGAATAAGAGAATCATGCTGGCTAGAAATGCCCCAAATCCAATGCTATCTTGACTGAATATAATTCTCAAAAACAAGCCTGCAAAATAAAGGCAAAACATTATTAAATACTATAAAATATATATTGTATACATATAGAATAGAAACAAGAAAGTAGACTTAGTTCTCTGTTGCTCGAAGTTTCATGTTTTCGCAATCATCAGATAGACTATTATATTTTGCAATCATAGTCTGCCTGATGATTGCGAGAACATGAAACTCTATTATTGCTCTGTACTCCTGTACATCGAGCACTGTTAAGCCAGTGTAGACAATAAGAATCTATATACATATTTGAGATCATTCATACTTCAAAATGCAATATGTCGATGGAAGCAATTTGCTTTGAAATTGACTTACGTGGCTTTTTAAAAATATTTTTCATTGAAAAAAGAAGACTTGGAATTGTCTTCAATGCAAACCCAGCAGAGAATAATTTCATTGACTGATAGAACCTGGAAGAAACAGAACAAAGATTATCAAAGATGCTTGATATGTGTCATAGTCAGATAAGCACGTGTTGGGTAATATACAACACAAGTATTTCATACCAATCTTTCTGGGGTTCAACAGATAGTGGAATACCAACTCCTTCAGGGGCTTTGTCTCCCAGTATTAGCCTGACAAAATAAAATAGATATAATGTCATGAAAAACTAAACTAAGGTAGCAAACTATAAGATCAACTCTAAGAATACAGTAGAGCTTTGAACAAGTCGCAGTGGGCTGATTTGCAAAACAAATTTCCAGATGGGGATTTATTCAAGGGGGCTTACTCAAGGATCTGCAGTAGATCTCTTCTAGATTTGAATTAGACTATTATGGCAATTTTTGACATAATTATCAGACGTTGTACCTCACAATTTTCTTGAGCAATCCATCAGGTAACTGTTGTTTTCTGTGCAAATACATGACGGTTGAGGTTGCGATCATAAACAGTATGACCTGCAACAAATAGAAGAAAGAAAATCTATATAAAGTTACATGAAACATATTGAAGAATTGATATGTTGAAGTCTGAACGAGCATGATTACCTCTCCATATGGAATTGTTGGAATATAGCCCCTGCTCACCAATCCTCGAAACACAGTTTCTGATGCCTGAAAATGAAACAATCTCATCATAAAATCATCATGATTCAGCTTTGGCATCAGCTGTCATTTGTAGAACAATGTGCATACTGACAAAATTAAGAAATTGTGTGTCTTTGCATAAAAACTGAGAGGGAGAAAGGCATGTCTGGTTTGAATGATAGCTGTAATCTAATCAAACTTATTCATTTATGAATATAAAATCAATAACTAGAATAGAATCGCATGATCAAATCATGGTAAACCAGATGTTTGTTAGGTGCTAATTGTAATAAAGTAAAGGTGAGCTACTAAACAACAATAACAATAAAATACTATAAAATCACTAAACTAAATTTAAAGATCATGATCTCCCTACCACATTCAGCATGTAAAGAGCAAGCAGTCCTCGCCTAGATTTCCTTTCAATTAAAATGGCACTCAATGAGCTCATTAACCCAGGTATTATACCGATGCTTAGCATGTAAAACTTCCCGAGAATCTTTCTATAAAAAACACAAATAATCCTCAATCTCAATACAATGCAAAAAGTTACAAAGAACACAGGTTAATGTTGGGGTTGAAATCATTTGACATAATTATATACCTCAATAAGCAAAAGCTTGCCACATGGAATGCACCATTGCATGATAGAAAAATGCTTGACTGCAGAATTTCACCTAGCATCTTGCCAATAAAGTAATCCAAATTTCTTCTGGTAAGCAGTCCAGCAGCCTAGAAATAAATAGCCATTAAAAATACCGTGCATATCGTGCAATAGGGTCAGCATAGCAAGATAATGAACAAAAACATATTTAATCTCTCTAGGGAAGATTCGAACAATTTAAATAGGTTTGAATAAGCGAAACTCCCTGTTACAGTATAAAATTCTGTAAAAATGATACCTACAGCATATTGCAATACTTACAAAGTACAGTGGAGAGTAAAGCTTGATTGAATATTTGAAGCAACAGAGAAATAGGTCCACAGTTGCCTTCGTGCAGGAATCACACCATGTATGACCAACTATATGGCATTCAGCCTCCAGAGCGGAGCGTACAAGTTTCGACAAGCACACCATTGCAAATCAACTTATAGGCAGGGCCTAACTTTCCAGTCGTTTTCTGTCAGGACACGCCTTCTTCTCAAGCACCAAACTTAAAATGCCTGTTCTTGATGATATTGCTCACTTAACTGGCAATCTATTGACATTTTGAATGCACTTTGAATTGAGCCCAATACCACAAAATACCTGCTTTTGTCATGCCTCTGTTTGCAAATCCTGCAACAGCGAAAGTTTCGTGTGCAGGATTGGATGGTCATGGATACTTTGCGGGCTAGTAAAATCTGGAACTTGGACCAAAAACACGGGAAGTTAAAGGTGGACCCGCACCCTGAAAGGTGGGTAGATTTGCGCAATACCAGCTTGCGCAGACCCAACCTTAGGGATCGAAATATCACGTATTCACAATTTCTATAGACTAGAACTTACCGCCTACTATATATATATGTGACTAGAGAAGAATACAAAAAACACAATTTATACCAAAACATCGTTTATATCATCGTTTGTTAAGTTCTACTACTGTGCATATTATTCAAGTTATCAATCAAATAAATATTTCTAAGATACACAGTGATAGAAGACTTCCAGCATGTAATAAAAGGAATCATTAAAATATTTAACGATGCAGCAAGTTGTAAAATCAAAGGCTGGAAAACTAGGAGGCCTTGCCTCTAGTCATAAACAGCACCCTTGAAAACAGTTTTTAAGTAGCTTCTACTTATCCTGTATAGCTTCTCACGGGTTGTCGCGGGTCGATCAATGAAGTAGATGGATCATCTGCAGTGAAAAACGAGTCGCTGTTTACATTGTCTTCATCGCCAATCTTGGCTCTTCTCCACACATGATTGGTCTGTTCCCTGTTGTTGTTGTTGTCGTTACTGCAGCATCGACACACCTTGACAATTATGAAATGACGTAGATGATCGCTGACTTTCGGATTCATAAAGCAGAAGAGAATGCAGTTGAGAAAGCCTTGAGAGCTGTCTCCAATACCCTGTAAAACAAAGAACAGTATGTTTAGAGCAATGAGAGGATTAACCAAGGTTATATGCGAGAAAAACACACCAATACGGCTCCCGATTAATGAGAAATGGCATCTCAAAATAAGCCAATATCAAGAAAATTTGAGTTAGGGTATCTTGATTCTACTATATTATCTTATATGCATTTATTCTTGGAGCAATGAAAGAATTAGCCAAGGTTACATGAGAGAAAAACGTGTAGAATCAGAGATGCGCAGTTCAATTTAACCAATGAGGATGGGGAAAGAAAGAGTCGTGGCAAACTCCCTCAGGGATAGCCTCAATTTCAAACCGAGGCTTGACATAGCTTCTAACCCACATACAGGAGCCTAATAGAATATGATGCATTGAATTGTATATTGAAATACATACGTTCAGGGTTAACAGCAGTTTGTGTATAGCTGGCAGCTCACCACTGGCTGTTTCTTTCGGCAACTCGTGCGCCCAGAACAGAAAGAATCGCAATGTGCCCCACATTCGTCCCAAAATAAGCAGAATTGGAATGAAGATCAATTTACGATCGGCACTTCTGGCTGCTTTCAAAACATCGGCATTCATGACGTCATTAGACCCCATTTGAAGCTGTGAAGGCAACGCAATATAAGTCATATTGATATGAAATGTAACTGCGAAGCAGCATGCTGTTTGAGAAGAGCAATAGAAAAATGTTGTAGCTTTGGAGGAGCGTCTTGAAGATTGTAACTACACGAGGATTTTTGTCGTAATTGACCCCCGTCACATACTGAAAATACGGGTGTAATTTAGGCTAAAATGATGAGCAGTGAGGAGGTAGTAAGCAATATATACCTCTTTGTGGAGTTTCAATTTGATTGAGATGTAAAGGCAAAGGATGGTTACATAAACAAAGACTTCAATCAACTTTGCATCAAGTAAATGCCAGAGAATTTCTTTGCTAAAATCATCAGGGTTGCCACTGTAATAAATCCAACACCAACCACCAGTCAACTCATCTGCCGAAGTACCCAGCATGTTTTGTCGAAGAGCAACCAAGTTAATTGCCGGACCAATGGACCAGTTGATAACGTGTTGCCAGGGCAGTAGTTTCTTAGCCAGACTGAGTCTGTTTTTTGAGATGACCAAATAGAGGTATATGGCCAGGGTTGTCGACCAACAAAATGATGTTATTGACGCGGTGTTTGTGTAGAAGCTCTGTGCAATGCAATAAGGACCGCCATTATCTTCCTTTGAAGAATATCGCTCCAATGTTCCAGACATAACACCAATGGCAATTAAGAGATCAGAGATACTGAGGAAGAGAAGGATGGTTCGTGATGTAGTACGAATGTCTTTCCACGAAAAGTAAGACGCTATGATTATCAGAGACCCGACTATGGAGAGACAAGCAGAAATGCCCACGATACTGCGGTTTAGCGGACTCCATGCGTAATCAGCGTACATGTTGTCGCCACTGTTATTGCTATGGTTACGAAAGATCGTTGGCGCAGCGGAGAGAAGCATTGACTTGGATGTGTGAGCCAACATTTCTTGATAATACAATGCAGCTAAAAAGTCCTGCAAAAATAATTAACTATAGTTGAGTGAGCCTCAAAAACGGACATTTTTGGGATCGATGGTTTTGTCCATTGTGTGGAGGTCGCTTGCACAAAAAAGATTTTTCAGTTGTTTTCTGTGTCAGGACACTTGTGAAAACTTTTGGGACAAAGAAGGAATTTGTCCGTTATTTAGAGGCGCCTGTTTTATGAATGTTCCGATGTAGTTTCACCAATCAGGTGGCATATTATAAAGCATGGGTTCAAATAAATTATAGCACGCACGTCAACAAAGTTTCATTTCTAAGTTATGTGAACGAAGTAAAATCCCAATAACTGGAACCTGCAAGGGACCGATGAAAATAGTTCGAGTTGACGAATTTTCGAGATATGAAGGATTAAAAATACTAGCAAAACTTTCAAGGGAAATAGATATCGGTTTGAGTTATCAGGATTTTACTGTTCATCCATCACTGTTGAGCACATGCATTGTGGTAACAGAGTAAAAGAAAATAATTCAGGTATTGATTTGATGCAACATACTCATGGGGCAGCAGTGCGAAGCGTGTGGTTCAATGTACGCTACGCTACAACAAATAGATGGTAAAACAAAATTTTAAAGAAATCAGCAGTTAATGGAAATACAAAGTCCAACACAACATTGGCAAGCAAATGGTGTCAGTGTAAACACAAAACGGAAGAGAAAGTGAAGGACAGGAGAACAAAACGAGGACGATGCTGGAAAAAACGAGTTCAGAGATTTTTCGAAAAATTTACTAAAAAGTACATATAATACACCTAATATATGCTGCTAAAATGTTTCAATCAAAGACAGGTTTGTTACATCTAAACATTTGCATACCTCGTTCTTTTGTCTTTGACAAGTTTTGTTGTTGACTACTTGATCTTTTGAACAGAAATTATTCCAGCATCTGTTGCTTTGTTTGTTTCCGTCTGTCCTCAATCAACACGAGTGAAATTTGACCTCATTGGATGACTGTTGCCTCAACGCAGCTGGAATGCATCCAGCAACAAAACAACAACAACAACAGTATCGTCGTACTCTGAGCTGCTGCACGCAAGTTTCACAGAGTAAACGGATCATACACAACGGATACAGTCTCTTACCACTCAAATTGCAATAACTTTAATTCTCTAACCAATTCGAACATAATAATAAAATACATCATCTCGAAAAGGGAATATATGTATAAATTTAATATCAAGAAACATATATATCTTGTTCATCGATGTGTTGAGCATATTTCTATCACTTTCAGGGGCTTTTCAGCATATTTCTTTCATTTCTATTTTGAAGTTTTTATGTTTAATTATTGCCCTGCCTTGAAATATCTTTAACTCAAGCAAGCCTCTTGTTCGGTATTCAAAAAGGTATTCGACACATCAAAGTTCAACTGCAGATAGCAAAAATTTGAAACTCTACTAGCACAACAGCTACAAAAATAACAGCATCTAAAAAATATATCTCTGCAAAAAAGCACACTAAAAAGCTGAATTAATGTATTATCTAGATGAGCTGATGTCTGCTTGCATGCAGAACATAATAGGAGTGAAAAATGAGAGTGAAGATATGAGTGGGTCGAAGAAAGCACTGCTCACTACATGGTTAAATTAAATTAACTGGATTTGGGCCAAATATCAATGAAATATATAAGATATAGTGAGAGAAAAAGTTAAGGGTTCAAAATTAAAGGCACATTGCCATTCATCTTTAACATTCAAAAGTTCCCAACAGCATTGATAACAACACTAACCAGCACCATTGATAGCAACATTAACCAGAATGTTACCGTTGATAGCAAAACTCAGATCTCATCTAATCAATTGCTCCATACCTATCCTGTGCACTATTTTTTGGCAGCAAAGGATCGTTGAAATTTGAAGATGCCTTGGGGACTCTGCTGTCGTTCCAAGCTTCACTATTTCTATGAACCGTCTGCGTACTAATGTGACTCTTCAACTTTCTTCTGGACTTGCAACAGAAAACCTTGTCCAAAAAGAAATCTTTCAACCGATTGCTGACGGTTGGTGTCCAGAAACAGAACAGAATGCAGTTTAGCATTCCCTGAGAGCTGTCTCCTATCCCCTGGTAGAAGAAAGCAAATTAATTCAAAATCATGGACAAGATCAAACAAATATTACCAGAATAACAAGGATTTCCCTGATAAAAAAAGTGCAAAACATCACGCAAAATAAAAACACCCACAATACAAATTTAGTTCCAAAGAGAGATTTATTTTATATGTCATGAATGTGATTATGATGCATGCTACAAAAAACTGACCTGAAGAGAAAGTAGGATCTTGTGGCCAACAGTGAGATTCTGCTTTGGCAACTCACTGGCCCAGAATAGTATGAAGCGCAGCGTGCCCCAGAATCTTGCAAGGATAAGCAGAATGGGTATGAATATCAACTTGCGATCTGCAACTCTTGCAGCCTTGAGCTCTGCCATCTTCAAATGCTTTTTCATGTATGGGGCTTTCTGAAACATGAGCTGTTTGGACAAAACAGTGAGAGAATTACAGTAAAAGCTTTATTAAGCCCCCTTCTCTAATCAGCCCCCCTTTGCTTTATCAAGTTTCTTTCTTTAATTGACTCCCTCTGGGAGCTAGAAAATTAGGTGAAACCCACAAGGCTCAATAGAGCTTTCACGATTCGCCTGAAATAACATTCAGAGCATAAATGCCATTCTATTGAGTCTATTGAATTTCACAGAGCATGAAATTCTTTCACAGAGCTCTGCCTTTCTACAGGGCAAACAATGTAAGAGCTTTTAGAAGTAATTGTATTTTAAAGGAATAAACAAGAACAGAACCTATTAGGGGGGCAGATCGCATTGGGATCCCTGGCGATGCAAACCTCATGTCCTTTTAGTGTTGGGCTGCTATTAATTCTTACAGACCTAAAAGCACGCTAGTCTGAAGGCGATTATTGTGACACACAAACCTCTTTGTGGAGCCTGAGTTTTATGAGACTGTAGAGGATCAGAATAGTACCATATGCAATAAATTCAGCTATCTTCCCATCAAGCAGCATCCACAATATCTCATAATTTCGATCTTTTGGATCACCACTGTGTGCGATCCAGCACCAACCGGCCGTCATTTCGTCAGCCGTATCACCAAGCATACCACGCCACACTGCAATCGCGTTGATGAAAGGACCCACGGTCCAGTTGAGAATGTGAAAGAAAATCAATAGTCTTCGAGCCAGACGCTGCTTGCCTTTCACGACCACCATGTATAAATAGATGGCAAGAGTGGTCGTCCAGAAACAGGATATTATGGATGCAGATGTCGTGACGAAGCTCTGTACCACACATTTGATGTCACGGTTCTCGACAGATGGTGCAAAATATGTGCCACTGATGTTTCCGAGGACGACAAGAAAATCTGAGATGCTCAAACAGAAGAGAACATGTCTGGTGACGGTTCGAATGTCCTTCCATGCAAGAAATGTGACAATAATGATCAACGAACCTAGCATTGATAAAACACAAGTAGCTGTGACCAGAGTTGAATTAATTGCACCCATGGCATAGTCCTGGTAGATGTGATTATTCATGGTGAAATTCGAAGTAGTGTTCATTGCCATGAAGTTTATTAGAGTATCCATATCCATATCTTTGATAAACGTGTTATGTTTTACCTCTGTAAGTCCTTCAATATTCTTTATGGTAAATACATCTCTGTACTTCGTTTAATATTGCGTGCCCCAGAGTCTATAATAAGAGGAATATAAATTCAGCTGTATTAGTAGTTATTGAGCATACATAAGAAATCGATCAAAGAGGAAAATATGACGGCTTCAAATTCCAATGAAATGAGTTTTATGATAGTCATGTGACAAGAATTCACGTGTCATGCAGAAAGTTGCCGACGATAACAAAATACAGATGCTGAAAAAAGTATTATCCACCCTACTCTTTCATACCAACATAAACAATTACTATTTTATCAATTGCGTATGACAGTATATTTCCATTCCGACCTGATTTGAAGAAGTAATCTGAAGTTTGCACTAACATGTACCAGGTTTTTTAAAGTGCAATTTCAATCTACCACTTCTTGGAAATAAGAAATTCTAGAAGTGAGTTTCGATTCGACCCAGCAAATGGGACATTCTCATCTAGGCCACCATGCAAAATAACTTACGCAAGATTTCTTTACTTCTACACGCGAGGAGACAGTTTATGAAAATCGTTCACATCACATATAATAAATGAGACAAAAAAATAAATATATTAAAGTGTCACGGACCTCTTCACATGTACGTTTAGTTGACCTTTAATTCGCAAAATCTTTTCCGAACTGTTCTATCACGCAAAATTTTCACTTTTCGAGATAACAGGAAGTTTAAATGGTAAGATCGTAAGATCATAGCCAACATATGCACACATCTGGGTCATCACGATTGAACATCAAAGCGAGCGATTGGGCTAAAAATAAACAAATAGAAACATTGTTTGAAAAGACTTCACAGTTTGAATATGTTAATTCGGGCATAGAGTTTAATTGCAAAAAGTAATGCAAGAAGCTTCCATATATTTGATTAATATTAAATCAAAGGTTTTTAAAACTTAAATGATATGAATTAAAAACAATTTTACAATTTTAGTTTTAAAAACCTTTGATTTAATATTAATCAAATATGTGGAAGCTTCTTGCATTACTTTTTGCAACTTCACAGTTTCCTCCACTCTCCTCTGCGGAGCCTCCTCTGTGGTCTGTTCGATCCCAGGCAATGTCGCTTAAATTTAGCTCTGTTCAGAGCAGTAGCGCAATAATTAGCTAACTAGATGGACAACTGATATCTCAAAGGTTCGAGACCAGGCAGAGGCAACGCAGCTGGAGTTAGATGGTCGCCTTTGGGGTCGAGCCGTGGACTTCTCGGTTAGCATGGCATGAGTGAAGTTTTCTGATCTGAAGCAACAGAGAGACACGTGAAACCAACACAACATAACAGAGCATCACGATTAGGAAACTTTGAACAAAAGAAACACAAACAACTCTTGGGGAGCAATGGGTGATAAGCGATCGGACGCAATTGTTCAACTCCGGACAATAACAAGTACAACGAAGCTATAATTATGCGGTTTTGGCATATACGATTTCGCATAATTTTCATAATGATCTGCGGGGGAAATCCACTTTAGGCCATTGTCCCAAACCGTAGATAGTGGTCTACACAGCATGCTTGAAACAATCATATCTTTCGGGGTTTAACTTGTCGCTTGCTGTGAGGCTACATAGTTTTTAAAACATTTAACAAAAAAAACCTTGTTCGATTCAAGAATAGAGAGACACCTTATTTATACTACCCACCAATGAAGCCATTGTGAGGGTAGAAGCCATTGAAAACGCGATACCCAAGCAAAGTCACGTGAAACCATTGCGAATACAGATCAAACCAATCAGAAATTGAGTCCAAGTGTTACACACTCTGCTATATGATAATGTTTCATAATTGTGAAAATACTATACAAAGCATTAGTAAAACAAATATATAGCATCATTAAAAAATATAATTTACATTTACAATGTGACGTCATCGGAAAATTCCCTAGAATTGTTGACATTGAAGAACACAGTTGGGGTTAGGGGGTTAGGGGACCACGAAGTAACAACATAACATAACGTACAAAGAATAACACGCAACGTTTTTGACAGTGTTTACATGGCCAAAGGAGCTCTCAATGTGATAAGAAATTGTTATTACACGTGAAAATATCCAATTTGTGATTAGCTTCTCTGAAAATTTTGTAACGGGACAAGAATAAATTTGTTCGTGAATGCGGTTGTCAAAAGGTTGGGTCGCAGAAAATTACGTCACGTTGGTGCCGAGAAATTAATTGCAGTTGACAGACAAAAACCATGAAAATAGAAACGCAAACGTCATCAAATCATCGGATACTAACAAATGGACAAGTCAATGCAAAACACAAAACAGGGCTGGTATAACAATTACGATGCGACCGAAATAAAAAATACAAATTCGAGAATTTTTACTGCAGCCATAACACGATTGCCCCAAAGCGCGGCGTTCCGGGATTGGACACAAGCAGAACACTGCTTGGTGAGCAATTTAAAAAAATATATCACCAGTGGTGAAAATTCTCATGAGCGAATTTCGGTGTATTTTTGAAGCCGTTCTGGTGGCTTGCATCATGCAGTGCTTGACAAAATTCTACGCTGGGGAACAGGAAATTGCGATTTCGGAGCATTAAAATCGTAAATACACATGCTAAGTAAGCAAAATCAATCAGATTAGAACTACTTTAGAGAATTCACTTTTATTTATCTTCGCAAAAATGTCTGCTTCCTTGGATGGTCGATAATGTCGTTAATAATGTGACGGTGATGATGATGATAATGAAAACAAACCAAAGGCGGATATTACCAATATCGACTCTTTTCACCTTGCCTGTCCATGACTGTTGTATTGGTCAAGCAAGGGAAATAATGATGTAAGAAATATCAACGCCGACATGGATAATGTCAACCGGCGTATATAGTTATTTTAGACCCCAGCAGCGGCAAGGACACTGAAATGTTGTGATTATCAACCCATCCTCAAAATTCCTCAGTCTTAAATTTCACCATTGATATTCATCTCACGCCGTGGCAATTTTCTGTGTTGGAACATTGTGTCCTCCTTATCATCATCATCACCGTTCTTATTTTAGCTTACAAAATGGAAAAAAATATGGAATGATATGGCATATCTTCGTGTCACGGTCTCTTATCGAGCGCTGTCCATGGTTCATCTTTGAATAAGATTAAAAGATAACCATTTACTAAAGGAAATTCACTGGATTGCAAAGCATTGTTCGCAAATCCACACTTGTGCATGGCTGCGAATTGTAATCCAGCACAGCAACGAGAATACGGCAAGCCCATTCCAATGTGTTCCACACTCCATGTTCACCCATTTTATCATATCCAAATTCGACAGCAATTAAACTATATATAGTAGGCCAACAGCACAATGGATTTCATTATTATCATTTCTCTGAACACCTCTCAAACCGGTGTCTCGCTATTGCCACGTAAAGGTTCGAGTTGTGCAGGAGGTTCGGTGGTGGTTTTCGATAATTTCAAACAACATTTGTTCCAAGTTCTTGGTGCGTGAATAAAAATTATCCACAGGGCTGACATGATACCCAATGCAAAAAACATGATTAGTCTTAGCAAAAATACTTCAAAGTTCGCACCAGCAGAGCCGACCTTAGTAAACCACGACTCTCTATTTACATACTCATAAAAGTAGCTTGCAAGTATCACGGTCGATAGTATAGTATGCAGGGCAGCAAAAATTCCTATCGGAAGTAGGGACTGGTCGATTTTCGATTCAGTTTCATTTTCTGTCGATGTGCAAGTTGAGATAGGCCGGATTTTGAACAAGGCTACGAACCCAGCTACAAGAAATGTGGTTCCCATAATCAAATATGTAAACAATGGCCCAACAACAAATCCTCGCAAAGCTCCGATGTTTTCAAAACGATTGCCGACATAGCAAAGGCCAGTGAGCTCGTCAACATCAATTTTTCTCAACATTAGGACAATAACAGTCTTTCCACAAGGAACTCCCCAAGCTGCAACATGAAAGTAAACAGAACAGGACCTGATACTTTCGACTTTCCACTTTATGCCCGCGCAAAGGAACCAAGTTAAAGTCAGCATAACCCACCAAATACTTTGCGCCATGGAGAAAAGATAGGAGAGCAGAAATGTCGTTGCACAGCCAATATTTCCAGAGCCATCTTGAATTGTGTAGAGTCTGCCTGAGTCTGTGTCACAACCAATTTTCTCGCGACCAACGACAATTCTGACAATGTGTGCTATTGAGTAGACCAGATAGCAAAATGTTATGAATATTATTGCCCTTTCTGGGTAGAATATTGATTTAATGTCAGTCAAAACAATAAATAGAGCAAACAAGGACAGTGCCGCACAGACGTAAGATAGGCCAGTTATCCAACTGTCAACCATATGTTTTTCTTTGTGCGTGAAAATACCATCTTCGCTACAAATCAAAGCACAAGACTTGGACCTCTCTATGTAAACATAATTTTTTCCATTTCTGGCATATTTTGTACGACAGTATTTTCTCCATGATTTCATGTTCACGAAAGGAACGAGTGCTGTTCCCAAAGTTTTATTATTTTCAATATCATGCGTGGATTTCTGCCGGCTAGTAGGGAATTCCTTCACATTTTTATTGGGCTCGACATCTTGTCCAGCAGCGCGAGTTTTCGGATCAGGTTTTACTTTATTCTTTCTCCTGCTAGTTTTGGCTTGCTCTGTAGGTTTCGTGGTAGGACTAGTCCTGTCCATATGTACATTATCAATACACATGTGCGTCTGGTCGTTTTTCGGTGGAAATCGACTGCAATTGAGATCGGCAGGCCATTTAAAATCGAATTGGTCCATGATCGGAAAACAAGATGCATAAACCCGCTCGCACAAAGTCCTACATGCCATGATGGGTTTACTGACTTTCTCGGTACAATACGGGATATATACACTGCATAAAAACAATTTAAGTTCGCTGGAACAACCAATGTTAACAAGAGGTTGATATGTAACCAAATCCATTTGTGCATGTCGTTGGTTTCTGTTTTTCATAATGTTAGGCATGTGGGTGACGTTATATTTCATGCTTTTGCAAAAATCACTTGTTATGTTTTCGCATTTCCACGTCGACTCCGAGAACAAATCATGAAATTGACAATTACCTTCGAAAACAAATGCACTGAAGACGAGAGATATTAATAAGCAAATATGATACATCTGTCGTGCCAAACATCCAAATGCCATTGTCAGAATATTCGTGTTGTTGATCGACAGATCGAGAACTTTTCAACTTCTGAGGCCTTCTTGTCTGTATCTTCTCACGAACCACACAACATCAAAATCATATCCACTTCAATATTCTAAGCCATGAGATAAACACTTCATGTCACAGTGCAGATAAAATGAAATCCATTTAGGTTTTGTATTAAGGCTTAACTTAGGATTTATACCAGGTTGCTTCACGAGACTTGTTGTTTTATTTCTACTGCGTCCTGTGATCAAAAATCTCCCTCATCAATCTAACTCATGTTATAATGGTACATTGGCCAAGTCTTCGCTTACACAATAGGCCACCAATCAACGACGTCGAAAAGCACCGTTGCCCCGCCTACCATGGCTTCATGTCAATTACATTCGTGATTTCATTGGTCAACGGATTTTCATGTGTTCACGCAAAAACAAAACAAATTCGCTTCTCCAATATGGTTGATAAACGATATAATGGTTTATTACTGTCCTTTACGGAGCTCGGCAAAGTTCACTTATAATTCCATTTTAACGACAACTACCCCAATTATCCAGCACACATTATTATCAACTTCGTATTGTGCTCTGAGCGATAATCGTTTATTTTCGCCCACGAAAAAGCACAAAGAACTTTAACTTGAATTCAACATGAACACACCAAACAAAATCCTCGGCGCGGGATGAATAGATTGTTAAATTTCACAGCATGTCATGAATTCTTAATTAGATATACTCAAGAATCTCCATTCCAAACATCCGCCCTCACCTTCACACACAAAACCACGTAAAACTTTCACAACACAGCCCCACATGACATGTGCATATTTCTCATGTTCAGGTAGAGGCATACAATCCACTTTACACATCACCTAACTGGTTTTAATAGCCTATTTGAATTCAGTTTATTCAATGCCACCTCTCTCGACCTGTTGGACTTCGGGTGGACAGCTATAAAAACAACTTTTCTTCGTCAATCATTCATTATAACCCTGTCTCACACAACTTGTTTCTATTTATATAACATCTGGCGATATCCCCAGGAAAAAATAGGAAAATAGGCCCAAAACATTTAGCAAGCACATATAGCCGTCTACTATTTCATAGACCACAATATGGGTTATTTCTTTGCAATTATCGTGAAATTAAAAGGACCCCTCTAAATTTTTAAAAGATTTTTGTTTTGACACAAAAGGAATTAGTTCATGTTAATTCGTCCATTATGAAAGCAAAATGGCTGCATTATTGGGAGAACTAACGTGCATATCTCTTTGGAACCAAGCCAATTATGGTTGGCGATCTAAACAACCAACCAATCAGCAATACACAAGTCGACACTTCCCTAATATTTCAGCCAGTTGAATCCATTTTCCATTGATTGTTACTTGTCAGCATGTTCAATTTTCTCTCAGCTTCATATTTTCATTTTGAAAATCTCGAAAAAAGCACCTGAGATTACTGTTTTTATTTCCCTTTAACATCGCCCTTGTATTTACAAACATCAAACAATAATGTAGACCTTTAATATTTACAAAACACATGATTACAATTCATCTGCAAAAATAACACTGTATGGCCTGACTGATTTATTATGTTACAATAAAATCATTCCATAGTCCAGTGTGAGAAGAACCCTGATTCTCACATGTCCTGTTTTGCAGGTTGCTTTCCACTCTCGCTGGATTTTCAAGTAGAATTTACATGCTTTCAAACTCTTTTACTTTTCATGCTTTCAAACTCATTTCCTCATCGATTCTCAGGCTGCGTGCACTAGTTTCGAATAGAGCCAGTGCATGGCTGCAGACAAGCCCGAAGAATGCCCAACATATTCAAAGTTCTTCAATAGACATATTAGATTATCTTATTATGTCCAATTTGTTTCGCATTTGTCGACAATTGTGTCCCACTGATGAGGAATTTAGCAATGGTTTTCATATAGGATTACCCCGAACAGCCACAAAACCAACGACTCTGACAAAACAACGATAACATGCCAATGAATTATGACTGACCATTCAATATCGAAATCGTCAACGTAAACATTGCTTTTCCGATGCCTTCTGTGCCACGACGTTCGCTTTGCAAGCAGGCTGCTCTGCTCGCCACATATAAACAATTAGAAGATGGCGATACTAAAACTAAGACCCGGGAGTACAGCACATTACATGCTGGAACACGATAAATGGCTTGCAGCCTGGATCCCAAGCAGCCTCGATCCCAAGAAGCCTCCTATCATCACAAAAAGAAACCTTTTTTATTCTGTTTCTTTCTTCGCCACAATCCTTTGGAAAATATCAGAGCCAAAATACGGGGTGATAAAATCAGAGGGAATCCGAAATGCGAAACAAAACTGTGATAACGAGCTCGATAATAAATGAAGCAGATAATAGCAAGGAAGCATTTAGTATTTATAACGTGCCAATAGGGACCAACGCAGGGACCATTTGTGGGTAGAATCAGTCATCAGTGGACCATAGTTTCCTCATCCGAATGCAATGGTGTTACGGGACGTTTGGCGACTATATGAGGACCAGGGGAAGGTTGTTAATAAATCTGAGACCTTATAGAAATCGATTAAACTTATGTCAGGTCGATGATTTCCTCCACGCAGAGGTAATGCTTCATGTTGCAAATTCAAAAGTTTTATAGTGCTGCAATACAATCATCACCCCCGTCTCATCGACTAATTATAACAGAACATATGCTTAAATGACGCAGAAGACCAGGGGGTAGATAGAATGCACATTGACGTGTCTGATGAACAGTAAAGCGACTGACGTAAGCTGTATTGGCTGTATTCATATCTATGCTCCCCCCTTCCCTGTATCCACCATTGGTTTTCTGGAATCGTGTAGAATACGGTGAAGGTCGCCGTGGCATAAATAATCTTCAACAAAATGACACGGATTAGTAACAAACTCGCCGTTAGAGATCAACGTTCTTAAACCAACAAAAAGGGGTGGGAGAACGCGGTGCTGGCTCAGTTCATGAGATGGAGAGGGGGTATTTGATAAACAGCTGAAAATATTTGAGTCGCAAAAAACCCCCATGGCTGCATTATCAACTGCAGTTGACACCTGCTGCCTCGATTGCCCGTTTCAAACGATTTTTCCATTTCCCCTCGTTTTGGTACAGCATTGTTGGGACATCCGTCGCTTCAAGCATTCACTACCTCAAACAAATTTCAATTTCCCTTGAGTGAGAGTTGGAGATAGCGGATGTCAACTTTAAATGCAATTCTTTCAATGCAACATCCGTAGCTATATCACGCACTATCCTGGCTATAATAAATTGTACAAATCTTGTTACAGCCCAGCAAACCGCATTATAGATTAGAAAAGAACTGTCCCATTGAGCGCATGACAATGAACATAACAGAAAGTCACTGTTAGATAGTTCGATTACATAATCATACCGACTGTTTTATGCCCGCCTTTAAAGATTCTTGGTCACACGCGGCAGGGTGCCTGGGATGAAGCAATTAATGCAACTCAATGGTGATTATATCAAAATGTGAATTATCAATTAAGATATCTATTATTGATGCTTATTAAATATTAATTATTAATTGTTATTGGTATGATGGGTTGAGTTGGAGTGTGAATGAAGAGAGCTACGGCAAAACTCAAAAGAAATCGATTAAAATCGAAATCGAAACTGAATGGAGTGGAATTATGAAAATTGGAAACTGATAAGAATTTAAAGCCTCGTTTTGAATCTCGAAGCGAGGCTACTGAATATGCAAAGTATTTGGTGATGAAAATCACTTTGGAATGGAATTGAAGAGACGTCTCAGCTGATAAGATTTGGAAAACATCAGTGCAATGGGAAAGCCATGAATTCGCAAACACAAGCCACAAGTCTTCTCGCAAACTCTCAAATCAAGAATGGTATCAACCAAGAAACACACTCATCAACAGATAAGCTCGAATCGACAACTGCTGCTGAACCACAAGACGAATGGAAAATAGTTTCCCGATTGTTTTCATCAAAAAATAATAAGCTCATAGTCTGCACGAAGCCAAAAGGATGGCCACATAATAGCTAGAGAAGATGGTCTGGTACGGTCTCATTAGGTGGAAAGTTTGTGATAAGATCAATTAATTATTGAAAGAAAAGTGGCTGGCATGGAAAATTAATGACACCTAATGTCTGCATTGGGATTGAAATTTCATAACGAGGCTATACGAGACTTTATAATGCCCATTACCATCCATCACCAACCTCGAACCCAGGGCCCTTCCAGCTTCGCTGACATGGCCCTGGTACCTACCTGCAAATTTGGTGTTAATTTATTTCATGTAATTATGCAAAAACATACATGAAGTTAAGATATCAGGGTAAATATAACATAATTAGCGTCGCTCGTGCTTCCACGCCATTTTGTTTCGTCTACAATTTAGTTTTCTCTGTGACAATTTTGGAATTATTTGGGATTAATGTTTGTCAGAGAGTCCTTTTTTTAATTCCTGAATTTCTCCGGGCATATTGCTGTGCGAATTTTTCAAAAAACATCAAAACACACGGAAATTGAAAGTGATTATATCGGTTTTATCCGATTTCAATCGTAACTTTTGAGCAACAGGTGCATGTAAGTTCACATAATTACAAATAACATTCCAAGTTGAAGATTAGACCAGAGAGAATATTTATCAAAAGTGTTTGAAACTTAATTTCATAAATTGACAAAGCAAACCTTCATTTTGGAGGAGTGCAACAATTATTTATGTTGAGCAAAATTGGCCTTCACCTATGCCCCCGAACTATTTGTTTTCAGCCGTGTAAAAAGCAAAATAACGCCTGAATTAAACGTAAAATTTATATATAGCTTTAAACTTGATATTACTAATCATTTTCAAAACTTTAAGCCCCAAAATTAACAACAAATCAGTCCGAAAATCATGCGTTTTTGCTGGGCCTAGGCGCTGCAGACAGGCCGAAGTAAATTTGAAAATATCTCGGATAGAAAAAAAGAAATGAAGCTATCACCTGTTTATAATTTTCTCCTGTCATCATCGAAAGGTTTTTAAAATTCTTGTTAGGGTTTTACTCGTGAAGCATAGTAAACAACAACAATGCAGGGTCACGTTTTCTCTCACATTGTCGGCACATTTTCCCTTGTTTTCCTTGCCTTTCTTGAAAATTAATTCTTGAAATTCCCCGGGTCACTAACTTATGCAATTTCTATTGTTAATTGGTTAGCCAATCACAGTCCATTATTGAGAGGTAGGTACCAGGGCCATGTCAGCGAAGCTGGAAGGGCCCTGGGCTCGAGGTTGCATCCATCACCTTTAAAAATTTGGTCCCAGCCTCGTTTTGTATTTGGGTTATCAAATCGCAAACGAGGCTGAGAACAAATTAATTATGCCTGCTTGAATCGAAAGTAGCAATTATCAACTCTCCTTCCTTACCTTCAATTCGAGTTGCGTCGGCGAAACAAATTTAATTTCCACTCATATTTGAGATGTTCATCAGGATCAGCTATCACACTCCCAAGCCTCGCTTCCAAGCCTCAGCTAGCGTGGATCTAAATATGAAATTCAAAGCAAGATTATAATAATAATCAAATATAATTCAACAAATAAGCACCTGAAGATAGGCTGCCCAAAGTAAGAAATATTACTTACGTTTTTAGAAGGCTTTCAAGATCTGATAATAAATGGCGCTTTTAATATGCAAAGAAATTCATTTAAAACTGGTAGAGACATCTGTTGCCGTGACGAAGATAGGCCGAAAAACAATTTTAAACGTTTTTCAATAAAGTGAGGAAACTCATTCAAGGAAAATTGAATATGCTATGAAAAATGCTTTCGACCTTCTTGACAAGTTTGGAAATAACAATAGAATCTATTTTACAGATCAGCGCACGGTCTGAGATAAAAACTAATTGGGTGGGGAAGAAACTGAGAAAGGGAAGATTTAAATGATTCAAAGAATAATGAAAGAGCAAGTCGTATGCAAAAATGCTTTTAGGCAGATAAGAAAGTACTTACATTTTGGGAACGCCTTCGTGTTTGAGTAAGGCTGATTAAAGCATGTCATTAAGATAGCAATCAATCATCAGTTATTGTTTAAGCATGTCCTGCTGCGTTAATTGTCTGCGCAGGTTGAAGATTTCTTAGGACTTGATAAATACGAGGAAGATCTTTCATTGTCTGCTTCGCCAGGAGTAAAGGCAAAGGCGGTTTATAGCGATTTCCGATTGAAATCTCAAGACCGCCTACTCGCAAATCTTAAATTATTCATTCAGTAGTGTTGAGTAAATAATTTTACAGTTTATTTCCAATTCATCTATAATTGAAAAGAGCGCGTAATCATGTTTATTCGACTGAAAGTTGTTTCTCAATTCTCACCTTCTACAAAAAGGAAACACCTGTACCCGTGCAATGTATTCATAAATCAGCCATTT
Organism: Sanderia malayensis; assembly: GCA_013076295.1. Lineage (NCBI taxonomy): Eukaryota > Metazoa > Cnidaria > Scyphozoa > Semaeostomeae > Pelagiidae > Sanderia > Sanderia malayensis. The sequence goes on from RQOL01000024.1 coordinate 2,968,917, forward strand.
TTAAAATACCTCGTTGTGGTGAGCAGTGATCATTGCTCCGTGCAATCTGCTGTAATCAAAATCCACGACTTTAAACGAGGCTATCCAATGATAAATTGTATATATTTATTATGCCTAAGTTCGACCTAAGTTATAACGTAAAAATGAGAGGCTAGACTCTGCAAGGAATGATATATAATGTTATAAATAGCTCCACTGAAAGCTCTATTTATTTTTTATAAGAACATCCAACCTCCAGTAAGCCTTGGAACGTTCTTAATTTTCAATTTAGGTTAAAAGATTCGTTCATTTACATTCACAAACTTAATATCGTCATATTCTTCATTTTCAACTCCATGAAATATTCTTAGCAGGTTCTGAAAGTTTTGTAAGTTGAGGTTCTGTGTTCTGATATAAACGTTTTTTATTTTATAAGAAACCTAGCTCAAACCCTACTAGCAAGAGTTTCCTAAATTTTCTATTGCTTTCTATTGTTAAGGAAAACAATAGAACAAAGGAATCTATTGTAATTTACCACAAATTCTACTAGTAAGTTTCTTATAAAGTGATTTCTGATATAAAAAAACGTGTAGAGCTCTTGTTCCATGCATTTCTTGGTACACTTTAATTAAGCCTGTATGTTCCATGCTTTGCTCTGCTATCTGGAAAGCCACTTGATGCATTTCTTGAGGTGTAGCTGTCTATAAAATATACTTCGTCTGCAACAGCATTTTCAAGCCCGAACGTTTTTTGTTTCATAAAAAGCTTGGATCAGCACATGGTACTTCGAGTCGAATCTTTCTCATCAAGTACCTTCTTTTTTTAAGTTGTGCATTTTGGACGGATATAAAGTCATATAGTCAGGGAAAAGCGTATCAAAATGACAATCTTTTTTTAACAACTATTAACAAAATTCTTGATATTCACTGGCCATGACATGCGCGAACTAAAGGCAATCACATAATAGTCAACAAATCTCTATTCTGTAAGTCAATAGACTTATTTTTAAGAATGGACATTTTACAGCTTCTTAATCTTTCTCCGGCCTGCTAATAAAAAGGTACTAACTTTCTGATAAACCAGAAAACACGTTTTCTTTTATAGCCATCCATCTCCAAACCCACCAAGAAATCGATGACCTTGATGCAATGCAAGACGTTGAGCACGTTTACTGAGCTAACAACCAAATTCGATATTTCCATGTTATGTTTAGACCAAGATTAAAAGTCGATCAAACACGGGCCTTCAAATATGCCCGCGGTGAAACAAGATTTTCTTTTGCTTCTAACTCTTTTGCGGTTTGCTAATTGTTATTCTTAACATTTCCGAAGTTTCGAACTTCATTACAGACACACGTGGTGGCTGCTAATGGACCAGCCCACCTAGAAACTCGACAAAACACGACAGCAAACTTGGGACAAATTAATTGCAACTTGTCTCATAATCAACTCTCGAAACAGGGTTAATACGCATGCGTACTATGTTTTTAAATCTAATCTATGAACTGCGCATGTCTAATAGCCCCACATCACATGACAAAACATCTTATCTTTCACAAACTCGGAACACATTAACTGTTGCCATTTTAATGTTTTATTCTTCGGTTAACTTTAATCTTCTGCTTGATGACGACACTACCTGCATAAGTATAGCATGTCATATATTGAAATAAATTACTTTCAGTTGTTACTCCATTGTATTTTCTCAATTTAAGTCCTAGTATTCTTAATGGATATCAAAATCGTTGTACCTCGCAACCTCGCAATACGTCAAAGACCGAATGAGAAATTCGTTCGAGCCAACACAGGTCACGAGTTCGAATTATTGAGGGTCAAACACAAGGCCAACAACACAGGGCAAGTCAACGTGAGACAGAGAGACGTTCAATACATCGAGAAATTCAACTTAAACCATATTCAACTAATCGAGGTTCGACAGTGTTTTAACAAAGAAGAAAAGTTCATAAGTGTATGTACATTGAAAACTAACATGCGTTTAGCTTATGTAACAAATAATAATTCACGAACAATGCTGGAGGCATTACGAAATAACGGTGCCACACAGCTCATATTTCTGTGAACACAATGCGTGCAGTCACATTGCAGGCAGTGGGCAAACAGCAACAGGCCAGTGGCACATGTATGAAGTTTCTGATTACTGCAAACTGAGGTCTCCTTGTGCAAACACAGATGCTTTTCATGAACATCATAGGACCAGAAATCCATGTCGCATTCGCAACACACACACAAACTGAGAAAAAGAGGGTCTCTTTTTCTTCGCATCACAGTCCCTGCGGGGAGAGGGGGGCTATCGGGATCAAAGAGAGACGCATCACTCGGAACTCTGTACAGTCAAATCTGCATAGTTCGAACTCGTGTAATTCGAACTCTATCTAATTCGAACGAAATTCTCTGTCCCTTCAAGGATCACTAATGAACCAATTCTTATAAAACAAGCCTCTATAATTCGAACTTTTTGTAATTCGAACATTTTCACGCCTCCCAGGGTGTTCGAATTAGACAGAGTTGACTGTATACAAAGCTGGGGTCCATTATGTGCCAACTTGAAGAACCTGAGTGAAATTCAGTGATCCCTTGTGTCGTGGCCATAAACAGGACACGGATCATGGGAAATGAATGTCGTGTATGTAAATGCCGAGGCATATCCAGTTTCATGGAGTTAAAATAACCGTAGCCAAGCCAAAACCAAACCACCCACAATCACTCAATCTTCCAATGGTGGAGATTATACAATGATATTAAATCATCAAACACCTCTTGCAATCCAGAACATGAAGAACCCAACTGATTACTTCTCATGGCTAAGTTTATGAATTATGAACATGAGCATGATTCTGATCCAAAAGAGGGGATGGTCTACATGCTAGATACGGGTTTGGTTGGACAAGAACAAGACTCTTGGTTTTATATAGCTCGTCACAGGTTTTTTGAACGCTCCAAATACCTGTTGGAGGTTGACTATATTCAGATATCATATAAAGACAAGGAAGACTCAGTGCACCATTTCCTTTCAGTCGGCCATATTCCTTGTCGTACATACTATTTTTAAAGCTTTTTAAAGTTGGAACTCCTGATGATGAATCTTAAATCATACGTATGTTGTAATTAATGGGTATTTGAATGAATAAATTGAATTGAACATCTGCTCAAAGCTTTCCATGCTATCATTCACCAAACGGTCATAGTCCTAACAATTGATTGAAATGTACAATTCCATTCCAATAGGAGAATAAGAATAAAAAAGTATATTGTCCCGGGCTGTAGGTCTACCAAGCAACTTCCTACATCTTAACAGATCAGTAACAAGTCTCAGCGCGATGGCTCATTTTAAGTTGTTGCAACCATTGCCTGCAGCATTGCACACCACATCAAATCCAGAATTGTGATTGGCTGAACAAATTGGCAGAGCCGATTTGATTGGCTTATAATCAACCAATCGTTATCAGACCAACGATATACACGCCTTGCTAAAGGTGTTTAATAAGTGAATAGATTATAAATCAACAAAGCTTAAACTTAGAAGCACTAATAACCAGACATCAATTTACACTGAGAGACAGAAAATCCATTAACTCCATTACGAGGTCAACCAAGGTTGAGCTGCGTTCGATACCTTTCATACGAACTAGCCAATCAGTGAGCTACCTCTTCCATCTCTCTGCAGTTAACGTGAATTCCAAAACATCAGACACTCATATGTGTGCGCACGTTAAAACTCCCAATGACATATCGCCTGCTTCTATTGCGGTTTAACTCTCTCCCATTGAATTTGCAGATCTTCACCAACGTTCTCTCCATCACGTTTGTCTGTTGATCATTCTCACACTGATCACTTGCGACTACAGTCAAATGTTCATAGTTCGAGCTCGTGTAATTCGAAATCTATCTAGTTCGAACGCAATTCTCTGTTCCTTGAAGGGTCACAAAAGAACCAATCTTTATAAAATAAACCTCTATAATTCGAACTTTTTGTAATTCGAACATTTTCACGCTTCCCCAGCGTGTTCCAATTAGACAGAGTTGACTGGAAATAACAATGATATAAAGTGCCGAAGAAATATCATTGGGAAATATGGGAAATAATCAATGATCTCCAAGAGAGGCTGTGCGTACACCAAAGCGAGGTCATATGCTTCTCATCCAGACAATTTTCTAAAATATCACAATCAATTATTGATTTCCTAGGAAGCTTTTCTTGTTATTAATCAGAATCAACTTCGAAAACAACTCACGAATTCCATGTGTTTTGTTCGACACAGTTGAACGCACAAGACCCACCTATCTTTGTGCATACCCACGATAGCAAAATAATGAGTGTCGGTGTGCGAGACGAGATAAGAAAAATTGATGTACGTAATCTGATATGAAAATGGATTGATTTACTGATGGAATGATGGAGAATCGGTCATGCGCACTGACTCTGCATTCTGCTAAACAGATCAACATTCTAATACGGCAATCAATATGTTTAACACTCACAGATTATGATAAATGCATTGGAGTTTCGGTTGAAGCAAGCTGCACATCTTATTATGAAGTGACAGCCATCCTTTTAGAGCATGTCGATAGATATTGATGTGTCTGGTGTCCAGTGATAATTGCATATGGATACGTAATGTCATCTTTTCCGCGCATGACCAAATGGCATAAAAAAAGCCAATGACACCAGAATACAATGCGCACCTTCTTGTTTTATATTTGCTTATGAAACAATCTACAATAGAAGCTGTGTCATGTCTTCAAGTGCTATGCATCTATGTGCACCTTTTCACACGAATACCCTATACTTTTGCTAGCAAAGACTTCATGAAAGAGTAACCCAATGCTCCGAATGTATTTTATATCTGTTAACCCTCTATAACCCTGACCCTAACCATCTGGCTAAGGATATTCTTACATGAAGAGTTGGTCTCCCTAACCCTAACGCTAACCCTAACCATGTGGCTGAGGATATTCTTACATGAAGAGTTGGCCCTTTTGCCAAGCTTCAATAACTTCCATTGCTATTCTGTGGAGTTAAATAATGGACGCAATAGTGAAGTAGCGTTTCGTGTAAAAGTGTCAGATGTTATCGTATGTTAGAGCGTGTTACCGCATAACGGAGGACCATTATGTCCAGTATTTAACTCCGTACTACCCCTCAATGTCCATTAACATACATTACTTTTTTGTCAATAATCATGTGCCTCATTATTCTTGCAAACATTGTGTATTCTTATCTTGCTTCGGCATAAATAGAGGCTTGCTCTAAAGTTAAGGGCATGAAAATGCAAACATCATGAAAATGCAAACATAAGATATCCTGCAGTGTGCAGAAAATGTAAAGCGAAACATGCCACGCCCTGTAAGCCACACCCTTTAAGCCCCAAGTAAAGAACAGCCTGTTCGTTTGTACCAACCCTCATGACATCAAAACCCGAGGTTTATCATCATAATATCGAAGCAGCTTTAAGTCGTGGTTAAAAGTTGCACTTGTACTAATTTGCTCTGCAACAAGTGCTATCGTTAACATCAATACACATGTCAAATCGCAAGGCTGAGGGCCGTTTGTTTTCGTGTTCAAATAAATCGAACCACGTCGCATTGTGCGCAAGGGCAGCTGGCTTTGATACCAATTGATAACAATAAAAAAGATATATATATATAGATATATATATCAACGAGAGAAAGAGGCGGTTGTATACAAACTGCAGTAGACACAACAACAAAAGAAAGCCACTTTAATCGCAAAGCAGTTTTATCGAGAATAACAACATTAACGCTAGGCCGCTTGGCGCAATCAGCATGTTGATCAAATCAGTCAGCATTTGATTATCTTTGAATGAAAGGAAGCTGATCATTACCATTATCATTATCATTATTACAATCATCATCATAATCATCATTATATACCGTAAATCCTCGAATAAGCCCCCACCTTCGAATAAGCCCTCCCCTCGAATAAGCCCCCATCCTGGTAATCATTTGCAAGGATATTGAGCCCAAGTTTCCAGACGTTGAAGTTGTTTAGTGGATGTGTTGCAAATAGCAGCAAGTTTAAACTAATATATTTATTGATTGGCTGCATCGTATGGCTTTTATTTTGTTTAATATTGAACTATTATCCAGCTAAAATTTCGTTTTTGCAAAATGGCGCTAATGTTTAACCAGTTGGTTAATTTACTACACGCATGTCAGTAATAAACTTTTCACTTGATCTTAGTACTTAAAGTTTCTTGTTTTGACTATGTTATATTCTCCACTAGCTTCTTAAATTATTAGGATGATTAGTTCTACGGTTTCTTAATTCTTCTCATCAGGAGTCTGCTTTTCAAAACGTGTTGACAAAATACGTGTAGAACTTATCATAAACTTCTTCATGAACATGTGCAATCGAGTCTTCATAAACCTACTTCGTTTTGGTTCTTCTTCTCCTAATATAATTATTTTTCCAGTGTAAAAACAAAATAACACTAAAACCTTCAACGTTACCCCATACTCCTGTAATGATGTAATCATGTAATAAAGTGAGTAGGTCCCAGGCCCCTAAGGTGTATCTACTTCATGTCCGCGCATTGATTACTTTGATTTGCTTACTGCATGCACCCTTATTGTTTTGCCTTGGCCTTCCACACCCCAATAATTACGCACTATTAGCCAAGAAACGTTATAGACACCGTTATATATGTGTTCCTTATCTCCAGGTCCTATTGTAAACATCTGCTCCTTGAACTGTTTCACTTGACACAAATCAATTTCGATTTGACGTGCATAGGAATATAATGCATTGCTACCACCCTACGATATATTGCATAGGTATTACAGCAGCTAATGTATATTTCAAAAGTCCTTCGTAGATTCAAAACCATGCAAACAAATCATGGGTTGTTCGCAATTGAGTTGAATTGAATTGCTAAACACAAAACGAGTGAAAACACAGGGACGCAATGTGGCGAGTTTACTCATTTTTAATCATCCGCCAACTCGGTCGCCTCGTGAGGTCACAATGCGCTATCGGCTACGATCAATGGCGGTTAACATGATAAGCCTGTTTTTCAGCGAGAGATAATAGCCGTAGAATTGGAGATGTTTTGCAAATTAATGCGGGCTTTCATGTTAACCTGATAAGACAGAGCAAATTTACGTGAACTGATAAAAGAAAAGTGCACAGGAAATATCACGAGAATCTTGCTCAGCAGCAAGGTTGTATTGAAAACACGTGTTCTCCTCCGCAGAGGTGTTGCCAAGGGAGGAGATGCCTCTGCGGAGGAGATGCTTTTGCGGAGGACACGGGACAATATAGATTTGCAAAGGTTGGAAAATCATGAAATAAGTCTTGCATGCACATTCCTAATTAAGTAGCTTAATCTCGCTTTCGTATCAAGTCTAATTGCCAGAGAGAGGTTCTGAATTTGCAAAGCTCAAGTCCTTGAATGGTGACTTTATCAATCAAACGAGAAATAGTGAAGATGGCACGTATTGCATCGCCAGCATTAAAACTTTAAGAAATGACGACAATTATGGCTCAATACCAAGCAAACATAAACAATTGATTAACTCCACTAACAAGGTAAATATAGTTTGAACAAAAAAGGGCGTAAACATGCTAACCCTATAACCAAGGAAAAACTAAAGACTGAAAATGCTAAAAATACCGAATAAAGGACTAGACATTATCACCCAACATCTTCCTAACCTTATCCATATCACCCATGTGTTCTTATCAGTCCGTCACTTACACAATCTGGTCTTATAAATCATGAATGATCAAATCCCTCTATATATATCTATGATATAAGCCTTTATCGGTTAATAAAACATACTGTCTCTCGTGGTTCAGCTTAATGGCCGACCAAACCATCCCAAGCCGACATATACAGTCGACATAAGTCACCTCAGCACAAGAAGTCTATAAACTATAAGCACATACACATGTGAATATCGTATGTTCCGTGTATTGTCCATCACATTTTTCTCGCTCTTTTACCGTTGTTGCGGTTGTCGTGGGGTGCTGGGCCATCTCTAAAAGGCGGTCCTGGCCGACGCATGCCCGCTCTCATTGGTCCACTGCGACCACCACGTGGGCTAGGCTCAAAATGAGGCCTCTGCTGTTGAAGTATATTGCAAGTCAGAAAATGTATATCCTCCAAATGGGACTTAATACTATTGTTGCTATACCCTGGTTTAAACATCGCAAAATACAAGCGCAGATGCATGGCTCTTCATTTAGAAATATCCGTATGCTAGTGAGAACATGCTACACCTTGTGCAGTTCCCCAACTTTGCGTCACTCAACCTTACACCCTCATAACAATATACACCACGAGGACACCCTCATGGCCCAGCATAGAATGCATTGGATTGAACACTTCCTCCCCTCCCTCCGATTACGTGAATGCCTAAACATGATTCACTGAGATGCGCCGCACGTAACAATTCTCATCTTGCTATGTGACAATATCGCATAGATACCTTACAAAACACAAAATGCTTGGGCATGCCTGCAAAGCGGCATGACAAGAAGCTACATACCCCGAACTATGAATACCTATCTTGGCTGTGCAATCCACTGTGTGTAAACACATTGCTAACAGAATGTATTCTGCTCTATTGCTTGACGCTTGAATCGACCAGTTTGCGTAAGGCAAAACCCAGACTCATAGCAATACAATAGCATGCTTCCTTGTCCCTTAGACAACGTGCTTTCGTGCAAAGTAAAAGGGAATTCTGTATTCCAGATGTTCCACACTTCCCTGGTTAGTGATTCACAATTCCAACTGAAAAGACCCCTCAAAAGCGAACATTTTGCACAGCATATATTACACAATTGCAATTTTTATGAGCATGTGTGTTTAACTATTGTTGGGATGGTGATGTCCAGCAATGACGTGGGAGCCAGGGGGGCCCGGGAACCCTGCAAAGCATAAAATAACCCCTTTTGTGGATAGAAAACTGTCCTTCTTCAGATCAAGCGTGTGACGTTGTGTCCCATCTCCCACCTTTTTGGTACGCTCCTACGCCTGCGTCCCTCCTACGCTCCTACGCCTCTGATGTCTAGTTGCATGTGACATGCTTGTCAACTTTACTTGCCCATTCGTGCTGGTCATATCGAATCTGCTCTGTACAAGTTCGTGGATTGCAAACAAATCAATGCATTGATTTCATAACCAAAGCCCAAAGTACTGCACAACTAAAATGCTGGTCAAAGCAGCAAAAGCGATAGAGAAAATGAATTAAAATAAAAACTTACCAATCCACGTTGGTCCATTAGGCTTCTTGGTGGCATATCTGGCATTGACTGTGCCATGAGTCTCTGAGTCTGCTCCCCTCTTCCACGTGTTGGTGGTCCTCTTCCACGTAATGGCGGTCCTTGTCCACGCTGTGGCGGTCCTTGGTCACGTTGTGGTGGTCCTTGTCCACGTTGTGGTGGTCCTTGCTCACGTTGTGGCGGTCCTTGTCCACGTTGTGGCGGTCCTTGATCACGCTGTGGCGGTCCTTGTCCATGTCCTGGCGGGCCTCCGGGCATTCTTTGCATTCTGGAACCCCCTCGCATCATTGAATCACCACCACTTTCCATAGTCTAGAGGAATATCAAAGAGTTCACACAGACGTCCAAAATCTGTCTAGCCCAAACAATCACAACAACGCTATAATGATATGTGCTTACCCGGTTGTTTGCAGCATGATGCATCCCAAAACTATCATCAAAAAAGTCTCTACCTTCTCCGCTATGTCTCGAGACACCCAGGCCCTGTCTGAATCAAAGAGAGGCTGGTTAAATACACAGGATTTTCTACTGTAGACCATCCATCACAGAAACTCTAATTCCAGGTGCAAATGGGAGGAATAGAGGAATTAGGGGTGTCTAGATGAGCATGAAGATGGGAAAGAGGCGACTCACCCCATTGCATTTGCTTGTCTCTTCCTTGCGGCCTGGATTTTTTGTTCATGACGCCTAAGCTCCTCTTCTACCATTTTCTGTTGCTCAATCAATGCTGGAAAAAAGAAACAAATACCTCAAATACCTTTTTTACAAAAACTTAAACATTAAACAAATCAATAAAATCTTGCAATAGCGCAGAGATCTGATGATGCAAAGTTATCAAATAGTCGAAAAACATTTTCAAAGATTATAGAATAGCGTAAAGGGTTTTTCTAAAGTTTCAAAAGCATTGTCAACGGACGGGAAATTATCGCATCATTCGCAGCCCTAGACACTTGGAACTTGGAACATGAAGTCCCTTGGAACCATAGTCAATAAAGACTATGGTTCCAGGGGGCTATTGACAATTCACTATGTTGGAACTAAGTTAACAAAGCATTTAAGCAAGAATGAACGAAGTATTGAAAGGAGAAAAATAAAATTTATCAATTATTACCTTGTCTGACATAATCGTCCTCTCGTTCTTCAACGAAATTTTCGATTTCAAGCTCAATTTCTCGTCGCTGTTCTCGTAATTCCCTCTCGAAGGTTTCTCTTCGCTCCCTCGCAACTGTGTCAAAATCGTTCAATTTTTTAGTCAGTTGGTATTCTGCTGAGCTTTGGAAAATAAATCTGGCTTTATACTCTCGATCCCTGTAATCGTGAAAGGAACAATATAGCAGCAATAAAATAATAATTTAATAATTATACAATTACATACGCGATAATATAGAAAAGTATCGCCCAAGAAAAGTTTGGAAAAAGAAAGTTGAGAGAGGTGTAAAGAAATGTGGTTTAACTTTGGAAGATATGAAGAAGAGTGGCTTAGCTTTGGAAGATATGAAGAAAAGCGGTTTAGCTTTGGAAGATATGAAGAAGTGGTTTAGAAGATATGAAGACTTAACTAAGAAGAAGAAGAAGGCAACTTACTTCATAACGCCTGGCCTCTCTTCAATATCTTTCTCGTGGATACCTTCTTCGTCAATCTGTGCCAATGGCTTTACGTTCACTGCTTTTGGGTATCTTAAAACGAGAGAGCAGTATACGCATGCTTAAATCAAACAAAGGAGATTTACCTTAGTTGGCTGAAATTCTGGGTTACAAATCGCTGAGGGCGTAACTGAAGATTAAAAGATAAAAACAGGCAGAGAAGGGGAGCGGTTAGTGACAAGGGTAAATGGGAAACAGAGAAAAAGGTGGGTGCGTAAAGTAGAGAAACGTGCAAAAGAGCGAAAAATAGTGTGAGAACAGAAGAAACATTAGTAGATAAAGGATTGGGCATTAAAAGTATTAAAGATGAAATTCATAAAGGGAGGGAGATAAGGAATAAATGCAATTGGAAGCATAAATAAAGATAAAGTAAATAAAGAATAGATAAAGTGAAAATAGGAGAGACATTTCAAGGAAGCATTTCTGGTTTAGAAGAATGGTAGCAGAGGAGACCACGCATACAGTTGAACCTTGATAAGTCAACTATCGCTTGAGTTGAACTCCCCCGATCTCGATCACTTTTGCATTTCCCTTGGTACTGTATGCTTTATATGTGAACCTCAATTGGTCAAAACCTTGATAAGTCAAACAAATTTTTCTTACCCTTAGAAGTTCAACTTATCGAGGTTCAATTGTATTTCTAAAAGAAAAGTAAAATTCAAAACAAATATTTCCTCACCTGCCAAGAACAAAGAGACCTTCGTTTACTCTCTGTATAGCATTTTGGGCATTCTTCTTGAAGGCAAACTCAACAATGGCATATCCTTTGGATTTTCCTCTCTCATCACAAACTATTCTGGCTCTCTCAACACTGCCAAATTTACCAAAAGCAGTAGCCACAGATTCGTTTGAGCAAAATTGATCAATGCCGTGAACTTCAATTGCGGAGAAAGGTGCTGCGTATTTGATCCTCAGAGTCCTGCCTTTGAAGTCTGTTCCATCCAAAGAACTCTTGGCAATCTCTGCATTTATTCTGTAATCCTAAAACATAAATGTAAGACATTGTGAAGCATACAATCTCACTTGCCTTACAAATGGTTAGAATAGACCATAATCACTATAGTCTGTCCGATGATTGCGAAAGCATGAAACTCTGAGTAACAGAGAACTAAGTCTACTTTCTTGCTTCTATTCTATTATTGCTCTGTGCTCCTGTACATCGAGCACTGTGATGCCAGTATAGACAGTAAGAATCTATAGATAAATTCTGATTACGTACCATGTGTATGAAGCCAAATCCTTTCTCATTATTAACAAATGCTTCACTGGTATCACCAAATTTGCCAAAAAGTTTCTCGAGATCCTCTTTCGTTGAGCTTTTGTTCAAGTTGGCAATGAAAAGCTTTCCTCGGGTGCTGAACCTCCGCTCGTCTGGTTTAATAAGACTGCTCAAATCTACCATATGATTCATGGACTTGCTTGGGTTAATTTTCCTCTCTTCCGTATTTGTTGACTTTTCTACGGATTTTAAAGCACTTCCACGACTCACATTTTCTTTCACTGACACTACATGGCTCGTCTTTGCTGCAGAGGTTGGCGGACGGCTTTGGCTCAATTTTTTCTCTTCTGGCACATGGTTCTGTTTGGCTTGCATGCCATTTGCACTGGAATTCGGGTTGTTGTCTTTTGGCACAGTGCTTGCGCTTGGTTGATGTGGCTTCGATTCAGCAACCTGTCCCTCAGGTTCAGTTCCATCTGTCTCCGTATCAGCTGTATCCTGCTCATTTTCTATCAACTGGCTTTGCTTTGTTTGCTCAAAATTCGTCTCTGATTGAAAATCCATACCACCTGTTTCCGATTTCGTATCAACTGAAAGAAAGTATGGAAGCTCGAAATTTGGACACGTGGAAAATATAAAGTCGACAATACTCCAAATTTAACTACTTTGAACTACTGCATTGTGAACTACTTTGATTTAACGAAAAGATAAATCAAATGGTCTAATATATACTCAATTACCCTGTTTGACATTTTCTTTAGCATTTGTGGCGTTGTCGTTAGATAACTTGGTTGAATTTGCTTCTTCTGGCTTCACAATTTTGGGAATCTGTGGGGCCATAGAAGTCGGCCCAGAAATCGAATCACCTTCCTTTCGGGGTACGCCCCTTTTAGCTAAATTCTGTCCACGGCCCCTGGGTCTCCTTCTGCCTGAAAATGGCGATTGCCTGTTCGTTCTTCTGCCACTAAACATTTTAAACAAACAATTATCAATGCTTCGAGCTTCACCTGTACGGTCGAAACAATGTTTACAAAATGGCGATAAAGAAGAGTTTTTCAATGCGCGTGCAAGCTTTTATGAAAGTGAGTGAGTTTCTCTGCGCGTGTATCACTCCGTCCCTACTTACCAATCTTTGCTTCTTCAAGAAATAAAACATTGATAGAAGTAGTTTTTGTTTATTGATGATAAAAATAACTTCTGATTATTTTTTACTTTTTTAATAGGAAACAAACTTCACAATCCATCAAACTCATAATACTTAATAAAGTAAGAAAATGTAGCTAAAATTAGATTTTAAAATTTCCAATTGTCATGAGTCTGTTGGCTTATAAGCTTTCCAGCATCTTTCATTAAAAACCTGAAAAAATAATGAAATAAATCCACATAAATAAACAAAAAACAAAATAATCACAGAAATTGTACTCACAAACAGATATCTATAGCATGAATAGATTGAAAATAAATTTGAGTTTTTAAGAGAAAAATTACCTTCAAGCTTCTTTGTTTAACTACTTCTTCAACTCCAATCTCTGATTGCATGAGTCTAAGCTAAAAATTAAAGAATAATAAATATATACAGACATTACAGAACAACTGAAATATTAAATGGTAAATCCAATGATAAGCATCACTAACTAAAACCCTCCAAAATTTATTAAAATAATTTGAATGCGAAATATTCCAGTCAACTTCTAACATATAAATAAAGCCATGGAAGGTATAAAAACATTTGCTCTAACATTGAGATGTGGATGCTCTAACTTACTGATGTTTGCTCCTTTCGTAGCTGCTTCATAATTTCAAAATTGTCAGGGTCTTTATCTCTCTGCTCCCTGAGCTGTTTTACTTTGCTGGAAACTGTCTCAATGCAATTCCTGATTGCAGCATCTCTGATCTTGTAAACATCATTCAACTGACAAAAACAATTGACAATCAATTGATGATCACTTAACTAGTAGAAATAAGCAATCTTAAACAGAATTAACAGCTCCTTTAACAGCTAAAAGATCTTATATATAACGATAGGAAGTAGTTTATATTCTTGCGAGGAACAACATTAGATGGGCGGGATATAAAAAGAGAGAAGAAGGTATATCAGTTATGCATTGGATAAATTACAATTCAATTTACCTGTGTGTAAAGAGCCCTGCATTGTGATTCAGCATTCACTTCAGATTTAAATGAATCAGTTGGTACACTTGTGTTCAATTTGTATATTATCTTATCATCTATTAATCTTAGTGCCTTCATCGATTCCTGAGAAACCAAACCATGTGCTCATCAAATCAAAATTCGGTCCACGTGACGAAACGGTTCACATAAAAACATACATTTTGCCTGTCCATAAAATATGTAAAAGAAAATTACCGTTTATGTATTTAATAAAAAGAGTAAATACATGCCTTAAATTCACTAAAGTCGGCACAGGACATTCGAGAAAGTTCTTCTGTGCCAAGTAGTTTAGCAGCGTCTCCAGTAGCAGTGTCGTCCATCTTGTGTTGTGCCATGCCAGCCAATGACCCATGGCATGGAGATGGAGACTTGCGTCATAAATCCTCCTGCGCAGTAACCTACATATGTTACTGCGCATGCACGCCCACCTTTAGGCCACACTAACCCTAACCCTAACCCTAACCCCATCCCTAAGCCTCACACCATACACTGTGGATATCAATACGTCATATATCCTCCTGCGCAGTAGCCTACAAATGTTACTGCGCATGCACGCCCACCTTTAGGCAACACTAACCCTAACCCTAACCATAACTCCAACCCTAACCCTCACACCATACACTGTGGATATCAATGCGTCATAAATCCTCCTGCGCAGTAACCTACATATGTTACTGCGCATGCACGCCCACCTTTAGGCCACACTAACCCTAACCCTAACCCTAACCCCATCCCTAAGCCTCACACCATACACTGTGGATATCAATACGTCATATATCCTCCTGCGCAGTAGCCTACAAATGTTACTGCGCATGCACGCCCACCTTTAGGCAACACTAACCCTAACCCTAACCATAACTCCAACCCTAACCCTCACACCATACACTGTGGATATCAATGCGTCATATATCCTCCTGCGCAGTAATCTATATATGTTACTGCGCATGCACGCCCACCTTTAGGCCACACTAGCCCTAACCCTAACCATAACCCCAACCCTAAGCCTCACACCATACACTGTGGATATCAATCCGTCATATATCCTCCTGCGCAGTAACCTTATATGCTCCTGCGCATGCACGCCCACCTTTTGGCCACACTAACCCTAACCCTAACCATAACCCCAGCCCCCAGCCTCACACCAGACACTGTGGCTATCAACACGTCATAGATCCTCCTGCGCAGTAGCCTATAATTGTTACTGCGCATGCACGCCCACCTTTAGGCCACACTAACCCTAACCCTGACCATAACCCCAACCCTAAGCCTCACACCAGACATTGTAGATGTTAATACGTCATAGATTCTCCTGCGCAATAACCTATATATGTCACTGCGCATGCACTCCCACCTTTAGGCCACACTAACCCTAACCCTAACCCTAACCCTAACCATAACCCCAACCCTAAGCCTCACACCACACACTGTGGATGTCAATACGTCATAGATTATCCTGCACAGTGGCCCATATATGTTACTGCGCATGTACGCCCACTTTTTGGCAACGGATTTTGGTGCATGATAAAAGTCCTCTTCCAAATGTTTTGATTTTGTTGTTTTTCACTACAAAGGCTTTTGTCACGACGGGAAGTTTGATTTATTTTGAAGCTGAATGATCGATTGATTTAAATATTTTATACGAAACAGTGAATACCTGAAAGAATGCCCGAGAAAGATAATAAAAGCAAAGATATGATTCAAAAACTGCAACAGCTTTTAAGGGTTAGTTATCCATTCATACAGACTTTCCTGATTCCAGAAACTTTGATCTTTCACTTGAAGTGTAAACATTTGGAAATTGCTTAGAAACATGCGAAAAGATAATTATTTGGCAAGTATGTATCAGCTAGAATTTATCGGTAATATATTTACTTGATTTTTAACCATATTATAGGCAAGAGAGGAAAGAATTGTCGCTTTGGAAACTGAAAATGCAATGCTATATCTCAAGCTGGCTCAGGTGAAATTTATTTGCTCGAATAATAACATATACTAATCCTTATAAGATATTATGGTTTTTGTATTTCTGGTTACTATTATTTTTACTTATTGCTACTTGTTTTGTTGAACTGTGCTAGTGCCAAGGTAATGTCAGATCAACTCGGAAGGAGACAACCCATGTTCGAAGACTTTATGATGATAACGAAAAGTTCAAAAGCAACATTGGAAAGCAATTAGTCAAGCTCTGCAGAGATGTCAAGGTACAGAGATATATTTAACAAATCAACTCTAATAATTTTTATTTAATACCCCCTCCCCAACTCTGCCTAAATCCTGTTCAGCTCACAAAGGTACCAATATCTCTATGTACCGTCATATAGAGCTCTGTACAGCAATTTTGTTTATTTGTAGGATTTGAGACTAGATGCTCATCACTTGAAAATTGACACTGAAAAAGCAAGTGAAAGATTCAAAATGGAAGTGGACCTGATCAGAGAAGAAGCAAGCAACAGCATCATGATGATGAAGTCAATGGACACAAAGAAACTCACGGACACAGAAGGTGTGATACATGAAAGTTTTTCACACCTAATTACATTGTCATTTGTATATGTCTGTTTCAGTGACATCAGTTGTGACTGAATCCATCATTTGTTTTAGAATTACAGCACAGGCTCTCTCAGGCTGAATTGGCTTTGGATGAAGCAATGAGAGCTGCACATTCAGAGAGGACAAGACGCAAAACCTTGCATAATACGTTAATGGTAAGAATAAACCCCCTGTACTCAAGATTAATCTTTCACAATTGATGTTAGGAATAAGCCCACCTATATTCAATATGAACTGCCCCCTTTTATGGGTAGGATGAGATGCCTTTTAGCTTTAAATTAAGCTACCTTCTACCTACTTATCGGCTGTGCTTAATACAGCAAAGTTGTGCATATTAAGAATTTTGTTGACTATTTTTAACAGGAGCTACGAGGTAACATCAGGGTGCACTGTAGAGTTCGGCCAATGCTAGCCGAACTCGACTCTGCTGGTGACCCAGATCTACTTGGCTTACCAAACACCCCATCCGAAGAGGTTGTCACTGCTCAAGATGACGAAAACGTCATTGTTTCTAGTTCAACTAAAGAAGGCGCCACTCAGAAAGTCAGATTGTTTGAGTTTGAGCGAGTGTACAACCCTTCAGATTCACAGAATGCTGTGTTCACTGATGTAGCACCATTGCTAACGTCATTACTTGACGGGTGAGTATGTTTTATGTAAATTGCTGTGTATAAATTTGAGGTATTTGTGTGTTGTGAGTAAACACTTCTCTATCTATTGACAGATACAATGTCTGCATAATGGCCTATGGCCAGACAGGCAGTGGAAAGACACATACGATGTTGAGTAGCCATTCAGCTGAGTCTGATTTAGATGGGGATCACCTGGGTGCAGATGAAGGGGTCATTCCCCGATCTGCTAGAGAGCTATTCAGGTATCTAATGTTGCTTTGTCCCTTACATTTTCCTTCTTATTTTTGGATGAACACTAGACTTTTCTTGGCTAATGGTATTGTATGTCCAATTGATCTTATACTTCATATTTCATAGCTAATTCCACCTTGTTTGTACAGTACACAACTCCAATGATGTAATAACAACAACTATAATAGACTTATATACTAGCTGTTGTTAACATTGTTAAAATGAGTGCTGCTGTGATGTAAAACAACTAATCAGGACTAAGGGCCCGTGTACACTACAGCTTGAAAAAGCCATTAATCAACATTATTGTTTGCAATTTTTTGTTGATCAAGTATCATTTTATCGTGCTTTAGGTTGATCAAAGAAAGGGAAAATGCAAACGAATCTTGGTACCTGGAAATATCAGTTTGCGAGATCTACCTTGGATACATCAAGGATCTACTTGCACCCCCTGACAAGGTGGATATTCAATGATTTTCCCAACGCATTTACATAATCTCCAGGGGGTCTAGATTGTATCTTTATCGTAAGCTTACTATACGACGCATTCCAAAATTTCCTCCTACCTTTCATGTTCTGGATATACTTCGTTGGGGATCTGGAGGTCTTTTCAGGGAAGGACGAATTTTCTTCCTCTTCGTCTTGATGGTTCTAAAAGACGATTGAGATAACAAGATTATTTGTTTTCTTTTTGCAGAGAGACATAAATCACAGCGTATTTATGGCTGTTGATGGTTCTCAAGAGATTCCATCGTTGGTCACAAAGTAAGTACAACCCCTGCAATTCTACTGCTTTTCTATCAAACTCAATGTGATTCAACTTGCTAAACGGGGGGACGCTTATATCAAAATCTAAAACAACTGCTTATTTATAGATCTATAATACGATAGTTAGCCAGCATCGTTACAAATAAAATAATAATAATAACAGGAATCTTTGTAGTTAGAAGAATGGATAGTAACTCTTTGGTTGACATGATCAAAATTGGACCTTTTTCAAGGGATAGACATTTAAGTGTCAATCCTTAAGATAATATATCTTTAAATCTCGTAATAATAATAATAATAATAATAACAGTTTGACAATCATCCGGTGAATATTTTAAGTTCTTGGTTTAATTTATCCAGGACAGTGACTTCAGTTCAAGAAGTAATGACGTTCGTTCACTACGGTCTACGCAGAAGGCATGAGGATGCAACAAAAGTTCACGCACATTCGAGCAGGTCGCATCTAATTGTCCAGCTCAACCTCTATCACACGACGCAATCAGCCTCGTCTGCGCGCGTAACATCGCCAGATTCGCTTATTACCCGTCCTCCTTCGCCGCCTGTTACGCCTACGCAGGGCAGGCGACTTTTGCCGCAGCTTTCAGTAGACGGTGCTGTAAAGAAAAGATCAAAGTAAGCTGTTGTTATTATCGCTAATGCCATCATTCGATATAACGCAATGAGCCCCTCAAACATAACTAGCAATACAGGGTATGACGAGAGATCTTGTCCATAGCTCTGTAATTTATCCACGATATCTTCAATCGCATTCGGCTGTATCAAGGTTTCAGATTGGTACTTCCGTTGAGACAAACTTTCATTCGAATTAGACAGAGTTCGATTCGAATTACACGAACTCGAACTCTGCCTGATTCGATTTCGAATTCTAATCACAGTCAACTCTGTCTAATTCGAACACCCTGGGGAACGTGAAAATGTTCGAATTACAAAAATTTTGAATTATAGAGGTTTGTTTTATATAAATTGGTTCATTAGTGATCCTTGAAGGGGCAGAGAATTTCGTTCGAATTGGGGAGAGTTCGAATTACACGAGTTCGAACTATGCAGACTTGGCTGTATGATTTCAGTATAGTTTCCATAACCCATCTATTATTATAGCTACCTTTTGAAATTTAGTCATGCAATTTTGATTTTTTCCAGGTCCCCTTCGCCCAGTTCAACCAGCCGACAGTCACGCTCCACTTTGCCTTCATCAAGCAGTCGCTCTAGATCACCGTCTCCGCAATCCAGTACGTCATCCAGTGACCAAAGCATTAGATCAACACCAGCGTGTGTTACTGTGAAAACCAAGCTGCAACTTGTCGATTTGGCTGGCAGTGAATGTGTTGGTATGTTGAACTGCTACTTACTGGACTCTTGCTTTTTGCATCTTGTTGTCATTTGTACTTCGACAATGGTTAACACTGTCTAGAGTCAACACAAAGTGCTTCGAACCTTGCCTCATAGTGTATTGCGGGTGACAATAAAACATGGTTGACTTGAGCATCTTCTATTTTTCGTAATCTATCCACCGTGTCTCATTGGGCTAAATGTTGATGGATTAGTTTGTGTCTCACTGCCTGAGGCCACTGTTATCACAAGAGCAACAAGAACTGCTAACTCAAAGTCCTCGTGCAACAAGTCTGGCTGACCCCATGTTTTTGTGTCTTGCTTTCACGCCTTTCTTACCTCACTATGCATTGGTTGACGTGTCTAGAACCAAAGCAGTGTTCTCTGCCTATGTTTCCCTGTTCAATAAATATCATTTTTTCCATCCCATAGGAATGACTGGGGTAACTGGAGCAGGACTCCGTGAGTCATCAGAGATTAACAAAAGGTAGAATTCACTTCTCTCTCCCCCTTTCCATTCTTTTCTCTTCTACCAACAACAATACTCCTTACTCCATGCTACTAATCACAATACTGACCATTTTCAACTCATACAGTCTCAGTGCACTGGCTGACGTACTGCAGGCTTTGGCAGAGCATAGATCACACATCCCGTACAGAAACACAAAGCTCACACATATGTTGCAGGATACAATCGGTAAGTGTATAGATTCTAGTGTTTCCAGATTGATGGCATGCCTCACTATACTGTTATGCCCATCAACCATCTCTCTGAATGCACTCATAGCCTTGGAATTGACTTGTAGGCGGTGACGCTAAACTTCTTGTCATGCTCTGTGTATCACCCGTAAAGAAATATCTCACAGAGACTGCGCAGTGCCTCGGTTTCGGATCGAGGGCGCGTCAAGTTGCACGTGGCCAGGCCAAGAAGCGACGTCCAACGGGTCCCGTACTTCTAGGCCCTTCTGGTAAGTAGAACAAGACACACCATACTGTTTCATCACTGGCTCTCTTCAAGCTGTTTCTCACCCACCATTAGCTCCAAGCTATCAACCTTTAGCTCAAGTACAGTAAAAACCCGCATGTAAGGACCAATGGATTAAGAACCTTCTGGGTGATATTTCTGCTCAAAACAATAGACAGTAGCCTATTTTCTTGGAACAATATCTGGATGGAAGTTTACAGGTTCTTACATGCGGGTTTTTACTGTAGCTGTCCATTTCTAGCTTTATGTAACCCACAATTTCCTGATCCTGACCATGTTTCAGATTAATAGATAGTCACATTAAAGCACTATACTTAAAGACCACGACACTTGTAATATACTTCAGAGTAATTTGTTTAAATTGTTTCTTATTTTCAGATCTTGCCGCTGTTAATGCGTCATTCAGATCAAAACATGGAGGGAGCACTGGAAATTTGTCCCCGCGGAGACCCTTATCAGCGCACAAATAAAATTTCTTGTTGCCCATACTCAATACTTACTAAAACTTTTCATACGTTTATATTGGAGCTATATGATTTCGTATGCTATATTACCTTATATATTGCCTTTATGAGAGTATAATATATAGATATATAAAATATACTAACTTATAGCGTAGATGGACATTACATACCTATTTTTTACAAGAAAGTGTTTTTCAGAGCAGTACTCTATAACTTTCTTAACGATTTCCGAATTTCGGTACTAAAACTTTCTCAATGCTTTCGTAGCAATAATTGAAAAACGTGTTATGATACCGAATCATTTCTAAAATTAAATTTTTGCCAGGTAATATATATAGTCACAGCATTTTGACGAGTCGAATACTGCTTTTTATAAACCACTTTCTTACAAAAAAATGTGTATTTATAGATATATATTATAGATATGCATATATTTATTGACAATATATGTCGCAGTCGCACGGCACATAGCATTACATCTTTATAAATTATGTGAACTTTTCTTTGTATGAAACTCGGAGATATGATATTTTCAATCTTTGTTTTTTCTTTCAAATTTCTCTTTGAGCAAACACAGGTTGTTTTTACTCAGCAGAAACGATGTCAAAACTCTGCGAAATTGTTTGCAAAAGAATACAAAATCAAATCAAATTTTGTTAGAAACCTCTTTGTTGTATCGGTTCAAAATATTTAAAAAATTTACAAATATATCCTAAGCATATTTCCAACGCAATACATATAAAATTTCGCTAATTCGCAATATAAGTAAAAAGCAAGCGCAGCGAATAAATTGATAAATTATTGAATTATTTGATTTACTAATAAAGAATTTCGTATTTATGTGCGAAAATTTACTGAACCATGAACAAAAATAACTGAATGAAATTAAAATGCATTCATCTTTTGGTAGAAGCTGTGGATTCCTGATAAAACTAATTTTGCAAAAAACAAAAACATAATTTGCTATGTATTGATAGTAAATTGTCCTATAAATAAATCAGTTTCAGGGGAAGTCACTTATAGTTCTATATTCCACCGAAGTGCATATCTCCAAGACGTATCCAGATACATTTCAAAACATTTCAACTCTACAAAAATTACTAATAAAAAAGATTTAACTTACTTTGCACTGTGAATTCCCGTAATATCCCACATAAGCTCGAAATACACTGAATCTTTGTAATAAAACAAATGCTTTAATGAACGAAAGATAAATTCCAAGCAGCCGCTATAAAACTTGTAAACAAGAAACAAAATGTCCACGAACTAAAACTTTCTGCACGCCACGAGATTGACTTAAATTGGATACCGACCGAAGGGTATCATGGGTAGGCCTCCAAAGAATTGCCAAATGCACGTTGGTATTTTTGCAAATGAAATGCCCACCTTTAAACAGTTTTGAAACAAAAGAAATAAAGAAATCGTGCGTGTATTCTAGCATTCTTGAGAGCCAAAATGTTGTATGTTTTCATAACAATCTTTTCTGCGGAAAAATTAGCGTTGTTCAAAATTTGTTGCAGACATTTACTATCTTATAAAAATACTTGTTTATCCTTCAATTTCCCAACAACTTGCGACAAACTATCGCTACTTCCATCCTCTGCATCTTTCAACATCAAACACGAATCTGATTCTGACTTTTTTATCGAGAATTTCATTTTCCACCCTTCATCATCTGTAGATTGCTTTGTCACATCAAAATTCGGTGATCTGGTCTCTCCAAAACTAGTCTCTTCTTGTTTCGTATCCCCCAGCAATTTAGTTTTTGACGTGCTTCGGTTCTTCAAGCTTGAATATTTCGGCCTCGCAAAATTAATAACTTCGCTTTCGTCCGGGCTACTATAAGACAATTTATGTTGTTGCTGTTGCTGTTTCTCATCGGGTATATCTTTATCATCGTCTTTGACGTTCGGTACGATTGGCGTCAAACTCAGTGGCTTCGCTTTTTGGATATTGAACCTTTTCTTTCCCGCGAGTTGCTTCTGCGGGACAACAGACGTGCCTGTACCTTCCTCTCCGGACACTGATGCCAATTCGTTATCATGCGCGCCTGACTCGCACATTCCACGCAGGGAACACGCAGAAGTTTTGCGCATCTTTTCTTTGTTCATTGCGTTGATGTAGGACGCAACTCCAACTCCCGGATGTGCATGTGGAATCATGCCCAGGCTCTCGCTTCGGTCATGATTCAATTTGCGAAGTCTTGGCACTGAAAATTGATCAAAATTGTTCAGTAGCCCCCCTGCTTAATCAATAAACTACCATACTAAAAACAGCATACATATTATTCATCAGGGGGAGACTCACCTTGACCTTCGTAAGGCACAAAGCCGGTAAGAGGCATGGAATTATTTCTATTCAATGGCTCCAATTGAATGGCAACTTGGCCAGGTTGAGGCGGAAATAAACTTTGAAGTGTTTTAGGGACGTCGTATCTTTGACCAAATACTGTAAAATAAAAATAGAATATAGCTACCGCGATTATAAATATGCAAAACTATATACGCACAGATATTGCAAAGACGAGAATGCACACACCAAGTGCTTGCATCACCCCAATGGCACCCAACTAAAATATCATAGTTATCCCTCACTTTGCTACCTCGGTTTGGACAACGAGCCTCGTTCTGACGAAGCCTAATGACGTAGTAGCAAGTCTGGTGTAACTCAATGTTAAGCTGAACATGGCTACATTGTAAAAAGCCTGGCAAAGACATCAATTGAACAAGAATAATTAATTTGATAATGGCAAATATTAGGCCTACTCTGCTGCTGATCGCTGTCCCGGATATTTTCGATAGATTCTGGGTCTGCATCACGATCGAAGAAGACGTTATTGAAGTGCAACTTTCTAGCAGCTGTGAAATGATAAAAAACAGAAGTATGAGCTTTGCATTGAGGGCAGAAACAATAAGCAATACACCCCTCGGAAGATGCAAGGTTTTGCATTTTTAAACAATAATGAAACTGGGACTATACGGGGGTGAATGGAGATGTTGGATAGTAACAGGTTTGCATTGAGAGCAGAAACAATAAGCAATACACCAACCCAAAGATGTAATGTTTTGCATTTTTAAACCATAATGAAACTGGGATTGCACGGGGGTGAATGGAGATGTTGGATAGAAACAACTAGAGCAGAACAAAAAAATTATACGTACACGAAGATGGGGTGGGTTTATCAACAGATCGTTGCAGTGAGCCACCCGGGGTGTGCAGTTGAAAGAGGGTGGGGTCAAGAACACTGGTGCCAGGGTTTACTGAGCTGTTCGAAGAGGAGTTGAGTTCTTCGAAATTGCTGCGATGCTCCTTCACGTGGCCTCCTCGTACGATGGTGGCGTTGCCAGGGAGATTGGACAGGATGTCCTTATAAGGATGCATTTCTTTGAAGTCATCAGTGTCACCAGATGTCTCCTCGTCTGAATAAAGCTGGGAGAGCTGTGGAAAAAAAAACAGAAGAATTGGATTCAAGCATGGTCAATGATATAAAATCCAAATTGTTTGCGTTCAGCACATCAAATGAAAATATATAGCAATAAATATAATTTTTAGGTAATTTAATATGTGCAAAAGAAATAATTATGTACATAAGTCAATGACAGTATGGGTTGACGTAAACTTAACTTCATTTTACCAAAAGGCAACAGAAGCAAAGAGAGATAGCTGTAGTCCGTCAGCAAGAAATTACATACCTGTCTCTGCCATGGCAACAAGCCAAGCTTCTTTCTGGAGTTCGACCTGTTTCCACTGGTCGAGTCGTCTCTCTTGATAAACGATTTCCTCTCATTCACAGCTGTCGGCTCGGTGAATTCTACTTTGCCTTTGCCAAAAACAGACACTGTAAAGCGACCGACCTTGGTCGTTCTGTTTGCGGTCGCTTCCAGAGAATGAACCGTCCACTCATCAAGCTGGTGGACAAACGAAAGCATACTTATATTTGTAGATATATTTTTGGGTATTTTATTTTAACATATTATATTTTTAGATACAGGGCCCTCATTGATAACAGTACTTCATGTGTTGAAGAGATTATACTCTGTGTAGACATTATTATTATTATTATTATTATTATTATTATTATTATTATTACTATTATTATTATTATTATTATTATTACAATGTTACACCTTGCACATGATGTGGACCAGTGGAATAAGCGTGGATAACCTAAGCATAATGCTCAGCATGGCAATAGAAGAAAGCTCAAGAGAGCTTACCGTCTCTAGATCAATGTCGTCTTCACTCATGCCGTCAAATGGATCGTCGAGTTTATCTTGGACGCCTTGTAGTGCACCGAACAGAAACGTCACAAGCACGGCTATGAAATAGGGACACCAGTTGTTGTTGACCTTGCGGCCAAGGTGGACGTAGTAGGGCGCTAAGAGCAGAGGTAGGGCGAATATGAAGACCTTCGTGAACGATCGGATAGAGCGCGGAGAGCGATACTCGCGAATAACTCGAAGTCGTTCAAATGACAGACATATCAAACTGCAATGAAAAACAATACAAGAATCATTTCAAGCAATTGTGTTCACCGTGTAACTGTATGGGAGCTATTACTTCGCTCTTTGAACAACAGTTCTGTTGCTGATGATTTCAGGGTCTGTAATTTTATTAGAGCAAGCAAAAGCTGGAACGAAATTCTAGGTATTTGAAAAGTCGTTCCATGGTCCATCGTTTCATGGTCCGCAATTTAGCAGAGAACAACTCTTCGTCGTGTTGCCTTAGCCTTTTGTAAAACAACTCATCGGGTCCATGACACCATGGGAAAATGCGGACCAAAGTCCTTTTATCTTTATATTATGACTGGTATGAAATGGATGATTAAAAAGCACGTGATTACTTACTAATGAAGATGAATGACCCTTGCAATAATCGGTGCATTTGTCGGCAGTTTCGATACCCGAATTTTCTCGTTAATTTGTGCGACATCACTGAGGTCTTCGTACAAAACCTTCAAAAATAAACAGGCATTAAATCGCGCCCTGGATATAGCGTTGCATGGGAACACGTGAAATCGACAGTCGATTATACTATGTCGCAGTTCAAAGGACTTGATGTATGGTAACTTACCCGCACTATGAAGTCCCTCTTCATCTTTTTCTCTGTTAGTAAATATTCACGCAAATGAAACATTAGGCCTTTAGCTCTGTTAAAAGCAGACTTCATGAAGTCTTCTGAAAAATCTAAAAAAAAACAGAGAAGTGCTTCATATTTGTGTTCAGGCATTATGCAATCAGCAAGTAATATTCCTGATCACATGACAAATCTTTGCAAGGTGATTGGCTGAATAAATGATATCTTACTCACCAGCAGATACTCTCCAGTCTCTTACGCAAAAAAACCAAACCATTATTGAAGCCTTAAAGTTGGCCAAGTCCTCCAACACTTTCTCACGTCTTTGAAAATCAGCTGAGATTGAAAACAAATGTGTTCTGTCTCTTTATACCTTCCTTGGAACATCAATTTTTACTTACATAGTGAATAAGTAGCAGAAAGCAAATACAAGGATAGTGAATAGGTAGTAAATAGCAAATATAGCTATAATGAATAGGTAGTAGATAGCAAATATGTGAATACATTTATCATCACACAATAATCATCTCACTTACTGTTAATTGAGAAAGCCAATGGGAAAACAAGTGGAGATACAAATAGCGTCACATGAACTTCAAAGTACAAATCTGAAAAAAGCCACATATTCAAAGCAAGTTGCTTGAGGAACATCTATAGTAAAAACCTTTATATAAAAACATGCAGATTTTACACCCAGCTTATTGTTCAATAAGCAATTGCTTCTTCTATTGTCTTTAGAAGAAATGTTAGCCTAAAGGTGAATAGATTGAGTAAATATTTGTCAAGCATTCAAACTTACTAGCATAACTGCATAAAAAAGTAATGACTCCTGAAATGAAAAAAATAACTTTTACACCAGTATAATTTTTATAAACAGATGAAATACTTTTGATAGCAATAGGCAACACAGGTATGCAGCAAATCTTTCAATAAGCCCCCCAGGGCTTATCTGCAAAAGCAAAATGTTTGCTGGATTTTCATTCAACATTAAGCTTGATAAAACTATAGCTATAATATGCAGTCAACCAAACAGCTATTGGTTAAGCTTGTTGTTATTTGCAATACATTCACTTTATAATTTCAATGTTTTGACACTTGGACTCAACATTATTGCAAATGATTATCAGGGTGATGGCTTATTTGAGGGGGCAGCTTATTTAGAGGTGGGGGGCTTACTTGAGGGCTTAAAGTATGTATAAGTACCATGGAAATGTTGATAGCAGGGATATATAAATTCTTATTCAATGATAAAGCATGTTTCTGAGATCTGTGCTCCTAATTACAAAAGCATGTACATCATGAAATGCAAATTTGCTTACTTACCGGACAAGACCATTTGAATTAGAACAATGATATTGACATTATGTAAAAAACTTTTCATCAACTGTAGATAGAAAACGAAAGGATTTTGAATTATAAGAATGGTAGTGAAAAGAAAATTAAAACTATTGAACTAAAAACTATTTGCATTAATGCCAAATGGTTTTGCAAAGTATATATTGATATATAAATGTAGATCAAAAAGCTTTCTTACCCCTTTTATTGTAAAACAAGGGGACTATAGGGGGCTTGTTGGTCAGTCACCACATTATCCAACCTCGCATGACCCCATTTCCCATGAATAATAAATATTTGATTATGCAGTTTAATATTTAGCCACTACGTTTAACTGTGTTAACAATTAATAAGTATGCATATGATATGCTATGATCTCTAATCAAATATTTTTTATTGTGGTTTTTTGTGCATACAAATAAGAAACCCCACAAGCCTATTTATATTAAGATAACATTATGGCTTTGCTTTACAAAACAAAGACTATAAATAATTGTTTAGATATACTCACACTTTTATCAAAAGCAAATATCTTCATAAATTGCAAGAATCCTGTAAATCCTCTATATTTCCTTCTTCGTTTCTCACTCCATTGGTATATTTTTTGCCTTCCCTCTTCGTCAAAAAACTGAAATTGCTGGAAAGCCTTCGTCATAGTGGCGGCTATTCTTCTTGCAGCAAATAGCGATCTTGTTAATGGATAAATGCAGACTACAGGACTATATTTTCAACATGCATTACCTTCTAGATATTGATAAAACCTTCCTGCAACAATTTCTACGAAAACTTCAACCGTGCGTTGCAATAACATTCGTCGTCGATGATCAAGTTACCATATTCGGGGTCACGCTGTTTTCTCTGGTTGCCCTGTGATGCATGATACACCGCAGGGGGTCCGTACTAATGGTGAACCAACATTTTGTCTCACATAATGTAACCACAATGTTAACACAGAGTTCATTAAATAAAATCGTGCCACTGAACGAGATCTTTGAATATGTGGCAAAGAATTTTGCATTACGAGATGGAAGAACTTACTGCGCAACAAATTGTGACATATTCCTGTTTACTTATCGTTCCGTATTTTAGCAGAACCGTTCCGTATTTTAGTAGGAGTCCCAAAGGGGTGAACACAGAATGCAGAGATGGAAGCACAAACTGGACACATACTTACAATAAACGTAGTGTAAACAGGTCCCTGTGACATTCCAAATAATAACAATAAAAGAATACCTACCAAGCAACAAAGAATTTACATCCAACATCGATTCATTAGTGAGTTGTGGTGAGGCACTAATATAACATAAGTTAGAAACATTTCAGCTCCCCTTAGCATCCATTATGTTATTAAAAGAACTCTTTTACACCCATTAGCCGATCTTTATGTTTGTTTAAGTCAACCTTGATTTGTGTAAAGAGAGGCAAGTCCAGTTGTCGCATAACTTTGTACTGTAAACTGCTCAAACCATCACTTTTTGTATATTCCTGGTTCTTTGACATTCTCAAAATTTCAAATCTAACAATAAAAACGAACCATCAGAGATCTTACCATCACCTAAAATGCACAATACACATTTGGAGATTTCTATTATCAGTTCAAATGAGGAAAGGAGGATTCATCTAGAGCATTTCGGCCCTTTATAACAAATAATTCAAGGTTAGATACTCAGGAGATAGTATATTAGGTCTTGAAACTATCTACAACGGTTCACAACGGTTCTATCTCTATTAATCAGTCTCTCTGATCACTTCGAAACTATTATTAGCAATTTATGTTGTATGTTATGCGTGCAGCACAGTGACATGCATATTTATGTTGCATGTAATGCGTGCAGCACAGTGACTCACCTTCTATCATCAGCAGCGCCTTCCATGTTAACATGCTTCAGCATTTTATAACGAGCAACCTGGATGGCTGGTCTTGTAACGTTGGTGAACTGAGTTACTCTTGACAAACAAAATGACTCATTTAGATTATGAACAACAAGTAATGTAATGTAAGATAGACCCCACCTTTGAAGCGAGATTTTGAGTTTAGCCCCCCTCTCTACCAAGCACCATTCTTGTCTTTGAAATTTTCGAGCAATGATAAAATTGTGATTGATACATGACAAAAGATCATATTTTGCAGTTAATTTATAAAAACATTTTTCTGAAGTTTACTTAAGAATTTAATTCAAGCCCCCCCCCCCTATCCAATATACCCCCATGGAATATCAAAAATCACCCCCAGCTCAATAGAGCTTTTACGACAACTCTACTAACAATTTAATCACTGTTCAATGTGATAACGAGGCTCACCTGTAATAAAGGTTGTCATCTTCACCACCCCAACCCCAAAAAGAATTTGAAAAGCCATTCGCTTTTTTGTAATCTTCAGTCTTGAACATCTCTACTCCTCCAAATAGTTCAGGGTAAATTAATCTGAAAAGCAAAAAGAAATTGAAACCCATAGCTATCATATTAAAAATTTCATTTTGGTTGGTTCAATGTCATTCCAGTAGATGGAGCGCACCATTCGTATGTTTTCAAACTTACTCGTAATCAAACTTATCCACGGCAACTGATAAATGTCTCGGAGAGCTTGGGCATCCGTAGTCATTCCTACCATCCTCGGGGAGGAGATCAATGTCGTGGAAAGCGAAGCATTTGAAAGGATGGCGTTTCAGGGCTTCTTTAAACCCAACATTCATCAACTTTCCACGATTAAATTCGTAGTCGTCATCCTGGAGAAAAAAGGGAACATTTAGGAGGAAAATGCAAAACTCTTAATGCCTCATCAAATGGACAAATTAAATCAAAACTAAACACAGAATTAGGCAATTGAAATTGTTGCAAGAAACATTAAATATCCATTTAAAATAATTCTAACATTTTAATAATTCACATTTGTGTTACTTTAAGTAATATGCAAAATCCTAGCGACATAATATGTCGCTAGGATTTTGCATCAGGTAATGTTAAGTTCGCGAGATTTCAAGTTCGTGCTACCGGTATTCATACTAGAGAGACAGTATAAATTTTATGAACAGAACCTATAAAGAACAGAAATATCGAAAAAAATCTGAAATTTTTGGGAATTGTTGTCTTCAGCCCGAGAACTAAAAGGTTGGTCCACAATTGATTAAAGATTTTTGCATTGAGTAATGTTAAGGTCGCTAGATTCCAAGTTTGCGCTCCATGTATTTATATTAGAGAGACGGGACATATAATTGGAATTTTAATTCTTCCACTACCCCCTAAAATTAGCCATTTATTTTCGTCCCTGATAATACAAAACTATGAAAAAATACTAGTATAATTGTCAGTTGAATAGAATAACAACCCACCTGTTCTATGACAAAGATTCTATATTTCAACTTTTGTGCTTTGAGAAATTTGTGCATATGACGCAGAAATATGGCGAGATGTGCTTCTCGATTTCTGAACGGAATCACTACAGCTAGCTGAAAAAAGTAGTGTATTTTTATCAAATTATGGTCAAGAATTAAATAGAAAATAGTTCAATAAAGTCATGTCCCATCCCAAATGGAGCTGCATGCTTAATCATTCTTTCATTCCTTTATGTTTATTTGTCAAAGCAGGTTAAATTGCAGTCGATGGGAACCTGCTATCTACAATACAAACAGTGTTAATACAGTTTAAGAATTGAATGAAACGAAGTCACCTGGATAACAAAGTTTAAACTTTTTACCTCTGTCCTTGGTAGACAGTTTTCTGGTTTCCATTGGCCTCCAGACTGCACGAAGCTGAGCTCTGATTTATGTAACTTTGCTAGATCTAACTTTGATGTGTCCACAAGAAGAGGACCTACAAAATAACGCAACAGATTCATGAATATACTAACTGAATAATCTTAGTCCAGTAATTGCCCAAGTGTAGACACCAACATTGTAGTCTATGATATAGTCTCGTAGTCAATAGTCTTAAGTAGCTATGGAGTTTCGATATATAATGGCCTTCAACTAATTAGATTTTCATTTTTGGCACCACCATCTGAATATCTCGTCTTCTGAACTGCTTAACATTCTTTCTCCTGATATAAAAGCTAGCTTCAGCAATTTTTCCTCTACATTCATAGAGTTACATCCGTCGAAGTAGAACATTCTTTCATATCTACAAGCGTTGTTCGTGATTGACTCATTATTCAAGAGATGATGATATAACTCTACGAATACAACGTTCCACTTATATGTTCCACTACTACGTGCTACCAACATTCTACAACGCTCCAATCAGTGCACTAATTCTGTGCCCATGTATACTTCATTCTATTATTCATTTAGCCATCACAAACACCGCACTTGCATGATTAATAATTCGCATACATAACACCAGGAATCAAGACAGTTTTTTAGCAGAATCTGCTAAAAAAATAACACAAAAATTATACCGTATTTCTTCTTATCAAAGTGACACGTCTCTGTCTGATTATTGTGCTTTTCTTTCCTTTCAGCCTGCAGCTTCGAGATCTTTGTGGAAATTGGTTTGGCTGTTGTTGATTGATTCTGTGACATCATCATGTCCATCTTCTTTTGCATTGTTCCAGAAGATTGTTGCACAGGCGATGGCTCATCTTCTAATTTCGTCTTTTTCCCCTCAACAGTTTGTCCATTTACAAATCCATCGCTTTTACCATGACTTATCACTATCTCATTGGTTATGTTCAAAGTAAGCGACTTCTTGCCTTGCATTTGTCCATTATTGCTTTCTTGGGACGTGTGCAATTGCTGGAAGATATGCAAATTCAGCGAAAAAGGGGACGTGAGTTGATAACTATCTAAAATTATAATGTACACTGCTCCGAATATTGTACCAACTAACAATGTAAACAGCAACATTTTGCGTAACTCGGAGTTGGTAAATTTTTCCATTATGTTTTGAAAATGTTGTATTTTGTTGACACTTGTTTGGGTCGTCTTCAATATTAAATTAGGCTAAAATTCTTGATCATATCAATATGAAGGTTTTTTGAAAAATGAAGTTTCTATGGAAACAAGTACGAAGTCTGAGGAATTTTGATGTTAACAAAGTTGTGCTGAAAACTGAGAAAAATTAGATGGACCATTTACAAATAAGAATACTCCTTGAAGAAAAGGACCTAAACAGTTCAGAAATATGAAATGATTGTCTTTGGTCTAGTTTATTGGCCCATGGCCAAGTTTTGTGGTCCAAAAGAAAATGCGATATAACAACAACAGCAACGTAAACAAAGAAGATTCTTCCGGGAAAATGGCGGACCATGTCCACGAGGTTACCAAGGCATTTGCAACGAAGCGTGGAGAATTTAGCCTCATTTAACAATTATATTCATTTAACAATCAATGTAATTTGCATCAGATATGGTTTTTCTGCTATTAACTTGGCATATTTGAAAAGATTTTGAAAAGCGCGGCTTTAAATAACAAAGGATTTCAATATTTCCAATAGCCTCATCTTTACGATCGATTTAGGCCAATCGAGAAGTCAACCAGACAGTAAGCGTTTTGTAAATCAACTTTCCGCGTTAAATCGCCGCCTAGAAGTTTGAAAATTATGGAAGGCACTCAGGTAGAAGTGAGGTTCAATGCTATGGAAACTGAGCTTAGCAGCCAAGTATCACTGGAGGTAAATTACCCACTAATTATGGTGCATGGAACTTCAACTGGAATGAATAGGAACGTGGTCGACAACACAGAAAATTCCATTTTAACTGAATCTCGTAAGGAAATATCGGAAAATAAACCAAAGCTGGACTGTGAAGAAGAGGATAACACCAGTTATATTACGTGTCAAAATACGTCTCTTGACCATGAGCTCAATTGGCCAGTTAGTCCCAGTGGAAAGGTGAAAATGTTTGCTCCTTTGAAAGAAGGGAAAAACCAGATCCTTCTGTCTTCATGCCAGGCAAAGGAAATTTTCAAAGAATTGCACATTAATTACCAACCAAATGAAAACAAAAGGTACCAGCTTACATGCTATATCCAAAACAGCATGTTTTATTGTTTACGAGACATAATTGCTTGGATTGGTACAACGGTGGAGCGTTGTACCAATCCAAGCAATTATGATATAAAATCCGTTATTTTATTTTAATATTTACGAAGTTGCTTCCTAGATATGTAAAGCCGGTGTATATAATTTGTGAGGGAAGTGATGGACGATTTCAGGCCCCCGCAGACGTAGACAACTCAATTGAAAGTGCTTTGCAGAGAATATCCTTCAATGCGACACTTCTGCAAACCTTCACTGCCGAGAACCTCAACTTGCATGGATTCGGAAGGAAGAGTTTTAGGCTTGAGAGGAATCAAGATGGAATTGTCAATGTCAACACTTTCATAAGCAAATTGCATGTTGATAAAGCTCTTGAAATGACTGGAGATGAATTGTATAGATATTTCAAAGCAGGTCTGTATTCAGTTGCATAAAGTTACGTCCTTAGTCTCACTTATCCTCACGATGAGTCAGTGAGTCAGTGAGCAAGGGACAAAAACTCAATAAATATATTTCACCGTATTTCGAACACCCCTCGGAAGCATATAGACATATTTGAATTAAAAGAAATTCGAATTTTTGAAGTTTGTTTGTAAGAGCTGGGCAATGGGACTGGGTCTTTAGTGATCCCCTTGTTTCCATATAGTCGTTGAGGGTCGCTGAAAGAATTAAAAATCACACAGAGACATTGTCCAAAGTTGGTTTTAATCCTTTGAGCGACCCTCAGCGACTATTGGAAACCAGGCTTTAAAGGGATGAGGAATTTGGCTCGAGCTCGATGGAGTTCGAAGTAAACGAGTTCAAACCAAACGCATTTCATTGTATTTACGGTTGCATAAATTAAAATAATTAAAATAATAATTAAAATAATTACAGCGTTTTTATGGTTTACCTTTCAGAGCTGGACAAGTCAGAGCTTTACGATCCGCTGTGCAAATTCTGGGCTTTTATGTCCTTCACATCATACAGACCACCAGACGACCAGAAGACATTCAACGAGAAGAAGATACATGAATACGTCAGAGGTCATACAGCTCTTGGTGGCGGCAATCTAGCGTTGTTTGGTACTGGATGCTTACACACGTGGGCTGGGAATCTGGATGAATTGGTTGAAAAGTTTTCAGACAAAAGAAAGATTGATATCCATCGTTTATTTGATGACAGCTGTGACCGGTTAGATGAAAATGATCAAACTAGTTTCGTAGATTATAAATCGAATAAAAGGCGTTTGTAGATGCTACAGTGAAATCCCGGTAACTCGAGCCTCGGATAGCTCGAACCAATTTCTACCCCCTTGAAAGCTTTGCTAGTACGTTCTAACCCTCGATAACTGGAACATTTGTCAACTCAAGCCAAGCCATTTGCATCGGTCCATGGGGACTCGATTTACCGGCATTTTACTGTACATAACTCATTGGTTTGAGCAGGCTAATTATCTCCTGGTTATTAGCTGATTATTACGGTAGAGCCAACCGATGCTAACCTGCCATCCAGCAACCTTTACAGTCCATTTAAAATTATCAGTACCGAAATTCACGAAAAACGGAATGCAAAAGATAATTTTTCAAAAAATAAAATCGCGTGAAAGATTGATTCGTGTTTTTACAGTGTAATAATAACACAGTTGTCTTATTTGCAGGCGATATTACTGGGCAAACTACTCGACCACTTTGGGAGCAGCGATTCATGAACTGGGGCATACATTTCATCTACCTCATACGTCAGCTGGGATCATGAGCAGAGGATTCGATGATATGAATTGCTTTTTCACGTGTCAAAATTGTAAGTTTAATGCTGGATGAATTAAATTACTCCAAGTAATTCCATGAAATAAGATACTACTTAAATTTTGCTCAACCTCCTCAATTTTTCATGTATCTTCGTAAGGTCATGACATAAATTGTTTTCTTTCGTTGATAGATCCGAAAGCAGTTTCGAGAACAGAAACGACTAACTCACCATACAATTGCTTCGGAGCACACTGGCATCGCTCTTCCGCTGCCATTCTTAATTACTGCAGGTAGTATGCTCTTTTTACCATGTCCCGACCCCCCCAAAAATTGCCAACAAGGCCGTCGGGTTTACCTTGCCCCAAATCCCCCAAAATTGCCAACGGCTATCTTCTTTATCTACCTTTCATCTGAGCAACCTTTCTCCAACGTAGACCTGTTAATCGAAGTTGCTGCCAAAATGTATTACACGTTCAGCAATGGTAAAAACTCAAAAGCCCATGGGATACGAAAAAGGCTATCAACCCGATTTACTTTGAAATTTATTGAGTTTAATTGCTTGACGTCACTTCGAAGCACTGTTTCGAAGTCGATCTTTCAGCAATTCAATTCAACTCGCGATGTACCAAGTCGCCTCTCATGCTTTTATTCATTTAGGTGGATGGACAATGGAGCAGATAATGATGGAAAAGACGAGGAACACTCTCCGCCAATAATGTCTCTTGGCATGGACAGAATTGGCCCGGTGGGAGGAGGGAACTGTAGCAATCACACGAAATTCGATTTAAAAACCTGGCTCAGCGAATCGGAACTCGAGTTCCAAGGATTACGCATACAAGCCAATGAGTATGTGAATGCGATTCAATTCATTGGAAGAAAAAAGGATTCATCTTCGAATCAGACAGATGTTGTCTCTCCGTGGTTTGGTAATGTGGGTAAATGCAGTGATGAAAGCGTCAGAGAATTCCGTTTGAACGGCGAAAATGAGATGCTGACGTCAATAGATGTCCGTGCGGGCGAATGGATTGACGCAATCAGGCTGCATTCAACGCGAAAAAGTTCTGTTTGGTTCGGTGGGCAAGGCGGTGATCTGTATCGACTTGAAAGGCGCGAGCCTCATTCGCATGTCGAGAGTATTTTTGGAACTGCAAAGGAGCTTGTGACGAGCATTGGTCTAAATGTCTTCAGGTAAGAGTTTGGGGTCTTAGCTTAACATATTCACAGTTCACACATTTGCTTGTTTGTGTTTGCAA
This sequence comes from Sanderia malayensis, assembly GCA_013076295.1. Lineage (NCBI taxonomy): Eukaryota > Metazoa > Cnidaria > Scyphozoa > Semaeostomeae > Pelagiidae > Sanderia > Sanderia malayensis. The sequence goes on from RQOL01000024.1 coordinate 3,005,545, forward strand.
ACACAAAAATATAAAAGCATTTTGGATACATTTGATCAAATTGCCTAGATCTTCAAAAGTCCATAAGATATTAAGCTATATTATTATTACTAGACAAATGCTTACTATGAGTTATAAAATCTTAAAAATATTTCTTCAAAGGGACAACACGAGCGAGTTGGCCACCACAACACAAGCTGATAAGCATGTCTACTTTCAGTCTCCATTTGGTGTTCGTGTAATCGAGGTCGTAGCTGGCAATGGCGAAGTCATAAAACATTGGGAGCACGTGGACGAAATGCCTCAAAATGTTATACTCATGTCTAGAAATGACTTATCTTTTGACGGAAAAACCGATACAGTTTCAATTTATGATGGAGTTGGAGGAAAAGCAAGTTACAAACTTGCTAATTTTGCTAATTAAAGTACAGCTCCACCATAAAGCAGGCACACTTAGAGAAAAATTTAGCATTTTGCTTTGTCATAACAAATATATTGACGATTTTTGAGCAAAGAAAAAAGCTAAACAAATGATACTTATTTTCTGGCTCGTATTACTCAGAAAATTTACCCACACAAACGCATATAGCTAAGTACAACTGAAAGAAAGAATTTCAAAACGCTACAGATTGTGGCTACAAAATAATCGATACTTTGGAACAAATATCGAATTTGAAAATAGAAAGAGAATGCGAACGAATTGCTAGACTTCCTGAGTACAAATATAGTTTAATGAAGAAAAATACTTTAGCTTACCTCTTTGATAATGTTACTACAAAAGATTCTTTAAATAATTCCTTAATGAAAGTATGAAAATATAATCGCTCTATGATATCGAAATTCCTCCGAAGCTGTGAGCAAGTAACACAAATTTCAGCCTTTTAAAGTGGAAGGAAATAGGCCATACAATGTCAAAGTTTCCACTTTTATTCAGAAATGGATGAGAGAGAATTGGCCAATGGGAAATAACCATGGGATTCTGATAATACAAAGACAGGTCAAGTACTCACAGCCCCGGATTCTAAACATCTACCAATGAGAATGTCAATCATATTCAATTTTTGGACGGGGGTCAATACTTGATCTCAAAGGAATGACGAATTCGTGCCACTTATTTGGCTGGTCAATCATTGTTTTCCAAGCCTCTTTTTCAATTCCAACAGCATCGTCCCATTTCCCCATCTGTCCACCAAGGTTCAGCCTCGCACAGCCAAGGAAATCACTTCTCGAGTGCTTGTCCCAATCATAAACCTGAAATTAAATCAATAATATAACGTAAAAGAACAATAAAACATAGACAGAGTATAAAAGCATTTCAAAGCAGAATTATAGCCTTCATAATTCTGCTTAGATGTGGATACATCACACAGAAAACAAAGAAAACATATGATATGTAGAAAATGAAGTTGAAAATGTAAACAAACCGTGAACTCAATTCCCAGTTCAGGCAAATCGTCAAAGTCGGCATCATATTCAGCTCTGAAATCCCATGAAGCTGTTCGAGTTTTCTTTATAACAGGTGTCTTTCGTTTGGTTTTGGCTTGTTTTAAAGGCAAAAGATAGCTAAAAAAAACAAGGAAACGACAATTAGCACCGGGAGAAAACTTTTGAAAACAGTCTAGTGGCTTTTAGAGCTTCTACAGGCATTCACAGTCTTCCAGAGGCATTCAGAATGTTCAAAAGGCACTCAGAGACTTCTAGAGGTATTCCAGAGACTTGTAGTGGCATTCTAAAACTTCTAGAGGCATTCAGAGTCTTATAGAGGCATCGAGAGTCTTCTTGGGGCACTTAGAACCTTCCAAAGGCATTCAAAATCTTCCAGAGGCATTCAGAACCTTCTAGAGGCTTTTGGAGTCTTCAAGAGAACTTAAAGGACCTCTGGGGACATCCCAGAACATGTAGTGACATTCAAGATCCTCTGAATAGCCTCAAAGACACCAAAACACAGACAGAAATATCTAGAAACTCTCAGGGACCTATTTAAACCTTCAGGGACACCTTCAGGGAACATCGAGCAACGTCTGAAATCCTTATAAAAGAAACTTCATAAAAACTAAGGGATCTTCAAAAGATCACGAGGTGATTTTTAAAGGATCTTAGAGATCCTTTCTCACACTTACAATTTGCAATAGGGATCGCAGAGACCATCCGCATCGCCAGAAGGAAGATCAACGGCTTTGACAACATGGATGCAGATCCTGCTTTGTCGATCTTTGGACTTCTTTTTGCCTTTTTTGCTGGCATCCTTTCCACTTTTCTTGTCGCTGGATGCAAATTGTTCATCAAACTTCAGAGCCACTGTCAGTTCTCCTTTGTACAACATCGGGGATTGGATTTGCGACTAAAACAAGTGACAATTACAGCATTTTAGAAAGAAATCATAGATCTTGTTCCATTCAATGACAGAGTAAATTAATACCATGGCCCATTAATGTCATCGGTGAGACATTAAAACGACGAACCCCACCCCTCCGCAACCAACCATAAAATGAGTTTTCCGTGAAATAAACATCTCATCCCTTGGACTACTTCATAGTATATTTTGCTCTTGATTTAATGAACTCTAGATATACCGAATGGTATTTGGGTGATTCCCTTCAAATGGCATATGGATGATTCCCTTCAAATGACATATGGATGATGTCCTCAAGACACCAATAACTCGTCATGGAAATTTCATTAACCCCCCTCCCAAATCTCTGTTCAAAAGCGTTTTGGCATGCTCAGTATAGTAAACACCCGCGTATAAAAGCCTGTGAATTCTGCATCCAGCCTATTGTTCAAATACAATAGCTCATTGTCTTTTCTATTGTTTTGAGCAGGGATTTTAGCCTGGAAGGTTCTTAATTCACTGGTTCCTATATGCGGGTGTTTACTGTATTCAGCTCAGAAACAAATCACTGGTTTATCAGAGGACATTGATGTTTCATACGCCAATTGTCCACTCTCAATTACAGTAGAATTACACCATAGCAGATTCCATTATTCTAATACAATCAGATACCTTTTCTCGCAGCTCATACCACTCGGCACGACCTTGGTCCAACGCGTTATCCTCAATCTGCTCGTCCATTGGAACGACGACCTCGCCAAGGAATATGTTCCGTCCGAATCGATCGAAATTCCATATGGAAACAAACAGGACTCTGCTACGAAGATCAACCAACGACATTTGGTACTGTAAAAGGAGAACAAAAGAGTGAAGTGTGGAGGAAACAGAAGCAGTTGAAGCATGGAGATGCGACAACAAATCACAACGACGTTCAGTGATTTTTCTGGAACTTTATATGATATGAATGTTTGTATGTACCTATGTTATGTATGTTTTTATGTATGTATTTTATGTATGTATCATATGTTGGTATGTATGTTATGTATGTTTTTATGTATGTATCGTATGTTGGTATGTGTGTAGGTATGCATGTATTTAACTGTAGTGTATGTATGTATATCGGGTATGTTTGAGATTAGTGATATGATAATATGCTGACATCCATACAAAATGGCACTTCGCCGTGCAATAGCCAGGCTTCAAGGGCTCTATCAAAACTTCTAATTGACTTCGGAAGTGACTTAAAAGGATCGTAGGATAGAATTGGTAGTAAATACAATAGCAAGAGATGATAAATAAATATTATCAGACACTGCAGCCATTTTCTTATGTATGAAAAACGCCTTTACAGTTGAATTTAACCATCTTAATTACTGGCTATCTTACTGACCATCTCTAAGATGGTAGAGGTGAAACAATTGTCAGAAAATGTACTTACTTCCAATATTTCATCCCATGAAGGATTAACAGTCTTGTGCTTGACTTTTGTTTTCCTTTTGCTTGCTTTTGTTTTGTCTGGCAAAAGGTATGCTTTCACGTAACTAAAAAGGGGAGAAAACAATCTATTTGTCATAGATATTTGGGACAGGGAGAAGGCAGAGCCGAATGTGGAACTCCAAGAAAAACAGTTATCAAGTCTTCACTTATAATACTTGCATTATAAAAATGAAATAAAAAATAGATGGTGAAAAATTCGTGAAAAAATTTTGTTGATATTGTCTCAAAATTTCCCTGACATTGTCTGTGGAAGGGCGGAATAAATGATGCGGGCAAAATTTGCAAAGATCGTAAGTGACCCAAGACCTTTAATCTTTGTCCCCTATTGTAGCTAGATGTCACCTTTAACCTTTGTCCCCTATTGTAGCCAGATCATAAAATACTCACGGGTCAGAGATATTCTTTTTGGCGTCAGCAGCGGCAATATCTTTGGCTCTGAAGATGTGCACTTCCAAAGTGCTTGTTCCGGAAAGGTACTTCAGTGCGAATTGAATCTCGCCTTTGATTGGCACGGATCCGTAAATGGGCGAAATACCACTGTATACACTTGTCATACTTGCCAGACTCTCGCGACTTCCTCCTCCCTTTAAGAACCAATGAATTGGATCAAGGAAGGTACAACGTGAAATACAAGAAATCAAGTCAAAGCAGGCGACAATGGAACATGTTTTGGAGCAAAAGAACGTAAATGTCCTGGAACACAAGGGCATAAATGTCTTTGTCCAAAAAGCTTTCATGGGCCTAATTTCTGACATTCAGTCCAAATGGAGGATTGAGACCGAATACAAAAAGTTATAGTACTCTGAAGCAAAACAGGAGCAAAGAAAGCTGCCTAGATTCGTACTAATTTCCAGCTGTGTAAACTTACAAGCTTTGCGACTCTTGACAAATTGCTCTTCGGCACTCTGTGAGGTATTTCATCTTCTTCAAATTCGATTTCTTCCGGTGGAAATGTCGGGGCTTTGGAAGATTTGTCATCATCCTTGAAAAGCAATAAACAACACGAGTTGAATGAGAATTATTATCTTTTCTCTTCGTCACAAGCACCCTGGAGGACCCAGCGTGGTGTCCTGATATCGTGGTCCTTTTTTCGCATAAACTGTTGTTTCCCAGCAATAAAAAGGTTACAAACTTCTTTCTTCAAATATATTAAGCCCTCCGCATGCCTAAAACGCCTTCAGTTCCCTTTTTAGCTTAAAATAGCGAGATTCAGCGGTATATAAAAGTCAATAGAAAATAAATATTGGAACAAACCGCGGATACAACGACTTTGGGAACCACGCCACTCGGCTTTACGACAACATCGGTTGTAGATTGATCCGGTTTTGTAAACCGAACACGACTCGGCTTTGCAGCTGCGGTTTCGTCTTCCTCAGTTCCAGTTTCTTCTCGGACCATACTGAGCAGCCGAAAATTTCTGTCGTGGTCCTGCTGTCGGCTGACCGATTTAAAATCGGTTTTCGTTTTCTTTTCGGCTTCACCCGAACTCTGGATAATACTGACGACCTTTGAGGCAGCCTCGCTTCCCATAGACTGCAATGCAAGTTCCTTTGCAGATAGCTTCGGTTCCGACTTTTGGTCCCCGACATCTTCAGGCTGCTCCTCCACAACGTCATCTGCGAGACTCTCCTCCGCATCCACCAAGTCAGCACTGCAAATGAAATAAAATGACCAGATACCGAATACAATCCACAATCGTTGGAGTTAATTCAATTTCTAAACACTCATACCAGCTGTTGTAATCGCAAGAAATTATGAGATGTAAATAGAAAGACCATTGTAAACATCCGCATATAGGAACAAGTGGATAAAGAACCTTCCAGGCTGAAATCTCTGCTCAAAACAATAGAAGAGACAATAGGCTATTGTATTTGAACAATAAACTGGATGCAGAATTCACAGGTCCTTATATGCGGGTGTTTACTGTAGCCCAAAGCCAATCTAAACCATGCTTCTCCGGAATTTCCTCAGTGTTACAACACCTTGTACCCTCGTGCTTTTCGCTACATTCACTGCCATCCCCCTTTACACATCCACTCATAAAACACGCTACACAATATCACCACGTTAGTATCACAACGCCATACAAATACCTTGATATATTTGCATTTAATCTCAAAGGCACCATCATATTATTCCATTGGTCCGGGTTCTCAATCATGGCGTTCCAGAGGTCGATTTCACGCCCGGTAGAATCATCCCAGCTGGCCTGCATGATGCCCTTGCCAAGTCGGACCATGCCGATGCTGACGTCATTGTCTTCAAACACAACGATATCAAGACACTTTGATTGAAGGTCATCAAGAGGAATGCCACTGAACACAAACTCTTTTTCCCACAATGGCTCCGAGCTTCGCTTGAACAAGTCTGTCTTGAATTTCCACACAATCTTCGGTGGTTGCAAGAAACTAAAGAGAGAAAACATGATCTGTGGTATGATAATTGGTTCTAAACAATTTCAAACCAGCAAGAAAGTAGTATGATAATTGGTTCTACAAAAATTTCGAGCCAGCAAGAAAGTGGTATGAAAATTGGTTCTACAACATTTGAAACCAGCAAAAAAGTGGTATGATAATTAGTTCTACAAAAATTTCAAACAAGTAAGAAAGTGGTATGATAATTGGTTCTACAACATTTCAAAGCACCAAGAAAGTGGTATGATAATTGGTTCTACAAAATTTCAAACCAGCAAGAAAGATACAATGCTGTACGTTACCACTTGCAGTAGGTACTGGGAGAAACACCCTTGGAGTGAACAGGAAGATTTCTGGCTCCCTTGATATTGCATTTCAATTGGCATTTTTTCTTCTTCTTGTCAACAGCAGCATCTGGAGATACGAGCATCAAACCGAGGCGAAGAAGAGGCTCCTACAACAAAGCAAATGATCCGGATCGAGGCTGTTTGGGTCACGTGACTTTAACAAACTGTAATCTCATTCATATTCAAAGGAATTAATTTCAATGAAAAAATATGCTGGAATTTGTTTGGATATGAAAGGGTATTGCAAGGTTCTGGTTCGTGAACAAAACAATTAAATATCTTACCGAAGCAGCAAGCGGCTCTACGACTGGGACAGATTGGACAGTCGGAGTGACAACATCCTCTTCAACTGGAGCAATGTCTATTCTGAAAATCAATTATTTGAATTAAATCATTACTTGGTCGCCACAACAACTTAAAAAGCTGCAAACTTTTGAAAATAAAAACAGCAATATCAAAAGTCGAATCCCAATACAACTCTATCAAAAAAATTAAAAGTTTCAAGAGATACTCTTTTAAATTGACTGCAAACTATGCATGACAGTGGAATTTCCATGTAACGGATACCTATTGGATCCGTGAAATTGTGAGTTGAAGAGAGGTTCCCGCTGTATAAAAGGTGCTTTTGTAAATATATGACCAACTTTTTGCAAAATTTTGTAACAAAAATATTTGCCCGTTGTATAAAGGTATCCGTTAACGGAGTTCTCTACGTATGAAGCAGCTCAAACAGCCAAATGTTTGGTGCAGTACACTTGAAAGTTAACAACAAAGTGCGTACAATCAGACCCCATTGTATAAAGATTGTTCAAAAACACAAAGCAACCTACCCTTTCCTACTGGTCATGCTATCCCTCAATGGAACACTAAATTCGACCCAAATGCCAGGGTGTTCCAACATTGCCTTCCAGACAGTCACTTCTTTGCCACTACAGTCGTGCCAATTTTGGTCCCCGCGACCGACACCCACTCTGATACCGCCGAGGAAATCGTTCGAGCTCGGCTCATGATCCCAAACTGTCAGTTCCAGCACCCTGAATTCCAACTCTTCAAGGGAGACTCCGTTGTACTCGAACTTCTCGTTCCATTTTGGATCGAGCGTGCCCTTCTTGAACGTGCTCTTTCTCTTCGACTTTCGAGTTCGATCGGGAAGAAGGTAGCTGAAATGAAACCGACTCCATTAAAATTAATTAAGAGCTAAATAACAGCACTCGAACTGACACCGATAGGACTCGAGCCTATGAAAAGCATACTAAACCGTTCTATTTAACAGTACAGTCAAATAAACAGTTAAAGTCAAAGTCATTATAAAGAACAATCGTGCGTTATTTTTAATTAGTACTAAATTGTATCATTTAGTACGGAAATGATATAACTTGCTTGTTCTATTTGAGCTGAAGATTACAGGGTGCAGACAAAGACTAGCTCAAAACTAAAGAACTGGCTTGCTATACGACGGGACTGGAGCTTATGCTTACCTTTTGACAAATGGATTGGAAAGACTTTTGGCATCGGCAGCTCGCAGTTCCTTCGCTTCTTTCACCTCAACCAGCAGCTTACCAATGTCACCGTCTATTGCTTCGTACTTCAAACCGATAGTAAGTGTTCCTTTGTAACCAGGTCCACTGACACTCACTGGTGCCTAAGAAAGAAAGCAAGGAATGATACACGATACAAAGCATGTGATATGATTTCATTTGTTATAGATAGCACAGAAAATACAACTGATTAATACAACAAGAACTGATATACAAAGAGCGTGTTATGGTTTCATTTGTTAAAGACAGCACAGAAAACACAATTGTTTAACTATTTAACGCAACATAACTGATCTAAAACTCTCCACAGACTACAACCTCCATGTTACTACAGAATGTTACTATGCTATAAACACCTAGAGTTAGATTTGCACTACAAGTAAAGCCTTGATATAGCTGTTGTTGTTGATGTTAAAATAGCTTGAATTTACTCACAAATAATTTGCAAAAGCCATTTACATCATCAATGTCTTTTTAATAAAACGACAACGACTCTTACCATTTCCTGTAAAGTGTACCATATTGGCTCATGACTATCCAACGAGTGTCCACTGTTGACGTACTGTGCAATCTGTACTTGTACCTCACCGAGAAAGTCGTTATGTCCAAACTTCTCATTGTTCCAAATTGAAACTTGCAATGTTCGCTTCATCAACTCCTTCTCCCCAATCTTATACTGCAAAAACCAAGTACATTATCATCAGAGCAGATAAACACTCAATGCCGTAACAGAATGTAGTATACAGTATAACAATGCTGTAAAAGGTGCATAATTAAGGTACTTGGACTAAAGAAACGTGGAACAAGAAAGACAAAAACTTTGTAATTTAGGTCCTATCTATGCATGGAAAAACACCCTTCAGTGAACCAAGTTCGTTCTCGTCTACCAGATTCTATCTACCTTTATCTTCTCATTCCACTCTGGGTTGACCGTTTTCTTCTTAAAACTGGTTTTCTTTTTGCTGTCCTTCGATTTGTCAGGCAGTAAATACGTCTTGACATAGCTAGAAGAGAGCAATGATAATTCTAATAATTCTAATATAATAAATAATGGTATAACATTCAAGATCAAGAACAAAATGAGCATAATTACACAACTTTTAAGCTAGTCTTCAGAACTCTCTCTCTCTCTCTCCCCCCTATCTTTAATTAATGTTTCATGCGTTACTCTTCAAAGCTATCTCTCTGTCCCCCCCCCCACCCTTCCCTTCTGCCAATCTAAGTAGAGTATGCTGTGTTGGATAAAGGGCGTGAAAACTTACGGATCTGAAAAATGAGATTTCCTGTTGGCAGCAGCGATGTTCTTCGCCTTGCCGACGTATACTTCGAATACCCCAGCTATGTTGTCATATTGAATAGAGAAGAGCATTTCGCCTGAAATGGGCACGGAGCCGTAGCCACCAGCATCACTGTATATACTCATCATGCTACCGTAGCTTTGCTGTGAAATGAATGAGACGTGGAATAATTAGATCATGGTAAGAACCAAGCAGTAAGAGCGAGAGATCTTGTGGGAGGAGCGTGTTTTTTGAAAAAAATGTGCTGAAATGAGCGAGGCTATATTATAAGAAATTCTGCTGCTAATATTGGGGAAATAGTTAAGCTTATTTGAATTGGCATATAACGTCTGAGATCAAAAGAGATGAAGAGATTTTCAAGAAAAAACGATTAAAAGTCTTTATGATAAATATTGCTGCTTGTGCCAGAGAAAGGAAGGAATTAAGAAGATATTAACGTGATGTTTGTCATGAAAGGACTTGTAATGTGAAAAAATGAAGCAAACATTTAAAGAAAGATAACTAGAAGAGAAGTTATAGCAGAAGTCGTAGAGAACAACAATAAATGGGGCATAAGTAGGGACAATAAATCAAATAAAACAATACCAAGCTGTGTTGATCTGGTTGTTTAAACCTCGGTCTCAAAGATGATGCCTTAGCGGTGGATGAATCACCAAAGGATGATGCCGAACCCGTAGATAGGATTGAGTCCTGTAAGATAATCAGAAGCGTTAATTACTGATCAAAACCAATATTGAAGCTAACACAATACAACCTGGATATCTCAAACAATTATAGGAATGCGTTCGCTCTGTCGAGGCAGCATTTCATACACGCTGGTGTAAATACGAGAAAGATACAACATCTTACCGATTTGGGCTTTCTAACAGGAATTTCTTCCTTTGGTTCATCGATCCTTTCCACAAGTATGGGAGGCAAAGCGGTAAAGCTAGAAGACACAAACACGAGAGACATCGGACCTCCTGTCATTATCTGATTCCGCATTGATAAACAATGCACTGAGTTGGGCCGGTCAGGAGGGTGACAAAGAATCTGCAGTAAAAAACCTCGAACAAAATCCACTACCGCCCACCTTTTAACGCTTTCAATGCTCGATCTCAAGGCTATTGTTGCTGGTATAATCTGATTCGGTTCCTCCAACATTCTTTGCCACGTCAAGCATTCCTTGTCGTTGGAATCGTCAAATGCTTGATCGGATGTGCCTCGGCCTAGTCGCAAAGCGCCGATGAAATTCTTCTTATTTCCCGCTGCAGCATCGTGTACTGAGATCTGAAGTACCTTGCATGACAAATCGTGAAATGTCAGGCCGTCAAATAAGAATTCCTGGTCCCAGTATGGATTCAATGTACGTGACTCAACCGATGTCTTGTGCTTGGCATCTTTGCTTTTACTTTTCGTGGGCAGGATCGTTCTGAAAGATACAAAAATGACCCGGGCCATCAAACGCCTGGAAATTGCATGATTTGACTTCTTAGCCTCGATCTGATGTATTAGCCTCGATCTGATGTCTTGGCCTCGATAATAGTTCTAAAATCAGGGAAACGAGGTCGATTTCTCATTGATTAGACAAGACATCCTGACTCAATAATACAAGCTAAAACATGTCCTGTGCTGTATCGTGTTGTACCGCTATGGCATGTTGTTGCCTAGATAAACCATATGGCCAGAAATCAATTGTTCTATTGCATTGCATTAGAATTTTATTGCATTGCAGCATCCAAAGCGTTCATCTGGAAATACACAAAACGCATGTATGTGCAAAGCGCATCTCAACTTACAGCTTGCAAAATGGACTGGTACTTTCTGTTCCCTCCAGGTCCTTGGCTTCGATGCATTTGACAACAAGCTGACCGGAAACGGGGTCTGGTGACTTCTGCTGCCTCTGCGAAGGAGCTCCACCAGGGGCAATGTACATGATTTCAAATGACAACTCTCCAACTGGTCTTGAAGAACTTTGAGTCTTGAGCTGTAAAAAGTGATCGGTAAACAATCATCGCAAAATCTTACACGACTCATACATCAATCTTTCATGAAATAATTGACAGGTTTCGCCTGCATTAGAATGCTTCAAAAAAGGAGTACTCAAGAAGTATACTGCTTTCAGAAGTACTCAAATGTCCAGGTATCACAGGCATTAAAAAGGCACCCAAATTACTAGCTCTTGTAAAAAGGTGTGGAAGATATTAAAGTCTTGCGCAGAAGAATAACCCACATGAAAGAAAACAAAGAGCTAAAACAGAAAACTAAAACTCCTTACCTTCTCTGACAGTTGATACATCTGGGGAACTGGGTTTTCGAGCGAGTACCCTGATGCTATGTAATCGGTCACAGAGATTTGCGTCTCCCCAAGGAAGACATTCTGTCCCAGCATGTCATTGTGCCAGACAGAAACAGACAAAGTCTTACTTAACAAATCCTCGTAGGCAATCTTGTACTGCAATGAAAAAATCACACACATTCAATGCTGACAAATGTTACATGCTTGACAATTAACTGTTTAAGTCAGCATAATACATCGACCATCGCGAGGGATGGTTCATACAAAAAATATAAATTAAAATAGCTTTGAAAATGAGAAACATAGCAAAACATTATAACTACTAAATACTACTAAATATAACTACTAATAACTACTAAAGCTTTTCGTCTGACACTCATCGGAGTAGTACGTCAGAAAGAGAACGAAAATGAAAACCTAACAAATAATTATACCCAGAAGAGGATCGAAATTGACCAATCAGAAAAGAGGTGACAATGAGTCGTATTGTTTGACATTGTATTGTTTGACAATAAGCTACATTACAAGGCAAGGGGGGTAGTTATTGGTAAAAATCGCTTTCTTACTGTCAAGATCTCGTCAAAGATAGGATCAAGGGTGTGCTTCTTGATTTTCGTCTTCTTCTTATTCAAGCGGCTTTTGTCTTGAAGTAAATACGTTTTCACGTAGCTGAAATGAATTTTGAAAGAGATGTGACCTCCTGAAATCACATTGCTAGATTGATTTTGAGCAAAATATATATAATTTCGGGGGATCAAATTCAAATAAAAAGCTTTCTCCACCAAAACAATTTACTTTGAAAGAGATATGATCTCCTAAAATGACATGGCGTTAGATTGATGATAGGAAGTGAAGATTCTCTATTAATGAGAAGAATAGATGATTTTGAGGAGTTGCGTACAAATAAATAAAACAATTATAAACATTACCCCCTGGCAATAAACTGTCTTACAATGCCTATCCATGAATAATTTTGTCCTTTTAAGGGTGTAAGCATCAGAATACCTGTGAGTGGGGAAGCTTTAAGTACTTACGGATCTGAGGTTTTCTTTCTTGTGTCAACAGCCACGAGTCCCTTTGCTTTGTGAACCTGCACTTCGAAGTGCTGCGAGCTGGCTTCGTACTTTAGCCCGAGAAAAATTTCCCCAGCCACTTTGACCTGCGGTCTCTGAGCCTCGTACACGTCGTCGCTTCGATTGGAATCGAGGCTCTCGTAGCTTTCCTGACAAAGGAAATATTAGATTGTTAAAGAAAACATCATGGTTTTTGAACAAATAAGATGGCAGGAATGTCCTAAAGTTACCTTTTATATAATCTTACAGTAAGAAACATAAAATCGTACATCTGTCAAGATTCTGTCAGGCTGAGATTTTTGCTCAAAACAATAGAAGAAACAATAGGCTATTGGATTTGAACAATAGCGAAAACAATAGACCATTGTACGTTAAAAATAGGCTGGACGCAAAATTCGCAGGTTCTCATATGCGGGTGTTTACAAAATACCACACATCAACCCCCTGAAAACATAGAGTTCTCAAGCATCATTCAATAGACAGCTTAGGTTCTCAAGGAGGGGCGCATGTGTTTACTCACAGCTGCTGACATGGGTCTCTTTTCGATTTTCTCCTTGCGAATGTACTCATCGAAAATAGCATCGACGTCACTTCCGGTCTCAGCTTTGTGGCCTTTTACTTTCCCAGTTTCGTGATCATACGAAACTAGAAAACAAGAAAAACAGTACCTGAATCAGATGATAATGTAACAATTCGAAGCTGTGAAGGCGCGTAAAATGTTGTGCGTGAGGAAGAGGCTGGCGTGTTATGAAAGTGAGGCAGCAGTTGGGTTAGCGAGTTACCGTGGTTACAAACGAAATGTCGCATTAGTAGTAGCAGTTGCGACTGAAATATTACAAAAAGAAAAATTAATTCAACATTTACAAAGTCAAGCTGGTGTATGAAATTTCGCAATGAAAGTTTTGCTTGAATTTTATAATAATAATTTACATCCATAAAGAACACTACATTGGTTGTTACTCAGAACTTCACGCTACTTCAATCATCAGACAGCCAAATTTAACTACTTATGTTCGATATAAATACAGCACAGGGTTATTTAGGTACACTACAGTGATATGGTATCAGTTTTACAGGTATTTATAAAGGCAGTGGCACTATTGAGGGTGCCAAGATGAGGTAACGCATGCGTGTTGTCAACCAAGCAGAGCTTTACGGCTTGTTAGTTCGGAGCAAAACAGGAAGCAAATTCATAAAATTCCAATTACCTTCTTTCGCATTGTTCTCTACTGTGACAGCAATATCCTCCTGTGATTGGCTGCTGTGCTCTACTTCCTTCTTGGAAATTACTTGTACCTCAACTTCAGCACCTCTCGAATAAAACGATGGAAATTCGGGATTTGTTTTCAAAGAAACAGCTCCGTTATCTGTTTCTTTCTCCTCGTAGAAAGCGACGACCTCCTTCACTGTCGGCGACTGTGCGTCATTCTCGGCATATTCATCACCTTGCTTGTCTATCTCCTCTTTATATTTACGATCTTCATCATGTCCATCATCGTTCAGCTCTAACTTCTCAATTGCAATGCCAATTTGAGTATCTCTTCTTTCATCCTCTACAAAATCTTCCGACTTTATAACTTCTTGGCAATTTTGCTCTTCATTATCCAAGGGAATACCCTGCTCTTCATTCATAAGAGGAAGATCATCTTCCTCCTCGCTCTTCAAATAAATATCCACCTCCTCTTCATTATGAAAACTAACATCTTGCTCTTTTTTCGAAGCACGATAATCTTCTTCAAATGAAACATCATCTATCTCTCCAGCCTCTTTCTCAAACTCTGCAGCCTCTACTTCATCTCTTTTCGCGGCACTGGTATCGGGCACAACGTGTCCTGCTTCCAAATTATCTTCCACCGCTCCTACATCGCTTTCAACACCTTCAGTTACTATTTCATCCGCTAAATCAGTAGGATCCAACTCAAGTGGCTTTCTCGGCTCTATATCAAGGCTTCTGTCTTCTTCAATGGTGTCATAGCCATTGCTCTTACGGCTTCTCTCTAGCTCAACTTTGATTTCTTCAGTATCTGACTTAATTTCCACAGATATCCCTCTTGCAATTTCAGCATCACCAACAACGTCGTTTTTCAACTCATCTCTCCCAACGATCAATCGATCCTCGCGGCCGTGTTCAAAACCTTCATCTTCACTGTTCGAGTCTTCTTCAAATGGATTCTTGAAATCAGCGTCAATTTTGCATTTATCAGACGATGGAGAAACAATATCGCGTGAAACTGCAGGAAATTATTGACGACAACTTAGGCCAGGAAAATCCGAGTCTCGCACACGCTAAATTCATTTTAATTACTCATAAGCAATCAGGAATAACTGGGGATTGCATTAAAGAGAAATAACATGAGTCACGAGACGCAAGTCAAACAGGTTAACTTATTAGGGTGCAGCCTATATTGTTACAGCCTTAATGTGAGAATAACGCATGTTTTACTCGACTTACCAACAGCTGGCTCAAATGGTCTCTCTTCCGGTGTAGCCATGGTTTCCGCCTCACTCCCAGCGTGCTCAAGCTCGGGCTGAGCTTTCTCTAATGTCCGAGTGCGTTGGTCTTGCGGTGGCGCAGTTACTTGCAAAACGAATCCAAGCCTTGAAGGTTCACTGTCTTTGTTCTCAACATTGGGTGCTTCTGAATCTGATTCAACTGAATCTGAACCTGATACTTTGATTGCAGGTTCTATTTCGACAGCTTCACCCTCTGAAGCCGGTTTTACATCAACTTCAAAACCAGCCTCGACATCAGCCTTGAGCTCAGCCTCAACATCAGCTTTGAACTCAGCCTCGACATCAACGTCAAAGCCAGCCTCAGCACCAGCTTCAAAGCCTGCCTCAGCACCATTCGCTGGGCCAACAACATGAGCAATAGAGTCAGATTCAATTTTCGCTTGATTCTGCTCAAAATACTCCTGCATCCCATTTCCACCTTCCACATCATGTTCAACGTCACCAACCTCAACCTCGATGTTCGCGGCTTTACTAAGCAAAGTAGCCTCGCTTTCATCCCTCTCTTCCTGCACGATATCTAGGCCTGCTACTGCTGCCTCGCTTTCATTATTGATATTATAAGCTACTTTACCTTCACTTATAATTACATCTCCATCCTCTTTCTGGTCGACAAGCACGTATTCTTTGTCCTGTGAGGTTGCAGAAGCCCCGTGCGGTCGAAATGTCTTCTCAATCGTATACTCTGGAAGTCAAATGCAAAAACAATCAGAGCTGCTACGCCGAGAAAAACAAGGTCAGAGAAAACGTAAAGTTGGAGCTACACGATAAAAGAAAATTGTCTCTCTTGCATTGAAGTATCTTTGAATTAGTTACCCAATTCTCCAAAATCAATATAGTAAATTATAATACATAATGATTTTATATTTTATTATAATAATTATCATAAATTATAATTATTTACCCAATTCTCCAGACGTGACAAGCTCATCTTCAGATTTTCTTCGAGATTTTGATAAATTGCGTTTCATGCCTTTCCCTTAAAAAAAATTGAAATAAAATGACTTAACATAAAATTACATCACTGATAATCATAAAAATGCAGTAAAGATGTATTTCTAAATGCTTACGTCTTCGTACAAACTTCTTCAGCAAGGAGCTACCATATTGAACCTTCTTCTTTTTCGGAAGACTGTCGTAAAACCAAGCACCAGACTCGGCTTTTATCTCCCTGATGCAAACAGAAAAAAACGTCTAACAAAGTTCAAAAGTTACATTCAGACCCACTACATTGCGTCCTTGTTCTTCGCTCGTAACTCGCTCAAAGCTAGACTCTGAACCTCAACCGAGCGAGCAAAACGAGTTAGGCACAGGGACGCAACGTACTGAGTCCAGCTCAAAACAAGGGAGTAAAAACAAGTGGGGCACAGGGACGCAATGCAGCGATTCTAGCGAATGATAATGATTGATAATGATTCTACGATTGAATGAATAGTCAACAGTGATTCAACTCTAGTATGCACCAAACCCCTCCACTGATATCATTCATTCAAATGACGATGAATTATGATCGACTGTTGAAAACAAACCTTTCCTTGTGGCACATGGTGCAGATCCACGTCGATTGAGACAGCGGTTTTCTGCAATTTCTACAAATCTTTTTTCTGCACCACGGACAAATTGAGCCTCTATTGATGACCACCCCAAGAGGACCGCAGCACCTAGCACACACCCTGCCGTAAAATTGCTCTTTTCCATCTTGAATACCTTGCTCTCCTAGTTCGTCTAATTCCTTCTTCAACGTCCTGAAAAAATTCGAAATGACATAATTATACATATGTCGTAAGATCATAGCTAATTGGTGAACTGCACAAACAAATGGCCTAAATATTCACGTTCTTACAAGGTTCGTGTGTTAGCTATAGACTAGTGAAATAATAACCACCGAGTCTGCATCCCGATGACGTAAGGTGTTTTGGTCTGAGATCCAAGACCCCTGATTGTGGTTAGCGTGACGTAGGTTCCTGTGAGAGAACAAGTAAACAAAACACAGGGACGCAATGCAATGATTCTCTTCTGACGTCATCAACCACTGCTCCTCACAACAACACCAATACCATGCTCAGGTCTAGAACAACATCAACCTCGAACGCGAACCCAGACCTCTTGCGCTTTGCTAACAATGGCACTAGCTCCTATCTGTAGCTTTAGTGTCAATTTATTTCGAGTAATTATGCAAAAAGCTACATGAAGTTACGAACATCTTCCTCCAAGGTAACCCTACCCCTACCCCTAACCCTACTCCTAACCCTAAGACCAATGCCTCAGCCTTTAGGGACACTGTCATGTCATATACGTTCCTGCGCAGTACCAATAATTACGCCACTGCGCATGTTGATCATCTTTCTCCTCTCCTGCGCTTGCGGTTAATTGTGCATTCTTCTTCTCCCATTCTTATCTTTTCCCATTATTTCACCCTTTATCATAGGCGCCGACTTTTGCTTTTCCCAGGGGGGGCTCAAAATTGAAAAAAATGGGAAAGTAAAAAGGTAGAAAAATTCCCTTTCACTTTTAATAACGTACAATATACATATGTATTATGTATAATAAAAAAACAAAACATTGCAATAAAACAGATATAACATCATGGTCTACATGGTCTGATTAGTGTTTCTTCGATAAAATAAACATGTTTTTCAGATCCCAAACGAAATTCCCAGGGGGGGCTAAGCCCCCCCATAGAAATTTCCAGAGGGGGCTTGAGCCCCCAAGCCCCCACGTAGTCGGCGCCTATGCCCTTTATTAATAACGAACAACAGGAAACCAAAATAGAATCAACGTGGTAACAATCAAGACTGCTGCAACAAGCCGTCTGCACGCTATTGGACAAGTTTTTGTCGGCTCAAGTATTTGTACATATATAGGACGCGCTTTACACCAGGTAAGCCTATCCGTACAAATATTTGTCCTAGTCCTTATAACCACAGAAAGACTTGCCCTAGCTCGCAACTTGAACAGACATATAATTGTACGGGTGTAAGGCTTGTAGATTGATTCCCCCCACCTCCAGAGTTTCGCCCACCAACTGCCACGCCCACTCTGGAAAAGGAAGTAAATTGAAAAACTTGACCATGCAAAAGAAAGTGAATTTGCTCAGCCAGACTCGGGGCATAATTTATTTGAACAGGAATCTTCCTTTGTTTCAAAATCTTCAACGTAGTAATAAATATTTCCGATGGCATTCAAATGAGAGTTTTAACAATTGTAAACATAGCATATTGACGACCAGCTACCCAGCAACCGAACATTTTAGCCATTTCCCAATTAATGCAAAATAATTATACATGGTCTACTGGTATATCTGGTGTTATATATTTGAAAATATGACGGAGCCAGGCAAAATAAATGAAGGAGCATTTCACTTTTCATTCAAAAAATTTGAACAACTTAATATTTGTTGGACCGAAACCAAACCCTCTCGTCGCGGAAGAGGTTTCGTCTGCAATTCTATAGCACAGTCAAATTTTATGTTTTTTTGTTGTCTTCAGAAAACAACAAAAATCCCGTTCCCAAACGAAGTAATAAGCAGAAACTATTGCGAATAATAACAAAATACAAATTTGTTCTTCACGCCACATGACAAAACCGACAAAAATGGCCTAGGCAAAATAAAAAGCACCTACTGTAAACGCGTTTGTTCCTGGTGTCTTATTTCGTCATCTCTTTTGAGAACTTCGTCAAGGATTTCTTTCTCTGTTGCAGTTAGTTTATCAACTTCATTCTTAATTTCAAATACTTCAGGAACGCAAAGATCATCCTCGTCTTCTGGGGAATCCATGACTCTTCATGACTTACCAGACATGACTCGCTCCACTGGACCTTTACTGTTTATTTTAACTTTCTTTCCTCCCCCACCCACCGCCTTGCACAGTAAGCATTTCCTACTTCTCCCGCTAACACGCGAGCATCGCAGAATACACGCGGGATCAACATTTCTCATAACAATGACGTCATGATGAACATTAAAATCAATTTCTACTTGTGACAAACAAAGAAGAATTGAAGAGAAAAGACAGCAACGTTAATTGTCTTATTTATTCTTTGCAAAATACCTACATATTCATTTGTCTATAATTGTTTACGAATATAAAGCTGAAAAAGGGAATATCTAACATGTTTTGAAATTTATTTCTCAAAAATATAGCTTAAACAAACACAAAATTATTTATTCATAATTGCATATTTAATTATTCATTCAATAAAAATATATATGGTAATAAAAAATGATGTGGATTTGTTGTTTGTGAGAATGTGGAAAAATGAGGTGATGACACAATGAAAACGTAAGAATAAATAAAACTAAATAAAATGCATATTTTGTCCAATAAAAGTCTTTGAATTTAGATAAGTGAGTATGTAGGATAATAATTAATCATCATCATTATCACTGCCTTGTGAAAAGTTTATGCCACACCTTTGCTCAATGACACTTTTTGAGGTGTCAAATGCAATGCACTTCAACCCGGAGTTAGCAATAGGAAGGGAGCGACCAATCCTCCATTCCTTGGAGTCAATGTTGTAGATCTCAACATCAGAACACTCGCAAGCGTCAACAAATTCATCATCATCATCATGTCCTCCGGCATACAAGCTCCGCATTCCCCCGAGGACGTAGATGTCCCTCCCGACCGCACAAGCTGTTGCAAATGACCTCGGAATTGAAGCGTCTGTGATAGCCTTCCATTCATCCGTGCCAATGTCGAAAACCTCCGCAGAGCAATAGAATGACCACATTGCGTACTCCCCACCAAATACATATATCTTATCTCCGATCACGACCCCACTTGCAAATGCTCTCGCCGAATTCATTGGAAATATCTTGGCCCATTCGTCACGATAAGCGTCATATCGTTCCACATTTGCAAGTGCCATGCCACCAGGCCCGTATCCCCCAATTGCATACAAATGCACATGGGACACAACACAAGCTCCACGTCTCGGCACCTTCAAACTCTGGACCTGCACCCACTGTTTCATACTCTTGTCCTTCTTCAGAACATCTTTCAAGTACACATCCTGGCTTCCTCCCCCGACCACATAGATTTCCCCATTCAAAACAGCGGCTGAATGGTTGCTCAGTGCCTTTGGCAGATCCGAAGATACAAACCACTGGTTGGTAGCAAAATCGTAGCACTCTACTGACTTCAACGGCTTGCCATCGAGCTCTCCCCCAATGGCATAGAGATAACCATCACACAATACAACAGCAGATTTGTTTCTCTCACATGACATAGAAGCAAGTGGGTACCAAATCTCTACATCTGGAATATAACACATTGCATCCTTGGAACTCAGCTCATCTTGAGTTCCTCCGCAAGCAATTATAATGTTGATCATGTCGAATGAGCTACGTGGACTACACAGTGGAGTCTCCAGCATTGTTCTCCTATCTCGCATGGTTTGAAACTCAATGGCATTCAAGACGAGTTTCTTGCACTCTTCATCTTCCATGACACCTTTAATTTTCACGACTTTATCAAAGATGTAATACTTATTGATAATTGGCAATCTAATATGCTGTAACAGCTTTGGCAGGTGAGTAGATCTCTCTTCTTCATCTCGCTTTATCCAATTCACCACTGCTTCAAATACCCTCTCTTCACAAACAACATTTAAATTATCCCTGCTTATAATGTGCACAACTTGGTCCACATTCAAAGCAAGAAACTCGTTTGACTGACTGACACTTACGAAATGTCTGCACACGTATTTATCGGCGCTTTTCTTTAGCGAAACACAGTTGAATTCATCGGCAAGTGAAGATATTGATAAACAATTCGAAGCGCAGAGCTTTTTCTCGTAGAAACGACAGACTATGTCCTTCAAATTGGTCATTTGAAGAAAATCAGATGCAGCGATCAGCTCCCTGACATTCTCCTTGTGCACGCATACCTCTCCGATGTACATGAATTGCAGTAGGTCCTCCATAATTGCTGGAGGAATGGAATTGCTCAGGTCAAGTTTCACACCAGGACTGGCCAGGTCGTCAGAGACAGAAAAATAGTCCCGAATATAAGGACTTGCCGCACAGAGAAAGCTCTTGTGCGCAAAAAATTCCTTATCACGGCATAGTAGGACAACATCGCACATATATGTTCGCTTTCTGTACCCATTTAAAGTGTTCACGAGCTGTGTGGCGTAGTTTTCTTGCTTGAACCTCTCACCGTCACAAGCCATCTTCGTTTGCTGGTCGAAGGAAGGAAAGAAAATAGCCTGGAGCATGTTACAGCAGGGGTCTCACTGCACAGGCCCGTTTTCCGCCCACCTTTGCACTGGCTTGGCGAAATCAAGCTATTATAAAGAAAGAATAAAAAATATCAACAAATAGTAGAAGTTTCCTTAATCATAATCACATCATCAAAATAAACCAAAATTCTACAATTCACATTAAAAAGAAACCATCATTGATTGTTATGGTCTTGTAACAAAAAAATTGAGCAATTAAAGTGTAAAATTTATCAGTGCTTATAAACAAGATATCTGCAAATTAACATTTATTATCCATTATAATAAACTAACTCTCTCTAAAAATATACACTATTATATACTCTAAATCAGTACTATTCTCTTTATTCAAAAGCAGGTGAATTTAAAACTATAATATTATTTAACAGCAGAAGGTATTGACTTGACTTCTGTGACCTTGACTTAAATTGACCCATGTACAATTCAAGAAGGGTTTAGAAAACTTCTACTGAATTAGAAATATACAATCTACTAAATCACAACTAAATATTAAAGAACTTTATTCATTCTATATAGGTAGTTTTTATACACTTATATATGTGTTCATTGTAAAATTAAACTAGTTAAACCGCTTCTCACTGGTTAAACCGGTTCTCATTGATTAAGCCTGTTCCCAATGGTTAAACCGGTTATTGACGGCTGCCAACTTTAAACATGATGTACGATTACAATTAATATCAATAAATCATCTATATAAATAAATCAAGTCAATTACTTTAATTACTACATTTTATTACATTAGAAAACTAAAAGGAAATTCAAAGTGTGTAGTGCAATTTGCAATACAACATTCCAACTTCAATTGAGCTGGGAAATAAGCTGGCTGCTAAGCTGGCCCCGCAAATAAGAATCCACTTTTAGAAACTTTCAGGCTCATACTTTCAAAATAACAATGGGAAAAGAATAGGAGATATTTGTAACCATGAAAAACCTGTTTCTTAATTGCGGAGCTTATTGTATGCCCCGTTCTCTAAGCATATCACCATTCACATAACCTCAGATTCCTTTGCGTCAAGATGATACACGATACACCGTAAAATAAGAAGCGCATGGCGCTACAGCAGCGTAATACAGCAGCACTAGCTGTTGTGATAACGTAATACAGCAGCGTAACATAGAACATGTATCACGTTATGTTTGCCACTGATCAGCATACCAAGTCAGTATGGAAGGGTGATTGCCGCTTCTTCGAGTTTTCTTTCGCTTGTCTTTGTTCCACTTGTCGAAACAGTTGTGCCCGCTGGCCAGGATGAGCTGCTCTTTGAGTTGCCCTGTGTTGCCTCGATTCAGCGTCATTTGCATAGGAACGAGGTAGTCCAGGGCGTCAGAAAAGCAGCGAATGTTGGAGAGGGGTGTCATGGACATACTATCGCAAACAATCATACAACCAAACGTCGTGCCGAGGTACATGTAGTCTTCAACAACAACGAGAGTCTTTATCTGCGCATTTGACACTGTGGAGGAGAGAACACATGGGTGATATGCAAGCATACGAGTCATAGATTGCCATTATCTAGACCGCTCTGTCTGTTTAACATTGAGCACTGTGAAACAGACGGTCAAACAGAGTAAATCAAGTAAATAGTAAAGAATAGCGAAGTAAATTAGTTCTGACTCGTACCGTATTTCCTCGATTAAGCGCCCCCTCGATTAAAGGCCCCTCGAATAATAGCACCCCTCGCCAAAATCGATTAAAGGCCCCTCGAATAATAGCACCCCCTAAAAGTGCCAAAATTAACAAACGCCCCGGGGCGTTTAATCAAGGAAATACGGTAAGCACATAAGTTCATATTATAAATGGGGGCCTACCTTGAACGGCTGTTTGTTTCGCTGCAGACTTGAAAGAATTCACTACAAGTAGTAAAGAAAATGAATAATGATGATAAAGTTAAAATTAAAAAATAACAAATAATGATGAAATTAAACATACAGATATTAAATACAGTCTACTCTCGATAAGTGGAACCCCGGATAAGTGGAACTTTCGTTTAGTGGAACCAATTTTTTCGGTCCCTTGGATTTGCATCAACAAACCTATAATTCGGATAAGTGGAACATTCGATAAGTGGAACCATTTTTTTCGGTCCCGTGCAGGTTCCACTTATCGAGAGTAGTCTGTATAGTTTTAGAATACGAATACGAACACTTAAACATGAAAAACCACCAAAGGGACGCGAAACATGAAAACTTTAACATTAAAACTTACGATTATTATCGGGTTTTACTTGTGAGACGTCGAAATTCGCCACGATTTTCCGCTTATCGACGTTCCAACGAGAAACACACGTGCCAGGATACAAAACGATCCAGACCGAGGCAGCCTCATTTTCAGAAGAGCTCACTCCATCTGCAGGGCACGGTGGGTGGTAATTGGACCGAAATACTCGTCTCGTCTCCATGAATGATACACTGAGTTGCTTGATAGCTGGGTTGTTGATATCACCCTCCTTGGCAGACATCAAGTGGACCTGAGAAAAAACACAAGTTGATACAATAAACACCCGCATATAAGAACCTGTGAATTCTGCATCCAACCTATTGTTCAAATACAATAGTCTATTGTCTCTTCTATTGTTTTGAGCAGGGTTTTCAGCCTGGAAGGTTCTTAACTCACTGGTTCTTATATGCAGGTGTTTACTGTAGTAACAACGACAGCGGAGAAAAGTCATTGGAACACATTGTCCACTATTCTAGTTACTGTCTTGGAGAAAGTGGGTTAGAAATGCACAAATCAGCTTACAACTTCATTCCCTGTGAGTGCAAGTCCATTGCCACTTCCAATAAAACAATGTTGTTGTCTTCACTAGACATTTTAGGCAGGGAAATGGCTGTGAAAACCTGATTTTTCACCTAACCTAAATGATCTCACTGGTATTATATACTTTCGAGCAAGGAGATTGAGAATCTGAGATGGGAGTAAAAATCTCCATGTTGGAAAGTTTCATATTAAATTTTAATATGACACAGATCAATAGACCAGATGTCAAGTTTGTTAAGCCGGGAACTTCGTAACTCGAGGAATCTTTAAGATGTGATTCCAGTGCATGTTATTTAATATAGGCGGGGAACTTCGTAACTCGAGGAAACGTTAAAATGTGATTCCAGTGCATGTTATATAATAATGAATTACCTTCTGTAACTCCGGGTCTTCTAAGTCAAGAATAGTGATGAGTCCTCGTTGCAGTCCGCACCACAATTCATAGCGAACCGGAAAAGGCCCAACATCGCTTTTGTTCGAGTCATCACTGGCGTAATCCACACGGCTACGACTCGTGCTTGCGATTGGCTGACCGCCAGAACCAAAGAACTTCATGGTGTCTTCCATCCGGGAATGGTTCGCGCGACTGGGTACAGCGGCCAGGCAAACAATCGGATTTGTAGTCATACTATCCATGAAAACCCTGTTGTGAATCATCTCTTTGACAGGCTCGTTGTAGCTGACGCCGCTACCAAAGTATTTCACTACGTCAGCATCCGGGACGTTGTAAGTGTAGTTGCTGAGATTGTCATGGTAACTCATGACTGATCCGTCGATAGAGCCAATCACAACGCAGTGACACGCCAATGAGTGCAAAATGCTGAGAATGCTCCGCGTTCCTGACGGATAGGCCAGTGCCAGTGGCTTGTACGTCATGGCACAATATACTAGAATGGCTCCTTTTCCCGTCCCAATCCAAACAGCACTTCCAACAACGCAAGCTACCAGCACCGTATCGACCAGTTTTATTTTCTGAAGAAAATCAAGAAAAAACGTCTGCAATGACTCAGCCATGGCCTAAAGCTTAGCAGCATAACTGGTTCTAAAATAATTACCATAGCACCCCCCAAAAATATCGAATTCTATATTCATTATTGTATTGGACAAGCATAGTTATCCGGGGGTTGGAATACTGAACTAAACAGAAACCAGAGCCTTGGAAGCATACAATTAATACAAAAGCAACAATAACAACATTATACCTTGAGTGTCCTGCATTTTCCATCGGAATAGTTCAGAACTGAGATCTTCCCGATAGGCCTTGCGCGCATTATTTCTTCGTCATCGTCGTCTTGGTGATCTTCATTGTTGCAAAGCCAGACTTCTGAGCCGACTAAACCCCGACTGTCAGCGCAGTCTTCTATCTGCGAGCTTCCACGCCTACTCGTGGTCACGGCAACTCGTAGCTTAAATGCATTGTCACACTCTATAGACGTGAACAAAAAGCATCAGAATTAGGTCGTTTGCAAACTATCATGCATTATTATAAAGTCCATTACCCCCTGAAAATATTGCATCCCCAGCTGTAAGCTTACCGAGGTTATCTAAAAGACGGGGGAACTCTTTGAGTTTGGCCGAAGCGTAAATATCGGATTGCGATGGTCTCTCAGCTGGATCGTGTTCCCAGCATTTGTACAGCAAAGAGAGTATTGGCAAGGGTATTCTTCTATCCTGAAAACAAGAAGATTATCATCGGTTATTATCAATTACCAATCCAGAAATAGATCACTCATCTCGGATTAATAGATCGATGGATGACTAGATCACTGAGAGATAAATCATGAAATCACGTTAATCGATCATCATCGATTACCAAACGCGAAATGGATCACTCATCTCAGATTAACAGATCGATGGATCACTAGATCACTGAGAAATGAATCATCGAATCACATCAATCAAACAGTTACGTACCCTGCTGGATATCTTTGGGCGTCCTATGTCAATGATCAGCTGATCAATTGCTTCACCAACTTCGTGCGATGGCAAATTCAGGGTGACCAATTCATACATGAACGAACCGAAGGAAAAAGAATCGACCTTCTTCGAATACGTCTCCTCGCCTTTGTATCGAATTATTTCGGGCGCCATAAAACCAGATGTACCGAGGTGGCCACGTAGGCCTGTAATAGTGTTCGGTCTACTAATACCATAGTCCGCAAGCTTGAGATAGACGTCCGGGCGACCGCTTCGCGTCGTTGAACCGGGCTCCGGAAACGACCAGACTAGGACGTTCTCGGATTTCAAGTCCCTGTAGATGATATTACAACTGTGGAGATACTGCAAGGGGTCGGATACCTGAAAAAAATCATTAGCAATGAATCAATACGGGTGTGTCTGATCAATTGTTTCTGCACTTGAAGAAAGAAAGCAGAAAGCATCTAACTGTAACGGTAGACAATGATTGTCTTCACACAACACAACGATTGTCCATGTAGACACAGATACGGGACGGAAAATGCCACTTTTTACAGAATCTGCGAATTACTTTGCTCCATAATTGGCAGCAAAAATGGACAATTATATAAGACCAATCCAAATACAGACGTAAATTTTCCCTGGGGGCCATTAAATTAAATTTAGTAAATTTGACTAAATTTAGGTTATATGACATAAGATGTAATAAGAATAAAAGTTATCATTTTATTCACGCACACTTTTAGTTTTACAAGGTAAAACCAAGATAAAATAAGAGAACTTCTTATCTTATGTAGTTCTCTTATTTTATCTTGATAAAACTAAAAGCTGCGTGAATAAAAAATGGTATATTTATTATTCCCGTGACTTTTAGTTTTTTTAAATTTTACTTTCATGTACCGAATCAAGTTGCCCCAAAAAAGAAAACGTTTACACAGAAACTAGCTGCAAAAGAAGGCCGTGAATAAAAATCAAAACAGCAGTTACAGGTATAGAGTAGCAGTTACGAACCTGAAGGATGCACTGTTGGATGGTATACGAATCCAGCTTTCTTCCAGCCTTCTTGTACTGGGACAAGATATCCTTTAATCCGCCTTTCGGGGCAAACTCAAGGACAAGGCAGAGTGGAGATAATGCGATGCCGAGAATGTCAAGAACGTGCTTGTGGCTGACAGGTATCAGGATCGCCAGCTCCTGTCGCATGGTCCTGAAAGAAGATGAAAAAAATAAGGGTTAAAAAGGCGACGTCATTACTTCATGGCCACCCGAGAGCTAAATTACAAACGTATTATTCTCCACATGTCTCTTGTTTTTGCTTTATTTGGTCGGTAGACGAGATGAGCCGTATTAGTGGACAAAAGTCTTCGGAACAAGAATCCTTCATCTCCCTCCTTCCCCGAACAATGTTGGCCCGAGAGAGAGACATTTGCAAGGTGATCACAAGGATCTGATGAAGAACAACATTGCTCTGGAAAGAATGTGAAGTTTGCAGAGACATGGGGTTTTCATCGCATTTTCAAGTATCCCAAGGACATCTGTCGACTATTGCAGTATTACTAGCATGCAATTTTATAAACAAAAGTATATACCGCACCACTACCCAGAAGTCTTTACTTGTTACCAGTAAGGTAATTAATTACACAGCTAATTACTAATTCCGCAGTAACAGAGAGGTGGTAAGTTACTCTCAGGCCTGCTTTAGACAAGGTAGCGCCGTGCTGGAGTAAAACATCCTGGCATGGCACAACGCAAGCACAACGCTTGAATCAGACCTTCATAGTACAAATTAGAAAACGTCTCACTTGTAGATCCCGGTTGCAAACATGGTAGGGCATCCCTTTTTCCAATTCCTGTTCTTGATCACATTTTTAATGGCTTCTGAATTCTCCGTCCCACACGCATCGGTGTTTTGCGGCACTTTGATGGCGACAGTTCGAGTAGCATCCTCGCCACTGCCAATAGTCAACGTGCCTTTGAAAACGGCACCGTAACTGCCTGCAGCGATGAACTTTGTGCGTTTCACTTGCTCGTTTGTGAACAAAAAGCTCTCTGGTAGGTCTTCGAACATCTGAAAAGTATGGTTGAAGTATTTAAGTGATTTGCGATTCGGAAACTAAAATACCAAGATCTGTACAGCCTCCATAATTCAGCAATGTCGATAATAAAGGCTGCACAACGATTTAATTAACTTGGATTACAACTTCATAAGTAAATAGTATAGGTTATAAACCACATTTATGATTTAGCATCTCAGTAACAAGGATTGATTTTATGAATTTGTAAATTTGAAACAAGAACTGATTTATCGATCTAGTAGCTTACAAGGATTGTAAGTAACTAAAACATTTAATCTTTTTCAACCCTTTAACAAGGATTGTAACATGGTTCAGGATTGAAATTCCAAGCCAACCTCAAGAACGTCAGCATTTTTCACATCGGTACATCTCTAAGCAATTAAGAATAGCCCTTCAGCAAAAAAGATTAAGCCCTCAAAACCATTCACTTTAAAACCGATGTATACTGATCTGATTGAAATAATTTAGGATCTTACCACATCCAAAAATACTTTCTTGAAGTCGATCTCCCCGTGAGAGTAACAAACAAGAGGTTTGTCATCATCAACGCATTTTAATGCTTCCTCGAAATCAAACCCATTTATGCATGTTTGGGCAAGCTCCTTCAACTGCTTATCAATCTGATCGCTTTCTCTTGCATCCGTAGATTCACTGGCATTCGCAGATTCACTGGCATTCGTAGATTCACTGGCATTCGCAGATTCGTTGGCATTCGCAGATTCCCTGGCATTCGCAGATTCACTCGCATTCGCATCTTCGCCATTCGGTATGTTGCTACAACTGCCTCTTGATGCCCTGTGTTGATCTCCACCACGTATTCGCTCGCGCAGGCAGTCTGGGCACAAGCCAATCCGTCTTATCGACTTATCGCCATGGATATTCTGATAGGATTCGAACGTGGAGAACCAATCGAAAAGCAGATTGTCAATATGTTCGACGGTTAGCGTCAGCAATTCACACGCAGTGTGTGGCCTATCATTTTCGACAGACACTAGTCTGAAAGCTAAGGAAAAATAGAGAGATGGAAATAAATGTTGTTAGAGAGATGGAAATAAATAAAGCAATGAAACTTAAGCTATCCAGTTTTTTGGATGAAAACAAACACTTTAAGATCCCCTGCTATTGAAAATAAAAACATGGTGTGACAAATTTGTGTGGCAAGCGCCATTCTTGGGAACCTAAACATCTTCATGTGACCTAAACATCTTCAAAAAACTTGCGACGAACATGTGCCTTTCAGTCTCCTTATCAAAGCTAATGAATTTGCATCAATTACAATTTCATTACTAAACAATGCACGAAAAGCGAACAACTGTGAGAAAGAATACAAAAAAATAATAATATACCTTGGGTGCTGGCATTGTTATCCAAATCAATGATAAGTCTGACACTCGGCACAAGTATTTCGATGCCCCGGGTCTCGGCTGTATTATAGACGCCATTTTTGATAAACAATTTATCCTTTCTCTTTCCTAAAAATAGAAATACACCAATTATCCAATCTTGGGCTAATATTTCGGCAGTCATTAAGAACCACAGTTCATAACAAGAATAGAAGGCCTCCGGGGATAACCTGGTATTACATTACGTAATTGCATGAAATATAGCGCGCCATGGAAAGTTGGGAGGGAGTGAATCAAATAACACTCACTATTTTGTCCATAGAACAGCTCTCCCTGCTCCAATTGACAGACTCGCATTATCTTCACATCGAAGCAAGACAACTCGACACCGGTCTTCCAGCAACACCATTCTGGCGGTGCGGTGCATTTCAGACTCGCTTTGACCTTTTTCTGCTTCTCTGCAACCTCGTTTTCGAGTCCACGAACGTCTGTACACGATGAAACTATGCTCGATATGCGATCGTCAGCTATCAACCTGAAACAATGTTCACACCCTGGTTTACACAAAAATCATGCATAAAAGCATTAGAAATATCCCGGTGTGACGGGGGTCGCTGCATATGGCATGGCATCAATCTAAATCGCATTAATTTCAATACGATACGAATCACACTATTGGAGTACGCTAAACGTATAAAATAGGGGACAAAAATGTAAAATTATATTTAAAAAACTATGAACCCGCAAACTACCTTCTTTGTGGGCTATATTCAAGCCCCCATTCCCCCCTATAAAACAAAGTTGTTCTCTCAAGCAGACCCCCTGTGATCCCCGCAAGTGTCCCAGGACTTCTGTCCCCTATTGTACTTCAGTGCAATGAATGTAACTTATTTCAATAGCAAACTATTAAATCCATTCAGACATTCAAACAATTAGCAAATACCTTGTGATGAGACGGGCCCAGAAACCACGGGGAACGTAAGCCATGAGGTACTGTCTCCTATACACTTCGTGCTTGAGATACGTGTCCACGTTCATGGCCTGCTGCAGACCTGGATTCATTTTCGAAGAAACCTTCTGGTAGCCAACCTGGCGCTCGGGCAGAAAGGACGGCACAAGAAGGAACTTCTCTGCAACCTTGATCGCCACTTCAAACTTGTTCATCAGTTCAATGTAATTCTCAACGTGCGCAGATGAGAATCGTTTGCCCTTGAATATCTGTGTTCTCAGCTTCTCGACTTCGATGATCCCTGGAGAAAGGAAGGGTATTGACTTTGATTACAACTGCACAAAAAATACCAGGATGCCTCAAGTAAACACCGCTACCTTTTAATCATCCCCTATTTCAAACGCCTTACGAGTTCAGTGGAAAATTAATAAACGCCTTCTCTTATAAACACACACTCTAATAAACGCCCTGTTTAAAACAAGACCAATGTAAGAAACGCCTAGGGCTTATACAGCGCATGGCACGGCATACAAAAGTAAATCGTGATCCTAATAGAACAAAATAGAGAAAAATCCCAGTAACTCGAACCTCCATGGGACCAATGGTTCGAGTCAACAAATGATCGAGTTATTGAAGGTTGGAAAATTCAAATAAAGTTATCAAAGGGAATACAAATTGGCTTGAGTTATCCAACGTTCAGATTATCGCAGACTCCAGTTATTGAAGTTATACTATGCAATGCATATGCAATTATTGCTTGTTATATCGATGATGTACAAGTGCGGTTTCTTACCATTCTTATTGAAGGGGTTGACATCTCGAACGGTGACAACATTGGCCAACATATCGCAAAGCCATTGTGGATCAATAAAGTACTGATTTGCCAACGAAGGGTCGTCAAAATGCAGCATTACACCTTCATAAAGAAAACGAAAATACAAGCTACTATCCAAGCTAATCTTAAACTACATACTCGAGATCACAGTTCCATAACTATATAGCTAAAAGCATATATGTGCGAGCTCTAAATAAGTATACGCCAATAGGTACATAGGGGTATATGTCCCTTGACATCCCCCTCCAGAATCGTGCGTCCTTTCCAAGAAGGGGATTTATTGTGAAGTCATCATAAAAAAGTGTAGCATGTATTATGATGATAGACAGGGTATGTTAGATAGATGAGCGGTTGCTGCAATGCTAGAAACCGATGTAAATTGGCGGCCACAAGGGCAACAATTCAGCACAAGTAATCAAAACGGCACTAGAACATACCACATTCGTGTAGGAATTGAACTGCGTCATCAAGCTCGTCATTTTTCAATTCTCGGACGCCATTCTTCTTAAACTCCGCCCTCACCTCCATTCTGAACTGCCTGGAATCGAGAACGAGGTATTTCTCCTCAGCCTTCATCCTCTTTGCTATGCTGGTTACAGCCCTCTCTGCTTCGATATAGCTGGCAGGAACAATCGCTTCGAACAAACTGTCGTTACCTGTAGAGAAGACAAAAGGGAGGGGGACATCAATTACAGTAATGCTTAACAAGCGCCTCCTTTCCCTAGAGCAAACTTGCCCGAGAGTCATCCCACTTAACTGGGGGCTTACCGCCATCACTATCTTTGTAGCAATCCGGATTTACCCCCTGGACAACCCAATTCTACAGAGCATATCAATTAAGGATATAATCTTTCCAGGGCGTTGCGAAGTCACAATTGGGTGAATAAAAACTTACGCGTGTCTTTCAGCAACGAGGCCGTTTCGTAGATTGTGTTTCTCAGATCATTAATGTTGTATTCTTTGCTCGTTTTGCAGCTGACTTCAGCTACGCGTAATACACGGGGTAGGCCCTTTTCGTGCAGCTTGAACACGCCACCGCCGAGTCGCTCAGACATGTAGCGTCTCTTGATCTCGTTGCGATACTGCTCCAGTTTTTCTCGCCGATCCAGCGTCGGAAGTTCGTCGTAGTGGGTGCCGACGATGATGACGGCTGCGTCGGCAGCTCTGGCCTGCGGGGGTAACAGGGTGAAGCGTGAGAGGCCGCGGAAAAAGTGTCAGAAAGAAGAAAGGTGTCACAAATAAGAAATATGTCAAAAAAGGAAGATCTCAGATAAGAGATAAGACGTCTCAGCCGAGAAAAAGATGCTAGAAGAGAGAAAGGTGTCAGAAGAGAGAAAGTTGTCCAAAAGAAGAAAGGTGTTAGAAAAGAAAAAGGCGTCCGAAAGAAGAAAGGTGTTAGAAGAGAAAAAGATGCTAGAAGAGAGAAAGGTGTCAGAACAGAGAAAGGTGTCAGAAAGAAGAAAGGTGTTAGAAAAAAGAAAGATGTCAGAAAAGGGGAAGATTTCAGAAGAGAGACAAGACGTCTCAGAAGGGAGAGAGATTTAAGAACAAATTTAAAAAGAAAGAAAGATCTAGGATATTGATATCAAAATAAGCTACATCGTACCTGGATATTGAGCAGCCATGCTTCCAATTGGTCAATGCCAACGAAGCCGTCAGTTAGTTTCCAAACCAGTATGTAGATGGCTCTCTTAGACAGGAAACAAGTGTGCGTGGCGTAATACTCTTGCTAAAACACAAAACAAGATAGCATAAACAAGTCATACCATAGTCAAGCATAAACAAGTCATACCATAGTCAAGTCATAAACAAGCCTTCATGTTACAACTTGGTCCACAAAATACAATCAAAAGATATAGCATTACAAAAGGGGACAAAAGTCCTTGGGACATCTGCGAAAATGAGAAACAAGAAGGCAATCAACCCGTAAAGATCTTTTCTCGTGGGCTTTACTCAACCTCCAATTCCCCTAAAATAATGCTGCTCTATCAATCAGACCTGTGTGGTCACCAAGCAAATCGAATGTTGTCGATACCTTGCAAGCTTTTCTCTAGATACAACACTGTCTGGGGGAGGAAGAATACGTGAAACAGTCTCCCAGAACTTTTGTACCTATTGTAGTGAGATATCCCACCTGTATCGTGTTGATCCTACGATACTGTGGAGCATACAATAAGACGAGGTTAACAGAAGAGTAAGCTTGAAAATGTCCTCATACATATCCCACCTATATCCTGTTGATTCTAAGACACTACGGAGCAAACTATTAGACGAGGTTAACAGAAGAGTAACCTTGAAGATGTACTCACCTGTCCAGCGAAATCCCACGTGCTGAACTTAATCTCTTTGCTTTGTCTTTTCTTATACGACCAATCACAGATGTCAACACCAACGGTCGACTCATTGTGATTTGGTTTCGGAGCAGCTGAAATAAAGATTAGGGATTAACTAGATTGATGCTTGGTTAAGTATCGATAAGTGGATAGAGAAATAAATTGATGTAAAGATAAATAAATGTAAACCTAAACGGGTGTTGTTACAATTATTCAATTTTCATGGCACTTAATTTCACATTTATTTATTATTATATAATAATAAATGAATGTATTACATAATAATATCACACGCACACATGTTTGTTTTCATTGGATAAATTGATGGATTAATCTATGGATGGATGGATGAATAGATTGATGGGTGGATGGATTAACGGATTGCCCCATAGATGGATAGATACATGAATAGATTGATGGGTGGATGGATTAACGGATTGATGCATAGATCAATAAAAAAATGGATTGATGTACTGATTCATGAATAGATTGATGGGTTTGTGAATCAATGTGCAAATGGATACTCCCTGTCCAAACAACACATATATATTGCAATCAGTATGTGCAAATCAAAGTACACGGGGGGGGGCAATGTCTACCTCGTTCGTTCTTCATCCTTTCGGTGAATCTCTGCTGATAGCCTCGATCTGTGTAAGAGCCAGTCCCCTCTTTTCTCAGCTGTTGTAGTAGAGTTGTCTTCCCTTTGCCACTGAGGCCTACAAACATCAACTTGAGAGTGGGATACGGCCGAGCCCTGAAAAATACAACATCAAATCACCCGAATTGACAATGATTCTTCATTGATTAAAAGACATTGAAACCAAACAAAGTTAAACGAGGTTGGATAAATCTAGCTACATAAATTTACAATTCAATGAAAAGACTTTCTCGATATATCCAGCATTTCCCTGTACCACTGGTTTCCACTTTAATTCACTATTACTCAACGTTTAGTCACAAACGGTTGAGAGATATTGTTTCCAAAATACATTAATTTATCCCATGTTTTATATAATAAGTTTTAAATTGGTAGCATCTTTCCTTAACCATCTTATTCCTAATCCTTCTTCCTCTATTCTTCCCAATTCCTTCTATTCTTAACCATCTTTTCTTAACCATTATTATTCCCCAGACAAAAAACAAAATGGTTACGAAAACAAATTTACAAAATTGCGACGTGCCAAAAGATTCTTGAAAACAACTTACAGTTCGCAGACCCTTTTGAGGAACTTCCTGATGTAGGGGATGTCGATCTGACCATTGTCCCGTTTCTTATCGATGATGTCTCGAGGTGGGTAGCGAAATTGCTGCGGGTTGAACTTCAACTCGTAAAGTTTGCTGCACAAACCAAGCTCTGGTGGCAACGTGTCGATTTTCGTGTTGCCAATTATCTCGAAGTGTGCTAGCTTCTTCATCTTCTCGATGTTTGGCGGAACGATTTTGAACTGGTTGTGCGATATGTTGAATGTGTGGATGGCGGAGAGAACGCAGGTACTCGTGCCGTCCGACTGATCGGTCGTAAACCGGATCTCCTCCAGTTTGTTTTGCGATAAATTCAAGTTGGTCAGCAACGACAGCGTGCGGTGAGATCTGTGTCCGCAGAGCTTCCTGCTTGACCGGACTCGCTGCATTACTCCGGGTGCCGATTGCACCAACACCCTTGCATTCCCCATGCTCCCGCAACTGCACTGAGTCTCGGTCGGCTCGCGACCGCTCAAGTCAACCTTCCTGACATTGTTCCGACTCAGGTCGAGAATTGTCAGTCGTGCGGGCAACATCGAAATGTATACCGCATTTGAGATTTCGCAACCGGCAGCTATGAACTTCGAGAGATTCGGAGCCAGACAAGGTAGTTGGACTGGTAAATTTCTCACTTTGTTATCCGAAATGTCCAGTTTTTGCAGGCCGGAGACGTCCTTGACCTCGTCTTCATCATCTGAATCGTCACTTTCTCCATCCCATGAAGGTCGTTTGCTTTTGACATTGTCTGACTCTTCAAAAGCTGTGTTCGGGGTGGACTTCAAACCGGTCGGATCGTCTCTCCGATCCCTTGTATCAGGCCTGAAAGGTAAATGGCAATAATGAAGTACAAGGATGATCTAAAGCTGAAATAACAAATAACTGAGGGCGGAGTGGATGGAAAAGTCAACAAGAACAAAATACCAAGCACTAAAGAAAGCCAAGTATATATTATAAATGGCTTAGGAAAGAGTGAAAATGAAATAAAAAATGAAATGATAATGAAGCAAAGGCAGAACGAGAGTCGAAAATGAAAAAGATTAAAAACCGATAAAGACTTAAGAACTTACATTGAATTAAACTGCGAAGTTCCTCTTGCAAGCTTTGGCTTGAGTGGCAAACCACTGAGTTCGTTGCCTTGCAAAAGCAACTCCCTCAAACATGGCATCTTCCACATGCTGAATGGCACGTCCGTGATGCGATTCTTTGCCAGATACAAATTTCGCAGCTTCGGAAGATCAAACAGGCACTTTGGCAAGCTTGTCAACTGGTTCTTCTGTAATTCCAACTCCTCCAGTGCGGGACAATTCCACGTCAAGCTTTGATCACCATCCTTATCGTCCCCCTTGGGCTCGGGCGAAGGCAACACCGTGATTGCATTATCTGACAGGTTCAGTTTTCTCAAGGACGGAAGCTGGAAGACTAAAACGGGTAAGGTCGAGAGCTGATTGAACGAGAGGTCGAGCCTCGTGATTAAGCCACGCGTAAGTCGAGGGTTTTCAGTCAGGATGGCACAAGCATTAGTTTCCAGGTTCTTGCTCGCTATAGAGTCCAATATCCATGGGTCTTTGAGCTGTTCCAGCTTTCGCTTCGACCAGTTGATAATGACAGGATTAAGGCAAGGATCTATTTCCGGCAGTTTGTATTCAGATTCAATGTATACACCTGGAAAGACAATTAAACCATAGTCAATAAAAAATAACTCTTTTGATCACAGTAGACTAAAACGAATTCATTTATATTCCTTATGATCATGCATGCACAGGTCAAACGATAGTCAGTAAAAAATCATGGCTTATATAAACCAAAAACCAAGGGTCAATCGTGGGTGAAATGTCAAACATCAAGGGTTACATTCACAGAAGGTTTACCATTGCTGAGTAGTAATTGAACTATGTTATTCAGCCCATTCTTAGCTGCACATTTGCGTGAGAATTCATTGGTATCCTTGGCTCCGTGCTCCAACAGAATTTTGACGATCTCCTCTGAATCGTTGCAGCAGGCAATGTTAAGCGGAGATAGACCGTTATCTTCCAAATGTCGCATCTGGTTCACGTTAGCCTTGTGCTTCAGCAACAACCTAACCATCCGGGTCTTCTTGTCCCGACACGATATCTGCAGTGGCGATAGTGTGGTGGCGTGCAAAGCATTGTGGTTCGGATCGGCATTATTCTCCAACAGGATCTCCGCCATTTCGTAGTTGTCAAGCATGATGGCGTAATCCAAGGCAGTCTTCTCCTCGTTCGTTTTCAAATCAACGGCTAAACAAGCAGGGTGAGGGTTCTCAACGTAGCTAAAAAAAAACAGATTTTCAGGCGTTTCAAGCGACGACACGTGAAAAATACAACCTTATATGCAATGAAGATATCGGTATAGCAAAGCCAGACAGTGACAAATCTGTGCAGCCCTGATATAAGCAAATGAAGATAGGGCCAAAAAGGACATACACCGCATTAAGAAACAGATAAAAAGACTGGAGATTATACCATTGTTATCTTCATTGTACCGTCAAGTCCCGCAATTGCAATAGACTATTGTTTCTCTTATTGTTTAACCAGAAGCATCAATATGGATACTTATTATAGAGGATCGAAGATGAGAATCGATTGATTCTCATATTCGAGTTTTTACAGCAACCATTTCAAAATGAAAATAGGGAAAATATGAAAGAGTACTTTCCAGGAACGAAAGGAACTGTGGGTAGCAACA
Source organism: Sanderia malayensis (assembly GCA_013076295.1). Classification (NCBI taxonomy): domain Eukaryota; kingdom Metazoa; phylum Cnidaria; class Scyphozoa; order Semaeostomeae; family Pelagiidae; genus Sanderia; species Sanderia malayensis. The sequence goes on from RQOL01000024.1 coordinate 3,043,216, forward strand.
TGGCCTTGAACAAGAGGTATTGACCAGACAGAGGTATTGACGAGACAGAGGTATTTACGAGACAGAGGTATTGATGAGACATTGACTGCACCAAAACACACTCACCCCTTCATGATCGGTTTACACTTGAGAAGCTCCAAAGCAATTTCCTTTCGATCGCTGGTGACAGCAAAGTGAAGAGGGGTGTAACCATGAATATTTCTTATGTTCACATTCGTAAACGACGTATCCGGGGTCTGTGACGGTGCACCTGGACTACCTGTGGATGAAAATAGACTTTTTACTATGCTGAGATACCTGTGAGTAACAATAGAAGTATCGAGTTATAGCTCTCGGCTCTCGATCAAAATGCAACAAAAATCGCGCAATTCAAAGCCTGATAAAGACAGAGCATTAGTGATTACTAATACTTCATGCAAGATTGTATCAGTTATCAGTATGGTTAGCAACTAAAGTCAACTCTCGCTGTCTCGAACTCGCAGGGGAAATGAAAATTTGTTCGACAAAGCGGGAGTTCGAGATATCCGAACTGGGGTTAATAAGCTTTTTAGGGTGTTTGAAAAGTAAACAAAAACTCACGTATTGGTCCCTCAGTGCCACTTCTCCTTCCCTTTCCTTTGATGGAACCCTTCCTGCTGTTATTCCTTGTTGGCACTGAATGGGCTCTGGTATGCCTCTCCTCCATTGCGGCATTACCATTGGTACCACAAGCGCCAGTGGCACGAGCAACAGGTGCACCAGCATTAACAGCAGAGGCATTAGCCGAATCAGACAAAGCTTTCTGCTCCTCCTTGGTAATTTTTGGTCTAAGTTCAAGTAAGTATTTGACAATGTCCAGCTGGCCCTGTAGCACAGCAATGTGCATGGGAACAGATCTGTCATTAGCTGTCTGTTTGACGAGCAGATGCGGAAGTCTATTTGCAAGCAGCTTTACAATGTCCAAATAGCCAGCGTAGCATGCAGCATACAAAGGTGTCATACCATTGTCTGCATTTTCTCTGCCATTTGCACCATTATCCAGCAACAACTTAACAATGTCAGTGTAGCCATGATAGCTGGCCCTGAAACACAAACAAAAGCTTTATTTCATGATAATTTTTTAATAATCAAATAAAATAGAAATATTTATCTTCTAATGACAAATGTGAATACGTCTTTGGAACTTGAATAGCAATGTATTTGGGCACTATTAAAATAATGGATCTAAGAATATAAGAGACAAGTTATATGGTAGAATTAACACATTAATAAGTAGACATGCTCTTCTGTGACTCCGAGCTTTGTGCTTGCGCACTCGCCAGACAGACTATACCAATCCATGTCATATACCATACCAAGAGACAAGTTACTAACTTAAATAGCAAGGTATTTGGGTACTATTAAAATAGTGGACCGAAGAACACAAGAGAAAAGTTACTAACTTGAATAGCAAAGTGTTTGGTCCTCTGCAGTACATGTTGATAACATCAGCTTTGTTTTCTATTGATGCAATGATCTGTTTGGCCATGTGGAAATCCCCTTTTTCAACAAAGTCAACGAGATCTGTGAATGGGAAAAAAATAACTCAAAACAACTCACAATAAAAAACTTTAATGTTAAATAAAAATAGTTGATAAAAAGAGCTGAGGTGCAGATTAATTGGGAAGGAAACATCATTTGTACATCAGTCAGTTAAGAATTGATATAGTATTTCAAGTAAAGAATGTTCATGCAGACAAAATAATGCAGGAGTTAAAATTGAAAATAGCATTTGCCTTGTCTTTTAGACTTTTCTGCTTCCTGCTGTTTCATTTCTAGGATGAAAACAGATGTCAGCAACTTATTACAACACAAAAATGATTGACAAGTTAAGCTAATTGAAATTGACAATGCAGAATATTTAGGATTACCATAGAGCGTAACAAACACGCATAAAAATACAATTGATATAAGTTCTTGATCAATTATATAATCTTAAAAATTTTATAAAATCTTAAAAATTTATAACTCATGTATTGTGATACATACCTATAGCTTGCAGCATGTAGTTGTGCCCAACTGTCCAATTTCTCATTGCAATGATATCCATGACTGTTTCACCGTGGAGGTTACAAAGATCTATATTTGCACCATATTCAACAAGAAGCTTCAAGCATTCCAAGTTTTGAATCCAAGCAGCATGATGGAGTGGAGTCTGAAATATCAATAGCAGTCTTTTAATTGAAAATTTGATTCATCAAACACTTTAAAAATATTGAGAATAATATTAGTTAACATTTTAATTGTGAAGAATATTGTGTGATGGAATATAAACAAAGATTTGATTTCATGAGAATTTTACAATACTTACACGGCAATTATCATCTGAGGATGATATAACATCAGCATCAGCTATTGATAAAGAAAAATAACACATCAAACATTCCAGATTTTTAAATGAAGCTTAGAACAAAGCTGAAAATCAAAAGCAGGCAATTTCTATCTTTAAAAAAGTAGAAGTTTATCATGTCATGAAGAGGAGTGTTTGTGAATGCGATGTTTCACAACTGCAATTTTTCACTTGCCATGCCCAATCATGAGAAAAGTATAGGTCAAAAAGTTGCACTCACAAACGCTCCTGTTCATGACATGATAAACTTCTATCCTTATAATAGCAATCATTGAATAAACAAAGACATTTAAAAAAATTTATGGTCATTGGGATTTGTGTCAAAAATTCAATAATCATAAAATAAATTCCCCTACTGCTATCCATAAGAAAGATTCACTTCCTCAACATTCAAACAGCATTCTGTAATGTTTCTTATTCTCTTCAAGGTTTAATAACAACAGAATTATAAATTACAATGAATGAAGAATATTTAAAATGAGAAGTTACTTACCATCCATTTGCAAAAGTAGCTCCACACATTGGGACTGTCCATACCGTACAGCATGATGGAGTGGAGTTAAGCCATCAGAGTCAACACTCTCAACACTTCCATGCACCCCCGCATTGAGTAACTCTCTTACGGCATCAACTTGGTTGAAGTAAATTGCAGAAATTATTAACGATAGTTCATCTTCTGCCATTCCCAGTTGATTTGCTGTCTTAAGTACCTGGAAATGTGATCAAACAAAATTAAATAGCTCCTCACTTTCAGAAAACTGTGTTTTCAACTAAAATTGTTTAATGAAAATTGATTCCGTCAGATTTGTTCTGTGTGCATTGTTCATTTAGACGCTATTGAAATGAAGCTAGAGCACAAATTTCTGAAGGAAGAGATTCATGCTCAAAGGAAATAATCAACAAAGAGTTTCAGAGACCTTATATAACTTATACACAACTTGGTGAATACAGAAAGTGCTTCTCACGACTCACATTACAAGTAAACAATGGAAAGAGATTTAATGCCGCTATTATTTCACTTACCAGCCTTTCACGTGTTTGTACCATTATTCAATTATATACCAATCAATTAAATAAATATATACCGATATAAGTCGTATGTAGAGTTGTATAATTTGCACCACACAGTATAACTGTATACCTATAACTTTTGTTCACATAAACTCTTTCTGTATAAATTTTGTTCCAATGCAATATAGTATTGACACAATACACTCTTGTCTAAACCATCGGGCTCGGGATGTTTAGAAAAACTAAAATTGCTGCGACTAAATACCAGTTCTTACCTTCACCGCGTGACTTTGCAGCAGTTTCTAATGACTTAACAGAGTTATTTTTGTTTGTTTCCCTTCTAAGTATAGGTGCGATGTGACTCGAAACCGGATTTCATTGGAAATCAGGTTCACGACAAGGTCCAAATTCCACAAAGGTGTTAATAAGACAGTTTCTAGTCTCAAATTTCTAGTTTGTAGTTAGACATGTTGACTAGGCCACGGTGCTAAAGCAAATAATACGTATACATGGTTTCTTACCTTATTCATACCTGTACTCTTCAAAAAATAAATGCTATCTCAGGTGGGAAAGAAAAGAAAGAATCTCTGCATTGACAGCTGTCATTTTGGATGATTAAATTCACTATTTTTTTTTAATTTTAGGTTTCTCTATTTATGTCCAAGAAGGAAGCGTCCATCATTCACACCACGTTGACTCACCATATGCGTTGCGTCTTTACTCGTTTTTTTACCCCTTACAATAAACCCCGTGGGTTTATTTGCAAAAATAAAAATTTGGGTGGGGGTTATTAAAGTAAAAATAATAAGAAAAATAAAAAATAAATAGAAAATAAAAAATAAAAAATAAAAAAAATAAAAGATAAAAATAGAAAATAAAAAAGTAAATAAAAAAAATATAAAAAAAATACTTGCGCTTACAAGCAAGGTAAGTGCGAGCCTCCGCAGCGCAGTATTGAAAACGAGTCGAGTAAAAAAATGTCGAGAAAAAATCTTGTTTGTTTGTGTGTTTGTGGCAATGCAGTTAGAAACATTGGGAAAACGATATTTGGTTGGCTAATCTACGGGTTGTTAACTTGTATTCGTGGCAAGAATGGAGAAGGCCCAAAAGAGGCCATTTTTATTTTAACCCGCTCATACACGCCCACCTTTAAGGTGGTACAGGTACAGTTATAGGTACACCCATGGAAATTGTCAATAGGAGGAGAGAATTAGTTCTATCTCCTAAATATTTTTGACACTGATAGAAATAAGACCAAAATACCTGAATTCCATATTTTTATGTCAATCAAAAAGGGCGTGGTTTGAGGTGTGGCAGTTTTATCGAAAGAGGTTTAAACAAAATATTTCAATAATGGTTTAGGCTAGAGTTATGAAACTTTCAGGAAATGATGACCTCATACATATAAAGGAACTAGACTACAAACAGCCAATTTGATATAGAAACAAAATATTTATCCAACATTTACAACTTTCAAGGAAAACAGCTTGCATAAAAATCTGTTTTCTCAACAATGTGCTGACAAACAGAGCTGGTTGTAGTCTAGTTCCTAGATACATGTCTAAGCTTTATAATCTGCAAATTTGAAAGAAATCTAACAACTATGAAAAAAGTTATGCTGTTTGGAAATCACAAAATGGTCCGAAAATTAAAAACGGAGAAAATTGCGATTAAAAGTTCAGCATGCTAGTTCTGTTCTAAAATGGGCCAGATTTATAGGATGGTGCATCTTCTTCCTCCTTTTCTTTGTCAATAACCCGTTTCCTGATTGCTCTCAACTTTTCCTTCTGTTTAAAGTTGCCTCAGATGGCAACATCTAAGCATTTTCCAACTTTTTTGATATCACCGTCACTACTCCATTTGGAGAGGAATAAAATCATTTTTGCCATGACCCTCAACTGGCACCTGACAACATCAGAAGTCTGCTCAGAAAACTGATATACCTTCTTGCCAGGCTCTTTCATACTTTTTTCTGCCACAGAATTGTAATCTTCATACATCATGTTTTTTATTTTTGTCATATACTTTGCTTTGCATTGGTGGTAGCATGTTCATAAGTGTAGAAAATTTTGTCACCCTTCCCAAGGAAATTGCTCTCAAGGTCACATTTGAGTTGCAAATTTGGCACTTTCCAATGATCTCAATTGTTGACTTTAAAATAGCATTGCTAATAATGATATTTAATTCACCATCTTCATCACACGGACCCTGAAAACATTTTGGAAGCTTCAACTTCTTGGCTCTAGAAGAGGCAGTCTCTTTTTTGAAATTGACTCATCGGGCCTAGGCCATATCGATTCAGTGTCGTGTTCTTTTACAATATAAATGAACCTTTCTTCATAAAATTTCCGTTTTATTCCATGCTTGTTTCTTGCCAGTGTTATATCAGACAAATGAACTACTAAAACTAGTTAAATGCCTGAACTTAAAACTAATAGAAAGTGCACTTCGCAAATTGACAGCGCGACAGAGGAGGCTTTCCTTCATCATAACTTTTTAACCCTCACAGAGTCACAAGAGCACACTTTCAGTGGTATGGGGTCTTCAGAAGACTTAGAAACTGTCTTTTATTGAAATCGAGGCTTTTTAAAATTGAGGGTGACTTGAGATACCGAAAAAAGACCAAGTGTTGGGGGATATAAGCGGTTGCTATGGCGTTGCTATGTGCCAAAACGTCGACATGGGAGCATAAAAGTGCTTTTTTGTCACATTTAGTTGCAAAATACGTCTATTTAAGTCCCGGATTCTAAAAGTATATGCTTTTTAGCACCCAAATGATGGAAAAAAAATTTTATCCAAAATTTTGATTGTAACTGTACCTGTACCACCTTAAGGCACCTTAAACCCTAACCCTAACCCTAACCGATACACCATACACTGTCAGTAGCATTACGCAATGTATACTCCTGCGCAGTAACCTATATATGGCACTGCGCATACACACCCACCTTTACGGCCTCTAACCCTAATCCTAACCCTAATCCTAACCCTAACCGATACACCATACACTGTCAGTTGCACTACGTCATGTATACTCCTGCGCAGTAGCCTATATATGCCACTGCGCATACACACCCACCTTTACGGCCTCTAACCCTAACCCTAACCCTAATCCTAACCCTAATCCTAACCCTAACCCTAACTGATACACCATACATTGTCAGTTGCATTACGTCACGTATACTTCTGCGCAGTAGCCTATATATGCCACTGCGCATACACACCCACTTTTACGGCCTCTAACCCTAACCCTAATCCTAACCCTAACCGATACACCATACACTGTCAGTTGCACTACGTCATGTATACTCCTGCGCAGTAGCCTATATATGCCACTGCGCATACACACCCACTTTTACGGCCTCTAACCCTAACCCTAATCCTAACCCTCTAACAGATACCCCATACACTGTCAGTCACATTACGTCATGTATACTCCTGCGCAGTAACCTATATGGTACTGCGCACACACACCCACCTTTACGGCCTGTAGCCCTAACCCTAATCCTAACACTCTAACCGATACACCATACATTGTTAGTAGCATTACGTCATGTATACTCCTGCGCAGTAATCTATATATGGTACTGCGCATACACACCCACCTTTACGGCCTCTAGCCCTAACCATAACCCTAACCCTAATCCTAATCCTAACCCTCTAAATACACCATACATTGTTAGTAGCATTACGTCATGTATACTCCTGCGCAGTAGTCTATATATGGTACTGCGCATACACACCCACCTTTAGGACATTTAAATTACAAATTGATCAAAATACAAAGTAGATGTTCTCATCAGGTTTTGAACCAGTGGTCTCGAGCTTAGCGTGCAGGAAAGCTACCGGTACTCCACAGCAGCCCTTCCCAGCAGAGGAGAAGATGATAAGGTCAAAGGAATGAACGCACCAGACAGTCATCCTTCATCCGTTGATATTAGTCATGCATACATGCTTCATGCCAAATATGAAATTGGCCGGCACAGCAAATCATTCGGTTATCGAATTAAAGTATGCGCTTGACATACGACAGAAGCAAGCTAAGATCTCATCCCTTGAACAACTTCACTGTTCGGTGAATGTTTAGTCGCACCTTAACAAGAAAAATAAAGTTTGCTTTTGCAGGCTTTTGTCTACACCCATCTCCATATTTTTTGCAGGCACTCATTTCAAAACATATCTTTTTAATCAATTGCTAGATGCTTCTTTCCGATTATTGGTTTTAAATCACAGCAGCACTCATTTTAACAACGTTAACTAGTTTCATAAACTATTGGAAAGTTTGATTGCAAGGAACCATATTTTTCACTTTGATGACGTTGCCAATTTATTTTTTTTCTAATTCAATTCAACTCACTTAGAAATTAAAAGGCTTTCTGAAGATATTAATTCTTCAAAGTGCGAGCATAAACAACAAAGATAAAAGTTGTAAATAAAGTGAAAAGCAGAGAAACGAAGTGAAATAATAAATTATTTTTACTCTAAAGCCCGAGATGTTAAGTTGGTTTGGTATAAAGTCAAATGATGAAAATGTCGATGATCAAAAATCAACAACTGATACTACTGCTGTTCCACCAAGTAATGAAGCTGTAGTGCCGGAGGCAGGGAAAACTTCTTCTGAAGAAGTTAAAGACGAATGTGTTCCTTCACCAAGTACAGAACCTGAGCCTAAGCCATCGAAGGCAGCAAGCTCAATGGATGCCATGGGTGCAGCTGTAGGTATGCCGTGTTTTCTTTGTTTTTTTTCAAATGATCGCATGCCAGAAACATCAGAGTAATTATAACTATTGTAGTTTTAACAATAAACTCCTTTTAGTTTGTACTCCAACAACTGCAAATTTGAGTTATATACAAATTGGAGCGTTTTATAATGTTATCCACAGTTTTGTCAAAAATTTATAATCAAACACACACTGTATGTTCTAAATGAAATTACATTTTTAATGATATTATTGTGTTATGATTGATCAGCTGTATTATCATTTTTGAAGGGTTTTTTCGTACGATTGCAAGTGCTGCTGGCAAAACTGCTCACAAACTTAAAGAGACAGTAGATGTTCAGTTAGATAAGGTAATACAAAGTTCTTTGTGACTTGTATTTGATTATATAAACTCTTGTGTTAAATAATATATATTAGCTCAATCTTTAAGGTGTCAAGCATATTAAGTATCTTGGGTGATAATCTAATCTGGAAGTATTTTTACAGACCATCATAGGAGACCTGGAAAGGGAGAATGAAAAGTTCATCAGAGAGAAGCACGCAAAACGAACAGGTAAATTAAACACTCAGTAATCTTTCTATTCCATGAATCAGTATGATATGGAATTCTGAAGTTCATAATCATAATTATTTGCAATTATTCATTCACAAGTTAATCACAATCAGTAACTGATTAAGCAACCATGATAATTCTATAATTACCGTTTTTCTTGCTGAATTTGTGGATGCTGTCAATTCTTGTTCAAGCCTCCCTCTTCGGTTGTACCCCCTTTCCCTACGATTTCCTCTTCTTCTCAAAGTCTGTTTTCTTCACTGAATTTCTGAATATCTTGTTACTATAGAGGATCCAGTACCACCTTGGGTTGGATATAATGAAGAAGAGGAAATTAAAAGTCAAATTCTTTCATTGTCTGCTGTAAGTTTGCAAAATCTACTCAACAGAATTGCTTTCTCAGCTAAATCTCAACTTTGTTTTTCACCAGCTGGTTATTTTTTTCCTAATTAATCCAAATTGTTTTGTACTTCTTTATTAAAATGCAGGATCTCATGCAATGGCATCTTGAAATTGAGATTGTATTGATAATACTTGAAGCTGTTCAGAATGATTAGAAATAAACAACAATTAATTAATACAATATTATTATTTATCAAATAATGTTTTAGATTGATGTTATCATGTTTGCTTTTAGGATGAGCGGCATTTTCTTCGTGATCCTCCGAGTGGTGTTGACTTCCATTTTGAGTTGGATGCTGTCATGCCAGTTGCTTTGACCATTCTCAAAGAAGATAAGCAGTTGCAAGCAATGAGATTCAAACTTGTCCCACAAAAGTAAGTCTTTTCTGAAATTTTAGCAGTGCTAGCAGTGTACAAGAAGATCTCCATATTACAAATTTGCCAACATCAAGCTTCTGGTTCTTTCTATTGCCAAAAACAGCAATCTAGTTTTGGATTAATAAAACCCACTGGATATAGCTGTTTTCTATACATGTATATCACATAAGAAGTGCTGTCAAGCATGAAGTGCTCCAATCTTTGATCGGTACAGAGCTTCAGAATAGGGTTGAAAATCGGAAACATAGCGAAACATAATAACTACTAAAGCTTTTCGTCTGACATTCATCGGAGTAGTACGTCAGAAAGAGAACAAAAATGAAAACCTAACAAATTATTATACCAGTGCTTCATGTGCAAAGTACGGAACATTGATAATAGAAGTACAGAAGAAGAACAGGCCAATTTCTTTCTTTCTCTGAGTTTCTTGCTAGGCCTACTTGTCACACAGATTAGACCCATTTTGTCTTCATGGAGTGCTGTCTTTATAGTCTGTTTGATGAGTGCTGTCTTTATAGTTGGTCTGACAAGTGCTCTTCCATTTCTGAGTTACAAAGAATTCAGTTATTTTCTTGAACATTGATTGACTCTTCTGTTCAACTTCCACAGGATAAAAGAAGAGAAATTTTGGCGAAATTACTTCTACCGAGTTTCTTTGATAAAGCAGTCTTCACAGCTCTCAACATTGGCAAACACAGGTATAAGAATTGCATTGTATGTACTGATATCTCAGCAGGGTCAGAGAAGGTGTCATAGGTTGTAAATCGAAGGTCAAACATGCAGCATGTGTATTTTGACCTTTGTTACATATCTTAGAAAGGCTAAAGGTCAATTAATTAAGGTTAAAGGTCGATTAGTCTTAGTCTGGTATATTACCAATTAATGCAGGCTTCTTCGCCATTAGCTTCCTTCAGCTCAGTACATTTTTGGTTTATTTACAGAACTGAAACGAAGTACGAGCAGTTTGAACCAGGATGGAAAACGAAACTCAAAATCAGATTTGGGTAGGTTATTACATGCTTTTATATCTTTCCATGCAAAATTGAAATATGGTGTACAATATTCAGTATTTACATCTCTATTGCAACGCTAAGTATGTATAAGTGTGTGCTTCTTATCATATTTTTTCTAATTTTAGAGAATTCATCTACCGATGCATCGCATGAAGACACGTCAAAGGTATGTGTCGTCATTTTTAACTAATCAATTGTATACAGTCAACTCTGTCTAATTCGAATTCGAATCTGACCATGAAAATGCTCGAATTGCAAATATTTCGAATCATAGATGCTCGTTTTACAAGGGTTGAGGATTATAGTTCTTTTGTTATCCTTGAAGGAATGGAGAATTTCTTTCGAGTTAGATAGAGTTCGAATTAGACGAGTTCGAACTATGCAAATTTGACTGTGTATCCATTTAAGTGCCGCGGAATTGGGGCCGGTTCTAAAGGGCTTTACCTTTTTCGGGGGGGGCTGGGCTTGCTCTGGGTGGAGTATACGCTATGAAATTCATCTTTGGGGCATAATTTTCGCAGCTTGTAGCTTTTGCTAGCAAATAACAAGTTTCGCTTCAATCCTGTGGATGAAACTTTGAATATCTTTTATTCAATTTCAGCAATTCTAATCTAAGTGTCACGTATTTTCTTCGGCTTAAGTCCTGAAGGTCAATTTAATGTCATAGGTCAAGGTTAAAGGTCAATCAACGCAATGGCAACTACCGGTAGATTTGACCTCTTGTCCATGGCTATTCGACCTCTGTAATGGATACAAACTCGTTATACTCAATTTCATCGTTTCCATCTTGATCCAGCCAATCAAGCATGAGATTGAGCTGCATCTCTGAAATCGGTATCTTGCAGTCTTTGATTCCTTTTCGGAATTCATTCCTGGTCAGCGTCAGACTCTTGTCCTTATCCCATTGGTTGAACAGATCGAGCATGCGCAGTCGATGCTTGGCGAGATAGGCCGCGATGATTTCGACAATCTCTCTACGCAGTTGATTGACATTGGTGAACATGGGACCGCCGCTTGTAACACCACCAATATTGATCTTTATACCGGGTTTTGCCGACAAGATATCTTCAATTGCAGATCTGCAGTTGTAGTCTACCACTACTCCTTTTAACTGCAACTCGGTAAGAGCTGAGTTTCCATTCTTCTTCAATCCTTCGATTAATGAATTGACGCCTTGTGTTTTCAACGGATTCCAATTCAATTTCAAAATCTGCAACGTGCAGTTGGACTTTAACCCCCCGGCTATCCAATTTCCGCCTTTCTCTGTTATTCGATTATAGCTCAGGTCTAAATCGACAAGTGACGTATTCACCTGTAGCGCTCTTCCCATGGCCTCGGCTCCGCTATCCGCGAATCCATTCCAAGCGAGGTTAAGACACGTGATCATATTGTTATTCCTAATCCCGTTGCCGAACGCGATTGCGCCTTCGTTGCGCAAGTGGTTCCAACTAAGATCCAACGATTGCACTCGGTTGTTTGCTTCCACGGCAATGCCTAACTTATGCCCCGCAGCCACGCTGAACTCATTGTGACTCAAGACGAGTATCAACACCGAGTTATTCTCTCTCAACAAATCAGCAATGGCGGACACGTGTCTGTCTCTAAGTCCCACCTTTGACAGCTTCAAATACTTGACAGTAGAACTGTCCTTCAGAGCACGCGCGAGTTCCTCCAGCCCTGCGTTGGAAAGGTCGTTGAAGGATAGATTGACATTGTTTATGTACAAATTGTCGCGTAGCAACTTTGCCACGACCCGCGTTCCATCTTCACCCATGCTGTTGTCACTGAGATCGAGGTTTGTGACGCATGTGTTGGATTTCAATGTTGAAGCCACTGCCCGCAAACCCTTACAGCCCAGACCAATATGCGACAATTTCAAGGACTGGCTCCCGAGATTGTTCAATAGGATTGTAGCCGGAGCTACGTCGAGCCGCTTGCATACTTCTATGTATTTGTTTTTTTGCTCCTGCAGAATATTGTTCTCGGACATTTCATCGTCGCTTTCTAAATCCGTATCAAAGCCTCCATCTGATCCACTATCATATTCAAACGAAAGAGCCTCTTTCCGATGATTCAACTTCGCGCCATTTTGCAAATTTCCATTCGTCATTGCATTCATTTTTTCTTTAAGCTCCTTCTCGTCGATATTTCCCCCCTGAGTATCACACTCAGCCCCAGCCTCAAACCTAAAAGTTTGACACCTTCCTCTTTGGTTTCCTTCACACCATTAATATCTGACCTTTTTATTCCTTTCACACTGAATTTCGCCTGAACAAGCTGTTTATTATTATTATTATTATTTTCATAATATTTTTGATTGTTATTTATCTCCCTGGAACCCTCGTCATCCTCCCTGATTCCATACATTTGACGAGACGAACAAGTTGTAGATATTTCCATACTATAGTCCAGTTTAACCAAATCGTTTGCACATCAGCTACTTTTGTGGTTCTGTTCAATCAATTCCAATTCAATTCAATGTTATGCATTCCAATCCAATGCAATTCAATTCAATTCATCCAATCTAATTCAGCTTTATTGTTTTCTATAATTGTCTTCTGCTTTGTGTGCCACTGTTTGTCACCCTTTATTCACAATACAACATTCATGGCCAATGCTATGCTATGTTATCACAAACTCAACAATTCTTCAATCCGCTCTCAGCTGTTTCTTAAAAATACTGTTTGTTACATATGGTTACTGTTGCTAACCTCTCATTATTAATCAAGATATTCTTCGCTTCATCTGCTGCACAGGAGCCAACGTCTACCAGCCTTGTTTGCCTCTATATTTGTGTATCTTTTCGCTGTTCTTCTCGAGTTTACATAAAATGACTTTGCTATGATCTCTATACCATCAAGGCTTGTATATTCTTCAGCCCAGCTCAGACTAATAACCGAAGTAAAGCATCAGTCTGAAATTTTCATTAGCACTTCACGCTTCTCTGCCCTATATTGTGAAGACTGAAATGTTCTTTCGCAATAACCATCTGCCTTTGTTTCGAGCTGCTAATCACCAGTCTCAACTGGTTTCAAACGTGTATACACTAATATTTTCAGCCACGGGTAGGGTATCATTAATATTTTATTTCTCTTTCCGCAGTTAATACTTCTCTTTCGATGGACAATGACTTTTTTCAAAATCTATAATTTATTTTTCACCCAACGACCATGTAATTAATCGGGAATATTGCAAACTCCACGAATTTTAATACCCGAGGATTACATACCAAATCCTGTGTATAACAAAATGTGGTTTATCACATTCAGCTGCTCTGAACTGATTCGAAATCCGAATTTGCTCTGCTTTATTGTTGGATATAGCTTCGAACGCTAGCCTCATCTGATTCTCTTTTGCATACCTTATTGCTACTGCTTTCATCTGCTGTTGTTGTGGTCTCGTCTTGTTGTTATCACCGGTTTTATTGCTATCTAACACTCTTGTCCTACACCAACATTCACCCTACTAATATCTTAATTATTCTTTCTTCCTATGCATTCCAATCCTTTAGAAATGAAGCATTTTTGCAATGCTATGTAATCCCTAATATAATCAAACTACAGTAAATCTCTCTGTTTTTTTTTCATTATCTTACACGACCTCCCATCGTCTCGATTTCTACGTGAATTCATCTCACCAAAATGAATTTCTTAGATTTCATTGTTGATGAAATCTTTTGCTCTTTGCTCTTTCCTATTTTAATCAAAGTATCTTTTCAAATCGTCCTTGTTTTTCGCACAAGTAGAAGCCACTGGAATGGTTCTTTGTAAGCACTCTTTATTTGTCCCTTCTGATAACGTTATTTTCTTTGCTTCTGTTAAATACAGTGGCGGATCCAGAGGGGTGCAAAGGGTGCAAGCGCACCCCTCAGATTTTTCAACAAATGTGAATAAATTAATAATGACCATTATTAATATCATAAATATTTAAATATTAACTTTATGACAATCTTTCGCGTCCTGAGCAAGCTTCCGGCAACTTTCCAAACACCGTCTTGTTTTCGTTTTGCTCGAAGGCCTTGTTATAGGGTTGTCGTAAAATGCAGACCAGAATCCCACATCATCCTCCAATGAGATTACGTCGGATTATTTGATCTTGAGTATGCACCTCTGACCCGTGGATTACGTATTGACACGTACATTTTCAGTAAATTACTGACCAAAATCTGAGGTTCTCCTCCAATGAAATCACGTCGGTGTGACTGATCATAACTTTGCTCCCCTGACCCGTAAATTAAGTACTGTCAGTAGCGTGAACAACCAATAAGAAGCTTCAATTCTGCTCCCTCAACTCAGTTTTGCACCACTCAAGGCAGATCAACCAATCAAAATGCATATTGAGGGGAGCAAGATTGATTTTCAGGGGGTAACTCGGGGTGTAATGTAGATGTAAAATAAATTTATCAGCACGCGTGTATCAATGTCAATGTGGCGAATGATATTTCCATTCACCTTATCGGTAGAAGGAAATTTTCAATGGGCCTAAGCATTTGATAAAATATATTCACCGAATTGGAATCTGTAAAAGTTCTGCTTTAAAGTAATTCAGGTTAAAGTGAGGTGACGAATTTGAATTTGATATTGCAAGGAATGAAGGAGTTTGCCGAGATGTAAATATAATATCTTAAAGAAACACGATTTGAATTTTATAGGCTGTCTGCTGTTTGTTTTCCTAATTTGACACTCAGCTCAGTGCTTCCATGGTTTCTACAAATATGGGTGTGGCCAATATTTTAATAAGAAATTGGGTGTGGTCAAAGCCACCAGCCACCGTTATGCACCCCTCGGATTTTTAGCTGGATCCGCCCCTGAAATATATTACATAATCTGTGCTAATCTTCTTTCTTATCAAACGATAATATTTTTATGATGATCTCGTCATGCAGACTAAGAACAAACCAGAGGGAGATTTGAGTTCACGAGATGAAAATTCCAAAGTTGGCGACCTAGCAAAACAGGATTCACAAATATCTGACGACTGGGAAAAAGAACTTCACGATGAATTACAGGTTTGTTAACCATGATTTTATTTGCAATACCCCCGGAAACAGCCACAACATATCGTACTTTACTCTGCAATCTAGCATGCAGGGACGTCACTATTGGGGGGGTTTGGGGGGGTGGTTAACCCCCCCCAATCCTGAAAAACGGCAGTTCGCAGGGCAAAACTGAAATAAATATTATATTCTCGCAGGGCAAAAAATATTAGTTAGAACTCAAGTTTCGCAAACTTTTTAGTTTCTGTTTCCTTCATTGCCATGTTCAATACACATCTTCTTATGAATGTAAATTCCTCGGCCCGAGCCCTTTATTCCATTCCATTTTCCGTAAATTACTATGTTTTCCGTATTTCTATGTCTTCCTTCACGTGGTGTATTCTGACGTAGGATACCGTAAATCCTCGAATAAGCCCCCGGGGGCTTATTTGCGAAAACGAAATTTTAGCTGGATAATTGTTCAATATTAAGCAAAATAAAAGCTATACGATGCAGCTAATCAATAAAGTTATTGGTTTAAACTTTCTGCTATTTGCAATACATTCACTAAACAACTTCAGTGTCTGGAAACTTGGCTTCAATATCCTTGCAAATGATTATCAGGATGGGGGCTTGTTCAAGGGGAGGGCTTATTCGGAGGTGGGGGCTTTTTCGAGGATTTATGGTATTTTGATTAAGATTTCCGCGCGATTTCCGATTTAAAATTCCAAAAGGTGCTTGCAGATTTTGAAAATAATCATTAGTCATCAGAGCAGAGACAAAGTTTACGTTTATGAAAATGTGTTGTGAAAGGTTATTTTCAGAGGCAAACTGAACCTTTAGCAAACTTAAAATTAAAAACTCGCTGCGATCTAAAATGAAAGTGAACGATTAAATGATCTAATTCTAATAGCGTGTGAAAAAGACTTAACAGACACTATTCTGCTTAATAAAGTGTTGAAAACATGGCAAAAAAAGAAATGAGAAGACTTTCAATCAAATAAATTAGTGTAAAATTAGTCTTTATGTTGACTTTTATTTACAAAATATCGATTGTTTGTTTGCTTTGGTTTTTAAAACTATTACGTACCTAGTCTATCTACTCGTTTTACGAGGAAAACTTTCACAGGGCAAAACTGTTTACACCCCCCCAAAAAAATTATGAAGTGACGTCCCTGCTAGCATGATACCCGGGGGCTTGAGTTCTTCTACTTTTGTATACGTTTCTCTGTTACAATACCCCCCGAATGGGATCATGATGCGGTGTGCTTTCCTGTGTAAGTTAGCAGGAGAACGGGGGTATATTGCTTCTATCTTTCGACAAAACACGTGTTTGTATGATGCATTGCTTTGGAGTAATCAGAACAACACAACTGCAGCCAGGTTTGCGGCCCTTAGGGACATCGGGACAAAGTCAGGGGGTGTGGGGTGGACGGGGCACCTGTTGAAGAATAGCGAAGCGCTTTAGTTGATATTCTGTAATATCAGGGGACACAAGCTCTTGTGTTTTCCGTTCCAACGTCTCTGGCTGATATTTATTCAAATGGGCCAAGTTGATTCGACTTGCGACTATAATCTGATGTTTTCTGTGTGTTTTTACTTCGAATCAGGAATTCGAATTTGTCAGCGAAGATCAAAGCGGAGAACATGAATCAAATCCAGAATGGGAAAAAGAGATCGAGAACATGCTTGGCTTGGACGAAGAAGATGACAATGAAAAGAAATCAAGTTGAAAACATTCCTGAACACTGCTCTAACTTTAGTTTAGCTATGTATCCTTTATGCTTAGCTTAACCTTGGCTATTATATATTGTTAATAAAGTGTAGTATGTGCTAGATATTTTTTCAGTGAGGTAAATGACTGGCTCGCTGACTTACTAAATTTTAATTAAATTTCAATGATTCAATTAAATTTGACTGTTCCAACATTGTATAATTTGATGTGATTATAAATTTATATATTCCCAATTTGCTACTTATTTTGATCAATTAGTTTCGATCTAAGTGCCTTGTTGATAAAAAATACTGTTTCAATAATGCCACAGATGCATGCATTTTTAAGTTGTGCGCCAGTGGCGGCGCCAGCTCCAAAAAAGTGGGGGGGATTTTTTTCCTGGGCGGGCAAGAAGTTTTTAAAAATTGTGTCTTGCTGTTGTAGGGAAACATGACGTGCCGAAGGCACGCACGCAATGGCCGGAAGCCGTTGCCTAACACAGCTGGGGGTCTGGGGGGCGCTGTAAGCCCCCCAGCGGGTCCAGGGCAGTGCCCTGGTAGGGGTCCAGGGGGCGAAGCCCCCGGAAGCTCTCGGGATTTCGTCATTTCTGAGGTCTCAAAATGGCTTAGGATCCTTTGACTTCTCTTTCTGCATACATTGAAGTAACCCTTTTGTGTTTTACATTGAAATAATCTTGCGACACAATTCACAGACCGTAGGCCTACCCCCCCCCCAATTTTCTCATCGGATTTGCATGAATCTCAGAGACCATCTTTCTGAAAAAGTGGGGGGGGACTAGTCCCCCCCATTCCCCCCCCTGGCGCCGCCACTGGTTGTGCCAATTTCTGATGGACAGAAATCAGAATGAAGGAGTACAGACACCCCGAACCCCATTTATTATTTTGCAGCCTCGGAATGATTTATGCCTCGCTTGCATGGTGTATTGAAAGCACGTGAGCGGGAAATCTTTTTTTTTCGTCTCCATTCTGCCAAAACACGTGTGGCCTGGCTGGAAGAAGAAAAATCTAACGGATATTGACCAATATGTATGCTAATTTTGTTTGTTTAAACTCAGGAATTCTTTAATAAGCGCGAGGAAGAAGTTTTGCTTGCTTAATTGCTTCTCCTATACAAGATGTCTGCAAATGTTCTCGTTGTCGGTGGAGGCGGACGCGAAAATGCTATCGCGTGGAAACTTTCCCAATCGAAACACGTGCAGAAAATTTTCGTCTCTCCTGGAAATGCTGGAACTGCAGAAGAAATGAAAACAGAAAATGTTTCCACTTTGAACATCAATGATTATAACGAAGTTGTTGTTTGGTGTAAAGAAAGAAGAATTGATTTGGTAGTTGTTGGCCCTGAGGCTCCGTTAGCAAATGGTAAGTGTACGCAAATAAAAGTTAAATTTAAAACTCAACGTCTGAACAGTATGGATGGCAGCTCGAGCTCCGCAGCGACAATGGGACCAGGGGGGAGGCTTACCTAATAATTTTCAATATATGGGGAAAGTTTAAATAAGTCTGAGACTTCTTAAAGAGATATTATTATTTGTAATTTGCCCCCTTCTCCGACATTTTCTACGGCCATATTATAATTCTTTTCTGATTTGATTCTGAAGTTATAAAATCGCGGAACTGCCATCCGTATGATATGATTTTCGCGAATTTGTGCATAAAAATTAAGTGTGCAATGCAACAAATATGTACTTCAAGTGTGCAATATAACTTTATTATACTCATATCTAGTTCAATTTGTATTTGTTCGCAATTTGATAATGCTTGCCCCTCACTCGCAAGTGTAAAAAATTTTCGCGCTTCGCGCGATGGTGAGATTTCCCTTTCCTCATGGCATTACTGAATACTGTCTCAGGAGTTCAAGTTACCAAGACCACGCCTTATGTTCGGACACACCCAATTATCAAGGTGCAATGACATTCAAAAATCTCGGGTGAATCTGCCAACTTTCCATACTGGACAGTGCCACGCCCCCAAAATGTACCCTCCCACACAGTGTCCTAATCACTCACTCACAAGGATGGCAAAACAATTTCATGATAAAATATTTCAAATAAATTTATTAATTGATTTGATATTATTTGATACAACCTACTGTTCTTCTTTTTTCCAGGTATCAGTGATTTCCTGCAAAAGAAAAACATTCCATGTTTTGGTCCTAGTCAAGCTGCTGCCCGCATGGAATCCAGCAAGTCATTTGCAAAAGCTTTCATGAAGAAGTACGCCATACCAACAGGAAAATGGGCCACCTTTGACAATTCCAAAGATGCCGTAGAGCATGTCAGAAATGCCAGCTATGATGCATTGGTTGTCAAGGCTGATGGTCTTGCAGCTGGAAAAGGAGTTGTAGTTGCTGAAGATAAGCAAGAGGCAATTGAAGCTGTTGAATCAATGATAACGGTAAATTCGAAATAATATTTACTTGCTTTATAGGTATCTTATAACAGTAAATTTTATCAACTATTTAATTTTCATTATATAAGTTATATAAATATTTTGTATTAATTAAATGGTTAATTACATTATTAATTGAGCATGTATTTATAAATAAATTTGGATGCACCATATGTAGTGAGTAAATTAAATTTTTCTTGCAGAATAAAAAGTTTGGAGATGCTGGAGACTCCATTGTCATTGAAGAGAAACTTTGTGGAGAGGAAATTTCTGTATGTTTCATTTGTTTCTTTATTTTTATCATGTGTAGATTAAACTTTATTTCACAAGTTTACAAAATGCATCTTCTTAGGTTGTTGTTTAATACAGCTGTCTCATATATGTTTCACAATGTATAAATGTCTTGGTGGTGTTTTAGGTATTGGCATTCAGTGATGGTGCAAGCATTGCTGCATTTCCTGCGGCACAAGATTTCAAACGACTGGACAGCCTGGAAGGTTCAGCAAACACTGGTGGAATGGGTGCATATTGTCCTGTTCCCCACGTAAGTCAAGTCAAACCCCCTTTTCCCTTCCCATTGTTTTTGGGAGTCTTTCAGGAGAACCATACTCTGCAATCAATGGTTTGATTTTTGTTTTTATTACCAGGTTTCGGAAGATGTGCTGGAGTTTATCAGAGCAGAAATTTTGCAAAAAGTTGTCCACGGGTTGAGTGAGGAAGAGTGCCCGTTTGTTGGAATTCTCTATGCTGGGTTGATGTTAACTAAAAATGGACCAAAAGTTCTTGAATTCAATTGTAGATTTGGAGACCCAGGTACCTACTGAATTTAGTTTCATTACCATTAGTTTTGTTTTTTCTCAATTGAAGTTTTCAGTTATTTATGTTATTCTTTTCATTTTTTCTCAAAAATGCTTGCTCTTGCAATGTTTGCTGAATTTTTTCATTAGAAACCCAGGTTTTGCTGTCGCTAATGGAAAGCGATCTCTACGAAGTCATGCTAAGTTGTGTGAAAGGCAATCTCCATGCACACCTCCCAGTTTTTGACTCCAATAAATACTCAGTTGCTGTTGTTCTGGCAAGCCAAGGATATCCTGGAGGATACACCAAAGGGGTCGTCATCAATGGGCTCGAACATGCAAAAGTAAGTCACTCAGGATCAGTGGCATTGTGGGACTGCAGATTTGGGGGGCTGTTTATGAAAAATTTCCTTTAAATTCACCAAAAACTCCTATTTTTCAGGAAACTGAAGATTTGAAGGTATTCCACGCAGGAACGAGCGCCAAAGACAATAGCATCGTGACGTCAGGAGGGCGCGTATTGGCAGTAACTGGGATAGGATCTAGTCTGTCTAGTGCTAGGGAAATGGCGTATAAAGGGGTGGAGAAAATTTCATTTGATGGAATGATCTGTAGACAAGACATTGCCGGGAGAGATTTAAGGTTTGTAAGTAACATATATAAGCTACTGCGCAGGAGTATCCATGACGTAATGATGTCCACAGTGTCTGGTGTGAGGCTTAGGGTTCGGGTTAGGGTTACGGCTAGCGTGGCCTAAAGGTGGGCGTACATGTTTTTATTTCAGTCTTCTCAGTTACACTTTCGTGCAATTTTTTCAAGAAATGGGGACAGTTTAGGACGCCCCGATTTCGGATAAATAAAAGGGCTAAAGAATTTTCTTATAAGAAGGGCAAAGGTACCAAGCTAACCTCTTGCATTTTATTCCGGCACCTTTGCGAATATGAGGGTTTTCCTTGTCAAGACATTTACCCACTTGTGTTTATAGTCTGCTGGAGGGCTTTATTGAGGTTCAAATCATGGATATGTTGTATATTATCCCACTGAAGCGTTCTAAAAAATTCAAAGTGGTTGTCTCTGTAAATTAACCAATCAATGATGCTTGATTTTTGCAGAGCTGAAAGGTCAGTCAGCTACCTCTCATCCGGTGTGGACATTGACGCTGGTCTGTCGCTCGTAGAGGCCATTAAACCATTAGCTGAAGCAACGGCAAGAAAGGGCTGCACACCCGATTTAGGCGGCTTTGGCGGCATCTTCGACTTGAAAGCATGCGGCTATAAGGACCCTATCCTTGTCAGTGGAACCGATGGAGTCGGAACGAAGCTCAAGGTTTGATTCACAAATTGTCTAATGGAATGCTTCTTACAACCGTTTAGTCGTTTATTTGATTCTTATCGAAGGTCTTGAATGGGCCTTTATTAGAGAAGGGGCGTCAATTTGAAGCATTGTGGTATTACTAAACCTAGAGTGAACTACAATAGTGATTGTACTATGAAGAATTTTAAAGGTTTAGTTTTTTATATCAAGTGCTCGCTTTGTGAAGGGAGCGTTGTGTACAGATTCCACTTTCTTGCTTATCACGTTAAACATCCGCGTATTAGAACCTGGAGCTTTGCATTTAGCCTCTTGCTCAAATATAACATTCTATTCTTTCTTTTATTGTTTTGAGCAGAAATATCAGACTGTAAGGTTTTTAGTCTACTGGTTCTTTTATGCAGATGTTTTAGACAGGGAATTTATCATAACATTGTAGCAAATTGGGTAACGGAAAATCTGAAGACAGTTTTGGCATCTGTGGGGGTAGGTGGTCATTTTAAGCTATGGGAACATTCTGGAAAATTTGCCATTGTGACGTAATGGATGACGTCATGTGACCACGGTCACTAGAAATCCGACCTCCGAATATCCGACCGCTGATTAGTTTATTGGAAAGAGTATCCGAAACCGAACAAATAATTATAAAACACTAATATTATTTGACTTATCTTTCGAGAGATACATCCATTTCAAAAGTGTCAAAAAATTCAAAATGGCGGATAGAAAATTCTGCTCGATTCGGATATCTGAACCGAATTAAACGAGTGGAGGGTTTATTTGATTGTTAATGCGATAAAACAGTAAAATAATAAGCAAAACATTTAAATACGAGCTGCTGACCTGAAATTAATGCTATATAAAAGCCAAACTTGATTGTTACGTTATGGAAGCTATTCATCAAAGGAATCGTCACTTGAAGAGAAATCAGACATTTCCAGACATACTTTCTTCATCATAACAATCAGAAACTTCTGGCCCTTTTGTTCTACTTACTGCACTTTCCTCATCACCCTCCTCACCTCCGTCGTACATTTCTTCATCTGTGCCTACCTCCTTCGACAAACAATTTGACTTGCTTCCAATTTTTTCCTTCTTGGTCTTTTCCCTTTTTGGTGCTACCATCATCACTCATTTCCGAGTCTGCTTCTTGTGGATCCCGTTGCTTAGCCCCCAGCCCCCAACTTCTTTGGTTTCCCATGCAATGACAGAGATGGGGGCAACTTTTTTCCTTTGAATCAAACAGACGCAACAAGCTGGACTTCTTCATCCCAATTCCATCCATCCATTTCCATTGAAACATCGGGCATAATTATTTCAGTGCAGAGAAGCCAGTGAAATAGCTGATAATTCACTCTATTGATTGCTTCTTCAGCTTAATCTGGATCCGGAGGAATGGTACTTGATGACTTCACTTTCAACTCTTTGTAAATTCGCAATCGGGTCATGACTTATTTCAGTTGTCTTTCCATTGTAGAAAACGGTTCTAATGAACTCCTTTACTTTTCCTAATTCAGACTCTTTGATAGTCGATGGTTTTGCTAATCTATCTAGCAGACAACATTTTCTAGTGCGTTAAGCAATGTTTTCAAAATGTTAACTTTTCCAACCTTCAAGAAGCAAGCCGTTGTGTCGCATCCGACAGAGCATGGATTGCTGCCAAGGCATTGCACATGTCAGGTCCGATAGCATCACATATTGAGTGAAGTCAGTTACCCTTCTGTCGTGATGAATGGTTGTTGCAATTACTTTCTTCCATCTTCACATTGACTGTAATTGAAGATTAATTTGATAAGCTCTTCTTTGTTTTCCCATTTGTAAAAACTTATTCCAATTTGCTGCCAGGGTCATGTGCTGACCGAAACCTTCTAGCCTGACATTTAATCCTGTCTCCCCGCGAGCCTTTCTTGTGCTGCTCTTTACACTTTGTTCCCTATACGTATCGTTGATTACCCCAGCAACAGATGGTGTTCACCCTTCAGGTGGCTGCAGAAAACGAAGCAAACCGATAATCCACTCCCCTTAAATTTTTTTAGATTTTAATGTCCTTACTGCTGCAAGTCCATCTACTTTTGGGAGAGGTGCTTGTTGACAATTTCGATTTGGAGACCAATAAATTTCGTAGCGAGGCTTTATCTGACTGTCGAAGTGAACCACCCTGAGTTGGCTAAGCCAAGGGCAACAGATATGACAAGAAAGCAAAAAGCATCCTCCAAACTCATTGCTTTTGCTAAAATGAGATCAGACGCTTGGCAATCTTCTTGGCAAACAATGATACGGAATATGTGATGCTATCAGACCTGACATGTGCAATGCCTTGGCAGCAGTCCATGCTCTGTCGGATGTGACACAACGGCTTACTTCTTGAAGGTTGGAAAAGTTAAAATTTTGAAAAAATTGCTTAATGCACTAGAAAATGTTGTCTGCTAGATAGATTAGCAAAACCATCGACTATCAAAGAGTCTGAATTAGGAAAAGTAAAGGAGTTCATTAGAACCGTTTTCTACAATGGAAAGACAACTGAAATAAGTCATGACCCGATTGCGAATTTACAAAGAGTTGAAAGTGAAGTCATCAAGTACCATTCCTCCGGATCCAGATTAAGCTGAAGAAGCAATCAATAGAGTGAATTATCAGCTATTTCACTGGCTTCTCTGCACTGAAATAATTATGCCCGATGTTTCAATGGAAATGGATGGATGGAATTGGGATGAAGAAGTCCAGCTTGTTGCGTCTGTTTGATTCAAAGGAAAAAAGTTGCCCCCATCTCTGTCATTGCATGGGAAACCAAAGAAGTTGGGGGCTGGGGGCTAAGCAGCGGGATCCACAAGAAGCAGATTCGGAAATGAGTGATGATGGTAGCACCAAAAAGGGAAAAGACCAAGAAGGAAAAAATTGGAAGCAAGTCAAATTGTTTGTCGAAGGAGGTAGGCACAGATGAAGAAATGTACGACGGAGGTGAGGAGGGTGATGAGGAAAGTGCAGTAAGTAGAACAAAAGGGCCAGAAGTTTCTGATTGTTATGATGAAGAAAGTATGTCTGGAAATGTCTGATTTCTCTTCAAGTGACGATTCCTTTGATAGCTTCCATAACGTAACAATCAAGTTTGGCTTTTATATAGCATTAATTTCAGGTCAGCAGCTCGTATTTAAATGTTTTGCTTATTATTTTACTGTTTTATCGCATTAACAATCAAATAAACCCTCCACTCGTTTAATTCGGTTCAGATATCCGAATCGAGCAGAATTTTCTATCCGCCATTTTGAATTTTTTGACACTTTTGAAATGGATGTATCTCTCGAAAGATAAGTCAAATAATATTAGTGTTTTATAATTATTTGTTCGGTTTCGGATACTCTTTCCAATGAACTAATCAGCGGTCGGATATTCGGAGGTCGGATTTCTAGTGACCGTGGTCACATGACGTCATCCATTACGTCACAATGGCAAATTTTCCAGAATGTTCCCAAGGCTTAAAATGACCACCTACCCCCACAGATGCCAAAACTGTCTTCAGATTTTCCGTTACCCAATTTGCTAGAATGTTATGATAAATTCCCTGTCTATTTACTGTACAGCCCCCTCGTCGAATTAAGCTGTTTTATGTGTATTTACACTGTCAATTGCGAAACATTACGGGGGCTGATCGTCCTTCTTTCTCTTTCTTCGTCACAGGTGGCTCAGACTTGTAATATTCACAATACCGTTGGAATCGACCTCGTAGCCATGTCAGTCAATGATGTATTGTCACAGGGTGCCGAACCGTTGTTTTTCCTTGATTACGTCGCATGTGGCAAGCTGGATTCGAATGTCATAAAGCAAGTGGTAACTGGGGTGGCGCAAGGCTGTGCCTTAGCCGGTTGTGCTCTCCTCGGAGGTCAGTTGAGTCAATTGTATAGTTGCTTCATGTCTTGTTGCATGCTGTATTATGGTGACAAGCAAGATAGATATCCAAGGTTATAGTTTATACCTTAAAGGAGTTTTTGATGAGACATATAAATATCTTATATGGGTGTCTTGTGTAGTATAGCATATAGGTGTGCCGTGTGGTATATATATATGTTTTGTATGGCATGTAGATGTAGTAATCCGTATATATGTTTTGTATGGCGTATAGATGTACTGTGGTCTATATATGTTTTGTATGGCATATAAATGTACTGTGTGGCCTATGGATGTCCTGTATGGCATATGGATGTACTGTGGTCTATATATGTTTTGTATGGCATATGGATGTACTGTGGTCTATATATGTTTTGTATGACATATAGATGTACTGTGTGGCCTATGAATGTCATGTATGGCATACATAGATCATGTATGGCGTAAATATATTTTATGTGACGCACCATATACATAAGTATATATTTACCGATTTTGTTTGATATTAAAGGAGAAACTGCCGAGATGCCAGGCATGTACAGCAATGGAGAATATGACCTGGCCGGGTTTGCTGTTGGCGCTGTAGAAAGGAACAACTTGATACCGAGAAAAGATACCATTATTCCTGGAAATGTCCTCATTGGTTTGGCTTCCTCTGGCTTGCACAGCAATGGCTTCAGCATGGTTAGGAAAATTTTTGAACTCTCCGGATTTGAGTACAATAATATGTGTCCGTTTGGTGATAGCCTTAAGACATGCGGGGAAGAATTTTTAACGCCAACCAAGATCTATATCAAATCTGTGTTGCCACTGATCAAGCAAGGGAAAGTCAAGGCTTGCGCTCACATAACTGGTAAGATTTTGTTATGTTGAACTCTGACCTGATCTCTGACCTCTGTGATATTGTATGAGATTTGCTTTAACCTTTCGTATCACTTCCAATTTAGGTCGCCCGAGTTTAACTTCTAATCTTTTGCATGATATCTGGCCTCAGGCCTCTAATTATTCACCGCAACTCTTCTATTTCCATTGAGGATTGATTAATCTTGGGGAACATTGTTGATCTTTTTTCCCCGGTTATATTATCAAATCTCTTAGGTTGACATTGTTGTTATTGTATTTTCAGGGGGTGGACTGCTGGACAATTTACCGAGAGTTTTTTCACCCGAACTGTCGGTAAGGATAGATGGAAGCGCTTGGAATATTCCTGCCGTATTTCGATGGCTTGCAAAAGTGGGACACGTCCCTGCGGAGGAGATGCTGCGAACGTTCAACTGTGGCGTTGGCTTTGTTTTGATTGTCGACGAAGAGGCTGCGCAGGACATAGTGGGCGACTTTCGTTCTAATAACGAAGAAGCTTGGGTGATTGGAAAAGTTGAGAAGAGACATGCACAAGACAACCAAGTTATTGTCAACAATTTCAACCTCGCTTTCAATGACAATGTTACATCGCCGTTGCAAGAAGAAGCTGGCCTCAGTTTCAAGTTGAACAAGCTGCAGCGGATGCCTGTTGGCGTGTTGATATCCGGCTCTGGGACGAATTTGCAAGCGCTGATCGATCATACGTTCACCAGCCCGAGTCATGCCGAAATTCGATTGGTCGTTTCAAATGTTGCTGGAGTCAAGGGACTGGAGAGAGCACAAGAGGCGGGAATAAAGACAAAGGTTTGTATCTGCTGTTGATCCTAACTACAGTGGATTTCTTGCATTTAAAATCTTGAACTTGGCTATAGAATACTCGTTATTTTGAGATTGCTAACTCGGGAATGAATTATGCCATGAAGCAGTTCAAGAACAATTTGTTGTCTTGTTTGTTTGTTGCCTGGAAGTTTGTTGTGTTGTTATTGTTATTGCTGCATCATGTTTAATAATGCTGTATTTGTGTATCTTTAGGTGATAAGTCACAAGGGCTTCAAGTCTCGTTTGGAATTTGACATGACTGTGAGCGAGGCTCTGGAGAGAGAAGGCATTCAACTTGTCTGCCTGGCCGGTTTCATGAGAATTCTCAGCGGTGAATTTGTACGAAAATGGACAGGGAGATTGATCAATGTCCATCCATCGTTGTTGCCTTCGTTTAAGGGAATAAACGCCCATCAGCAGGTTCTAGACGCCGGGGTGCGTTTATCGGGATGTACAGTTCATTTTGTCGAGGTATGATGTTTTGTTTATTCAATCCGTTTCCAACCAATTTCTTCTCGAATACAATATGAAATAGTATAGTTCATTCCTTGCCCTCGTCTTGTATTAATTTATCATCTAACGCCTCGTGTTTTTTGCTATATATGCTCTATATGCTTGCTCCATGCTACTCTTATTACAGTCAAATCTGCATAGTTTGAACTCGTGTAATTCGAACTCTATCTAATTCAAACGAAATTCTCCGTCTCTTCAAGGATCACCAATGAACCAACTCTTATAAAACAAACCTCTTTAAATCGAACTTTTTGTAATTCGAACATTTTCACGCTTCCCCAGGGTGTTCGAATTAGACAGAGTTGAGTGTATTATCTTCTTTTTCTCTGTTTACTCAGGAGGAGGTTGACGCTGGAGGAATAATCGTGCAAGAATCAGTCCCAGTATTTCCAACTGACACCGTCGAGGTCTTACAAGAACGGGTCAAGAAAGTCGAGCACAAGGCATTCCCACAGGCCATGGAACTCTTTGCTAGTGGCAAGATTCGCGTCAACAGTCAAGGCAAAGTGGAGTGGCTTTAGCACCGGGAACCACACAAGGTTTCCATCGGTTTATTCACAGTGGACAAGGTATGGTCACATTGCCTTAGCTGGAAAATATAGAGCAAGTTAGGGACATGACAATCAGATGATCGCGGGTGAGTTGCATCTTTTCGTTAATTAATTCTAACTCTAAATCTTTATGCTGCTAATTTTTAGTTATTATTGCAGGGAAAATAAAGCTATATAATGTATCACCTTATTTATTTCTTTATCGATTCGATTGAAAGCTTTTTTATCAACGTCGTTTTATTTGTCTCGTTTGGCTACCCTTTGTGTAGTGGCCCTTTCTTGTCCCTTTGTGGAGGCCTTTGGTGTAGAGTGGCCCTTACTTGTTGCCGACTCTCCTCCTTTATCCGTTTGGTGCCAGCATATGGCAGTTAAAGGGGCCAGATGTTTAGTTTGTCAGATCGTTATTTCACTGTATTGTGCACAAGGCAAACAGCAGACATAAACAAGCAAACATCAATTGGAACACTTTATCATTGTAACAAAATTTGAAGAAAACTTTTTGTAAATAATCCTATAATTATATCAGTGTCCAACGCAACTATCCTGGCCTTAAAGCAAGTGCAAAGTTGAGCTCTTCAGGTTGCAAGTTTGGAAGCCTTGTGGGGCTTTCTCTTTATTAACAAACTGTGAAGCTGTTTGGTTATTTTCTGTTGAATTTTAATCTTCGTCCCAGTTCTTGTTCTCCTTTGGTTTTGGTCCTCCAGCTTTCTTCGCCATGATAATCTGGGCAAGAAGAAAAATATCAAAGAATGAAGTTTGATTGACAGCTGATAGCAAAATTCAAATATCAAAATGAGGTTTGATTGACAGCTGATAGCAGAATTCAAAAATATATTCGAACTGGTGGCGTCAGCAATGGATGGCGTGTGCAAGTATGACAAAGCCCGCGAAATTCACATGTGTAGAGGTGATGGATTTTTAAAGATATGGAAGAGATGAGAATGAAATATTAACACAAAACGCTACCTGGTCTATTTTGAGAACAGTCGTTGCTGCATTTGACGCAAACTTCAATGCCCAATGTTTGACTAAAAACGAATCCAAAATACCTGCCTCCGCAGCGTCAAAAGTTGTGGCTTCTTCTCCCTGACAAGATCAAGTATTCGTGATAACATTGGCTATAAACAACATCAATATGAATAGCATGCGTGATAAATGCGAAAGCTGTACTGGATACCAACCTCAATGTTAAATCCAATGGTCTTCTCCCCGGAGTTATGAGCAGCGTACAAGTTTGATATCAGTTCAGTTCCTTTTTTGCCAGAATTCTCGGCCAATGCCTTTGGGAAGGTCTCCAATGCTTCACCGAAACTTTTCACAGAGTATTGCTCCAAGCCAGACAACGTCTATTGGAAAGCAATGGTAAATAGTCTTCGAATTATTGAAAGCAAGATAAAATAAGGGGAACTATTTTATCTTGTTGAAAGTTATTAAATGAAAATTATCCAAAATGTTGAGATTACTAAAACAGCAACTCATACTTGGCCATATTTCGTGAGTTGGTGAGCTAATTCGATTTCAGTGGCCGCCGCACCAGGCAGAAGTCTTCCGTCTCTTGTCAGAGCTTTGAAAGTGTTTACACCATCATCAATTGTCCTCTCAACATCGTCGAGAACGTTCTGCGTTGAGCCTCGGACAACAATCGTTGCTATCGCCGTATCTTGTCGTTCTGTGAAACACAACAGCCATGGAATTTCAGGGTAATCATATAAAGTAATAACAAGGTGCTCTGCAGATATAATCTAATACAGTTTTGCTAATGTAGTGAAATCCCGATAACTCAAACCACTAAGGGACCGATGAAAATGATTCTAGTTAACAAATGTCACTGTTACTAAGGGTTATAAATGTTATAAACCATGTGTTACCAGGGTTTTAAAGTACTAGCAAAGCTTTTAAGGGGAAAACAAATAGTTATCCGAGGTTCGAGGTGTCGCGGGTTCGAGTCATCGGCATTTTACTGTATTTTCCAGATATGGTTAGTCCGCCTTGTCATAGATGACCACCAAAGTAATATTGGCCATGCGGAACTTTCCGCAGGTTCCATACGACACTTCCTTGGAGATTATGCTATTGGTTCGAAAGCGGAGGATGACATAATCAACGTGGCAATACGAAACGTTTAATGCCAACCTTGACGCAGTATAGTGACGGGAGTGTCACCAATTTCTGCTGCAGTTACGTGGTCACAGTATCCAATTTCTTCAGGAGTTGGGATCGTCTAAAAAAAGAAGCAATATAGAAACTCAAGTTTGAAATAGCTCGAAGAATAAACATAGCAGGAATCGGTAGAGAAATCTCAGTTGGAAAATCTTGATGGAGACTTACGATTTTTGGCAACGCTATGGCCTGAACTGCTCTGCTCAATCTTCGGAGGTCAAATTTTGACATGAGCCTGTATTTAGAAAATTATCAATCATCAATATAGTAAGTTCCTGAACTTAAAAAACGGATACCTAAGAAACCCCATTCCACAAAAGACCAATGTTCCTCTGTTGGCAGAAAACAATAGCAGGGACCGTGGTCTTTTGTTCGATAACAAGAGGCTGTATCGAAAAGTCTTATTTCTAACATGCAGAGACACAATGCACACAATCATGAAGGTAAAGATTCTCAGATATATCTGCCCAAGATCCTGTATTGATTTTGAGCAATACTCATAATTCTTGACATTAGCATACCTCAAAACCATGATGTTGTATTTATTGCAAAAGTGAAGTGCCATATCTGCTACTTTTCCTCCGGATACTATCATGTTGCAGCCGGCTTCAGCAATGCCACGGATTTGCTAGAAGAGACAAAGGATCCACAAATAATCTCTTCAACTAACTTACACAAATTGGTTTCTATTCAGAGCTTGGTCAGAAAGTTTAGAACGGTTTTAACCAAACTGGCCACTAACCGATTCTAGAAGATCTTCTTCTCCCTTGCTGAAGTTTTTCAGTTCTTCTGCAGTCTTAATGAGTACAGTTCCCTGCAAGAACAACACAATACACCCTTCATGATACCAAACTCCAACACCAAAGACAATGCCATACCAAAGTGCAAGAAAAGATCACAGTAGACAACCAACCTTTGTCTCAGTTGTCATTGAATCTAAGGGACATGTGAAGACGGCAATTTTAGCTTTTTCAACTTTGCGGACATCTCCTTCAGCTTCTCTTTGAAAGACCATGCCCTGAATGACTTCTGATGCGTGAATTCCTGATCCCTAAAAACATGATGGACAACTTTAAATGAATTCTAGTATGACAAAGAATACAGCACGTTGGCTTTATTTGTCAGTTGATAAGATGGATGATAGAATTCAATTCTCACCATTATTTTAGCCACTCTTATGCTGTCAACATTAAAGCTACCATCCTTTGCATAGATTGAAACTAATGAGGAATGAAAAGATTGTTGTTTTAGGAAACAGATTGGCAGCAAGACACAAATATACATGAATGACAGCTCAAGAAATGTATGAAGCATGTAAAACAATTACTTACTGCATGCTTTTGCAATAAGTTCAGCAAGAAAATCTTCGTTTCCATACTACGAAAGATAAGGTACATAAGTACATCAGCTTTGAAAACAATTACTCAAAGGATTTCTTTAGTCTGGCATGTAATATAATAAGGGTGAAGAAAGCAATTTTACCTGTTTACTAGCTATTGCAGGCTTGATAAATCTTGCTACTTCTTTTTCATTTCGTAGATCTTTTCCTGTTTCGCAGACAAGATCTAAGGGAGAGAAATACTCCTTGAGAGCTTGTAACCATAGAGATGACATGGCTTAGATATTGATATGGGGAAAACCACATGGCTACAAACATGACTTGTATTTGCAGTTATGAAAATTTGATGGACTTACCAGGTAAGATTTCCAAGGCTTTCTTTGTTGCTAAGTCATATCCGTAAATGATTTCAGCTGGTGATAGACCCTTGTAAGAGAAAAAAAGGCTGTTAGAAAGAGAGGCTGTTAGAAAGAGAGGCTATCAGAAAGAGAGGCTGGTGTATTCCAACTTGTAGTCTATGACAAGCCTACTGCAACCAAAAAGTGATGTGAGTTTTTTACATTTTACAGCAACCCTAATTGAATTGATCGTAAACTTGCGTAGCTAGTAGCTTATCACTAAAGTGGGTTACCATGCGCAGAAGTTTTTCAGCTTCTGTCAACAGTGCTCCAGCAAAGATCAACACAAAATTTGTCCCATCTCCTGCCTAAAAAATGACAAAGTAATTGTTTGATTATCACAGACTAATTAACTTTACAAACATGTTAAAGAATCAGGTTAAAGAAGTGTTAAATTGCAAGAATATATAACCTCTTGTTCCTGCATGTTAGCAGCCATCACTATCATTTTAGCGGCAGGGTGCTCAATCTAAAACACAAATTATCAGATTATTTTTCGAGATGTGCAATTTTTACACAGGAAACCAAGGAATTGAGGCAATTTCAATCCATGAAATATAAATTACCTCTAATTCTTTAATGACTGTTGCAGCATCATTTGTAACAAAGAGTTTTTCCAAATGATTTATCACCATCTTATTCATACCTGCAAAGATTGTTGCAAAGTCAGTCAAAATAAAACTTATTTGCAAGTAAAGTTCATCAGGGAGAAGCTTAAGCTATTTTAAAGAGCTAGGACAGCAACGCCCATCTCCTCCCAGAATCCGTATTGAATCGACGCTTACCATTTGGTCCAAAAGAAGATCTCGTTATATTTGTCATTTGTTTGCAAGCATCTATATTTCTATAAATTGCTTCATCCAGTCCATGATAGTGCTAAAATTAAGTCAGAAAACATCAAAATACTGGGATGAAATGATTATCAATGGGAAGGTTACAATGAAGTTGGTGAAGGGCTCGGCCCAAAAAAAGGAAATAATAAAGCACATGTTCTTTGCTTTCTTCTGAGTTTGTCGTTAGAAACGTGAGATAAACTCGAAATCTGAACTTACCTTTGCACCTTCTTTCATCATGTTCTGGAGAACGGTTTTTGGAATAGACATTGCCATTTTTGCAAGTTTTCAAGAGGTGAAGCGAATAATAAATTTGGTAAGGAAGGACTGAGAAACTTATGCACCTGCCTAGGCCGAAGCTGGTTCATGTGCTGCACTGGAAAGAGAGCTGGAAACGAGCATCTTCCAGAATGTTCTGCAGTTTGCTTCAGCTCTTAAAAACCGACCGGCCAATTTTAAGCCCGCATCCGGAAAGTATGTTTTGCTATGTTTTTTTTCATTTTGTGCTGCAAATAAATAGCAAAAATAAAAAAATACAGAATATTAAAAATACACACCCGTGTGATATAAATTCCAAATGTTTCAAAATTGCTATAAAATTACACAAAATTGCAAAACAATATAAATAAAATCCTTAAAATTTAGTGCATTAATTATTACATATGACTTATAATCATAATTTCCTATTGCCTTTTAGGAAAGTCAAATATAATTGGTTTATTGCAAGGAAAGTATCTTTGATTACAAATTGAAGCATTGATAAATACAGTTGTCCCATCTGTGGTAACACCATATCCTGAGGTACAAAAAAATTTATAATTAGCAGGGTTGTTTAGAATAAGAAAGACTACATGCAGTTCAATGCACCTACCAATGCACCAATTAATGCACCTACCTTCATGAATATGACCAAAGACGGCATATTTTGGCTTAACTCTATCTTGTATTGTTGCCAGAAGCTCAACACAACCCGCTCTAACATTGTGCTTTGAGAAATCACCATGTCCTAGAAAGAAATGAGAACTTCATGGTTTATATGCAGCAGAACTTCCATACCACTGGGACCAATGTTGTTGTCCCTTGTTTGGGAATCTGTTTCATGAAGGTGTCTGTTAATGGAAGTTTCACTGTAGTTTGTATTGGTAAGAAGGCCGGCTTAAAAATCACCCATTACTTACCAAGTCTGTGACTTACCTAGTGGAGGACCGTGACATAGAAGAATGTCTGTATCGTCTGGTATTTTGTTCCAAATCTTGAGAAGTGGTTCACCGCGAGGGACATTGAATGCCCAGCCCCTATGACGTGGTTGCCTACAGAAAGAGAAGTTACAAGCCAAATTACCAGGGTTGAAGTCACTTCTCTATTCACATAATTGCAAATGGTCAAGTACCAATGGAATGAGATAGATCATTTCCTGTGGTGACCCTTGTTGGGAACAGCTGAAAGAAGAAAGAGAAGGAAAAGAAGAAAATGAAGAGATGAAGAAAAGGAAGGAGGAGAAGAAGAAGAATATGAATAGAAGAAGAAGAACAAGGAGGAGAAATGGGAGAAGAAAGAGGAGGAGAAGAACAATAATAAAGAGAAGACGAAGAAGAAGGAGAAGAAGAAGAAGAAGGAGGAGAAGGAAGAGAAGGGTAAAATAATTATGAGGAGAAGAAATGAACAATGATGTACCATGGGGTTCCATAGATCTTTATCCCGTACAGCTCTGTTTCCTCATCCTCTAAGTAAATGCAATGCTTGCGAAGTATGTCTTTAAATTCTTCAGTCGCATCTTGATCCCCTCTTTCTGCAGAAAAGCCACCACCATTCATTAACATTTGATCAAAAGTCAACTCGTGGTTTCCAGCTATGACAACAATATGTTTATAAAGTGGCTTGATAATCGTCAGAAAGCTGCAAAATTCCGTTATTTCATTTCTACTGCCCTCAAATGTGAAGTCCCCTGCATGTAAAAGAACATCTCCTTCCGGCAGGTTGTCCAACAAACTCTTGTGTTTCGAATGGGTGTCTGATATACAAACAAATCTTATAAAACCTTCATTTTTTGGCATATTTCGATCCATGGGTTCGACTTCTTTGAAAGTCTGTTTCCATTTTTTCGATACTGAGAGATTTTCGTATACTTCATTTGGTTTATGTGTCAACGGGTTAACTTTAACCGTTATTTCATCATTGTCCTCGTCTGGATCCTGCATTTTAATACTTCTTAGGCCTTGTACGCAGTGGCTCACATCATCTACAGATGTTGATGGGCCATGTTCTTTGCTTGTTGCCATTTTCAGACTCTGAGTTGAGTTGCTATGCTCTGCTGCAAATTTCTTCTTGAGATACCGGTACATGACCTCTGGTTAATTTAATTGTCAAAAAAAGAAATTGCATCACTTTTCAATCCAATTTATTTGTCTTCCATCTTTCTACTTCCTTGTTTCAAATGTTTTGAATTTTGATTGACATTTTCAGCGTTTTCAGCATAATTGAATTGAATGAAATACTTTTGTATTTTATGGGACGTTGAAGTGGATTTACTTTTTCCTGGACTCGTGACAATGGCAAAAAAATATTTTTTGTCTCTTCCATTCCATTGCTGGAAATATGAGACTTGGTGTGCAACAGGAATTAAATGTTGAACACACAGGATTTGAATTTGAGCGTAATCTGATATTAGCATGCTGACATTTGAAAATTTTAATTCCGGAAGATATTCCACAAGCGGCCCAGCAAAAGAACCGGAACATTATAAATGATACCTTCTGTACCAAAGCCGGAAGATTTTCATTGCAGCAAATAAAACCTTTTTCGGACAATTGTGGACGCATTTCACAGAAAAATTACATTTTAAACAGTATATTTATAGAGTTAACTAGCTTTTTATGTTAGCTAGATGACCAACTTCATAATAAGTTAAAGAGAAAGAAATGGCTAGTTTTCAAACGTGTTTTACCATTTTATTCCTGATTTGTTCAAGCCAAGGTAAAATCTCTTTGTAAAAGGCCTTTTGAACTTGTTATTGTAATTCCTGTTATGTTATATTTTTGCATAATAGATATAAATTCCACTTTTTAATGACTAAAAGCTCTTTGAAATTTTACAAAGAGTAACATAATGTCAATTGACCGTAGATTTCAACTCTTAATGTGGAATATTTATGACTTAGCAAAGTCTTATTTTGATCTCATTTTATCAGGGCTGTCGTATGACCTTCGCACAGATGACGACGCAACAACATTGAACAAGCTTGATGTCGATAGTGAGACCACAACGGTAGTGAGAATTGCAAGTGAGAAATCTGACCTATTTATATCCTCCTCTCCTGCCATATAACACCTTTTTCCTCAGTGTATATCTGTAAAACAAGCTTCGTCGTTTAAAAAGCTTTAATGCTTCAATGCGTCAATACTTGGCTCTGCGGAGCTTGAGAGAACCCGACGAGATCTCACACACGGTTGAGGGAAACTATCATTTCCTACGTCACATTCGATCCCCCCGGGCTCAGCGTGCGACATTTGCCCTCCAGTTACACGCTTTTCTACTTTGTTATGCACTCGTACAATGGCGCAGAGTACTGTAGTGTGCACCAAGCACAACACTTAAGGCCCCCAAGTATTTGGGCCTCAAATGGGCCAGAAAAGTTAAACTTAGCTACGTATAGGAGCCCCAAAACACTACTTTCACTAGGAGCCTGACATTGATCCGCTACGCCAATGCACTCCTGTGTGTGCAAAGGGGTGCGTATTGGAATTCATTTGTGCAGTGCATTGGAGTTCATTTCTTCCATGGGCTGCAACTGCAAACTGCCTTGCATGTGTAGAAGACAAAAGCATCAAAGTTTACATTGTTTTGACTTTTAGGATCAACATCTTTGGAATTTGAGTCACCTGACGATAGTGAAAACCATGTGCGAACGAGGAGGCAAGTTGGTGGTAGTGTGACGTATCTTGGCCCACTCACCTCTGACCTGCACGCAAGCCAGCATTGTAACGGCATCTACCTTCGATGGAAGAGACCACCACACCCTACAAAGTAAGAAACATTGTTTTGTATGAGCTGTTTTTAATGTAGTTTAATGGTATCAGCATCAATTCATTTGCTTCCAGGGGTAGCACCAGAACAATGCATTTCTTGCGGGTCCATGATGCCTGCATGCCGTTCTTGATACCTCCATTTATACCGACCACTTTGCCGAGTGAGCTGTACAAAATGCCAATTTTATCGAGTAAAATGCCGATTGATGTCTCTTGGGGGTATCACACCCCCTTGTTTTGGTCATGGAGATAGGATATAAGATAATCTAGAGTGCTAACAGCCGATACTCCCACTGTATAGCGGCTGAAGCCAAATTTTCCAGCCAGCCACCCTCCAACAAAATGGCGGACAACTCTTCACAGCTGGAGCTCCTACATTTAGAATACAAAATATATGGATACTGTCAGTTATAAACCTCAAAGAAACGTTCAATTATCTTATATCCTATCTGTGTGGTTTTGGTATAGTTGGGACATTCGTTATTTCAAACATTCGCCATCTGGAGCAAATTCCAATTTCCCTTGAGTGTTTTTCAATTGCACTTACTCAATTCTCTTCCAATTTTAGCGATGGGCTCTTTATTCACTCGGAATTCAAATTCTACAACGTATATCGAAGTACAAAGTATTTCACGAGCATCCAAGGAATGACCCCTTACGTGTCAGGCAAAGAGATTGCCGAATTACGTCATCTGACCACTGTTGAGTGGCTAGATCCAGACCCACTCACGAACGATATCGTCTGGTATGCTGTTTCTATAGTAACAATGGATGGCAAGGAGAGAGATGACGTCACGCCAGCCATGGTAAGTATTTCTTCTTTTGAAAATCTTATCTGTACCACTTCCAGTGAGCGCCACTACCAATGATGCATCATGACGATGTTTATAACTAACCTTTAGTTCTGATGCCTCATTTGTCCCCCGTCCCCCTGCTATCGCCAGGATAGATCTCCTAATTTTTTAATTCAATGAGAAAATATAAGGTGGGGTGGATAAGGGTGTAGCGCATAGAATTCCTTATTGGTGAAGGGTGTGGCACCTGGAGAGTCTCCTTGCCTCCCTCTACTTCTTCAGGGCTGACGCCGCCATTGACTCAAAGGGGGGATGCTTAGGTCTCCTAGGTATTGAAAACAGTAAGCACAATTTTCTATCATGCTATTGCCTTTTAATTGGTTAATCAGCAGCAGACACCTCTTGTCACTGTCTTGGTTCATCGTTCCTTCATGTTATATGTTCGAATTTGAGTGGGCACCCTGTGTTTCTCTTCCACAGGGGATGTACATTGGTGCTTTCGGGGCCGCAGGCCCAAAAATCCCCCTAACCCCGAACGCCCTGAAAGGCAAGACCTTGCATCACACGGCCATCTACAACTCGCATCGCAACGAATACTTCGTCGTCTGGGATCTCGATACCAACTCGAATGGGCGTCCGAATCGCATCTTTTGTCTCCGAATGTCTCCAGCCGGGATTATCATCAGTAGACGCATACTTGAAATCAGTGTCAATGTCAAGGGTACTCATTTATTATTTTGATTTTAGTTTTTATGCAACCTCTATTTTCCTTTGAAGGCCCCCCCATACGACCTCTAACCTCTGCACGACCATCTCCCTCTACTACCTCTATTCTCCTTCTGGTGCCTCCAATCGTCTTGTGTTACCGCTATTCTCCTTCTAATCCACCCAATCTGACTGTACAGCCAATATTCTCTTTCTGTGCCTCTATCTTTTGCTGTTATTACTATGTATATTCAAATAGTCGCAACTTGCTAATCAGGACCTTCTGACCCTTTTAAGACATGTTTCAGCTCTCTAGGACAGTTGGTTCAAATAGTCGTAAGTTGGCTCTCTAGGACAGTTGGTTCAAAATGCCGAAATTTGGCCACCAAATAGTCGAAACCTACTAATTAGGACCTTCTGATCATTTTAATATTCTCTTTCTGTGCCTCTATCATTTGCTGTTATTACTATATACTATTACTATTTATAATTCAGGATTAATATCGCAAGGATGGCCAAGTGCCACTTACAACCCGAAGAACAACGAGTATATGGTTGTGTTTGAACTATCCAGCTTGAGTCTGTTCGGTGGAAGAGCTATCATCATCAGCCAAAGGATCAGAGCACACACCCTTACAAGAGTGACCAACCCCGCCCTGTTGATCAAAGCAAACGACCAGAAAAATGGCCGCCCGGTACCAATACCGGTCACACGTCCGCAAATCATTCACAACCCAGCAACAGGTCATTTGTTATTCTGTGTTTTTATTGATCTGATTCTAAGCATCCGGACACCGGTATCTTGGCTATCATCCGGATCTGGGGGAATTTGTTGGAAACCCCTATGTAACGAATTCCAAAGAGACAAATGTTTTTGTCCGTTATAAGCAGGTTGTTTTACAAGAACAGTCTACTCTCGATAAGTGGAACCCCGGATAAGTGGAACTTTCGTTTAGTGGAACCAATTTCTCCGGTCCCTTGGATTTGCATTAACAAACCTATAATTCGGATAAATGGAACATTCGATAAGTAGAACCATTTTTTCGGTCCCGTGCAGGTTCCACTTATCGAGAGTAGACTGTAGATGACAATTTGGGGGTATTTTGGCACGAAAATCTTCGATCATCTTTCAAAGGGGTCCACTTTATATTTACATGCATGCATTTTTATATTCGGTTTACAAAAGGTGGAAGTGTATGACAATCTTTGAATCGAGTTCAAAGCTTGTTCGCTGCTGCGTCCTGAGTTTGTTAATCCGAAATTAAACTATGCTAATGTTACTAGCTAATTATCTTATGAACTCGACTAACAATTTGTTTTTACGTCAAATATTGTCACGATTTTCCCTTTGTAATAACATTGCAACATCTATTCTCTTCAAGGTGGCTACGTCACAGTGGCAGAATTGGTTGGCTTGAACGGTCGACACGGGACCGTGATTTCATTCAGTGATATCAACGGCAAGAACCTGAAGCTGGAAGCAATATTCCCCACTCCATTGGATGCGAGACAGTGCAAAGTATTCTACGATACAAAACGCAACGAGTTGTTTATCGTTGCTCAACTGCCCAGCAGGGCCGTCAACAAGCAGGGCGAAGTCGTGCCAAAGCGTGCCTACTCTCTAGTTGTCACCAAGCGCAATGCCACTGGTGCAAGGTTGGGGCAGAAAACAGTGAATATGATGGGTGGCGAGACAAATCTACTCGATTCTTCAATATCTGGGTTTTTTGATGAGGCTAAGGACAGGTGAGTGTGACAATGCGATTTCTGATAACTGCTGCCTCTACTGTTACTTATGCAACTGATATTCCACTGTTACTTTTATAAATGCTATTGCTACTTCTACTGTTACCTCTACAACTCTTATTGCCACTTCTACTGTTACTTCCACAACTGATATTACCACGTCTACCGTTACTTCTGCGACTACTATTGCCTTGGCAATATCTATTGTTAATTCTGCCTGCACCATTCTTTCTATTGCCGTTGCTGCAACGTTTGCAGCTCTTGCTGCTTCCACGTCCAACTCATTTACCTCCTCTGCTTCTTCTGGGCTAGCTTCTTCTACCCATTACCCATTATCTATTACCCATTACGTGGCCTAATGTTTGCTTACCGTCAACCGTAGACTGATGCTATTTTGGGGTGACACTGTCAATGGTATCAACACAATCAAATCATCTCGTGTTATTATCTTCGCCGCGGAGCACGCAGTTGAATTTATGGACGCAACGAAGAGCGAAATCTGTCCGACGTCATCCGCCAATCCGATGCATCCAGTCGCCGCATATTCACCATCAAATGGCGGACAATTGCTTGTCTGGGAGCAAAAGATGTCCGGCGTGTTGAACATCGGTGGCTCGTTGGTACGTGGTGATACGTTTGCATTCAGCGGAAGGACGCAGCGGAGGCCAACAGCAGTGACAAACAAGAAAAACAAACAAGTCCTGGTTTTGTGGCAGGAAATTGTCAATGGTCAACAAGTGAATCTGTTTGCAAGGCCAGTCAAAGCTGTTACCCACAAATGCATATCATGCTCGGCCCCAAAAGTTTGTCTAAGGGATGATCGCTGTGTTTTACCCTTTAAAGGTAAGAGTGAGCCGAAGTGATGTTGAGAATCGAAGGAGCTGTTTGTACAGTAAAATCCTGCGTACAAGAACGAATTGATTAAGATAGCCTTCGGGGTGATATTCTGCTCCAAACAATATAAGAAACAATAGCCTATTTTATGTGGATGAATAGCTGGTTGCAAAACAGCGAACACCCGCATATAAGAACCTGTGAATTTTGCATCCATCCAGCCTATTGTTCAAATACAATAGCCTAATTGTCTCGTCTATTGTTTTGAGCAGGGATTTCAGCCTGGAAGGTTCTTAATTCAATGGTTCTTATATGCGGGTGTTTACTGTATCTGTATGTTTTTGTATGCGGGCTTTGGCTGTGATCCATTCGTAACTAGTTACGTTAGACATAGCGTACAATTTTTCAACATCGAGTCTACGAACCAATCTGCTACTCGAATGATTATTGACTACCGTGACAACTTACACATCTTGTCTATTTTACAATTGCCCCTTTATGGCTCAGCAAACTTTTATGATTCAACTGTGCTAACATAGCTCATCTTTTATCTTCACGCTACTGACTTGGTGTATGTAATTATCCCATGCTTTATATTCCATGTCTTTTATTGCAGCTAAGAATCCTTGTGCTACGAGTAACGGAGGTTGCAATCAGATTTGTCTTAAATCTTACACTGGATCGCAATGTGCTTGTAGAGAAGGTTATAAACTTGGCAGCAACAAGAAAACTTGTGTACCTAGAGGTATAGATCACTTTGTATATGATACATGCTATCTTCTTGTGTCTTTCTCCTTGTTTTTTTCTTAGTATTGCTCCTTGTTATTTTGTCTTTCTTCTTTAGCATTCTTTACTTCGTACCTTCCTTTGTCTTCCTCATTGGTATCTTCCTTTGTCTTCCTCATTTGTATCTTGCTTTGTCTTCCTCATTGGTATCTTCCTTTGTCTTCCTCATTGATATCTTCCTTTGTCTTCCTCATTGGTATCTTCCTTTGGCTTCCTCATTGGTATCTTCCTTTGTCTTCCTCATTGGTATCTTCCTTTGTCTTCCTCATTGGTATCTTCCTTTGTCTTCCTCATTTGTATCTTGCTTTGTCTTCCTCATTGGTATCTTCCTTTGGCTTCCTCATTGGTATCTTCTTTTGTCTTCCTCATTAGTATCTTCCTTTATAATTTTCTTTCATGCATTTCACGACACCCATCATTCATATCAACCATAACATCGATCTTATATTTCAGGTCGAAACCCAGTGACACTCACCTACTTGATAGGCAGTTTGAACGAACTGTGGAAGGCATCTGAAATGCAAGATGGCAGCATGAGATATGACAAGATGCCATACGTTGGTAAAAGTATGGTAGCACTTGCCTACGATACAAAGAACAAGATGCTGTATTGGAGTGATGTGGATAACCACTTGATCAAAAGGGGACAGCTTGATGGCACGAAGTCGGAGACTTTTGTAAGGTGTGTATGGCAAGCAGTACCTATAGGAAAACATGTATGATAATGTATGTTGCGGTTGCATGTGTGATAGTGTGTTTTGCGGTTGGTTAGTGACAATGCCATTGTGATACTCTTATTATTAATCGTTTAGTGAGTCTCATGCCATGCAGTATATCATAGAGCATAGTGAAATACAATAGAGTATACTACAGTAAGTTTACAATGAGATTCAGAAAAAGGTGGTGAACAGTGGAACATTGCGCAGGAATACTAAAGCATAACACCACAGTGAAGCATTGTAACGTCTCGATATAACAAGCACTCCCACACAACGAACCAAACACCAGCAAGGTGTTACGTTGTCCTGTTTACCCATTGGTTTAACGGAGCAGTGTGGGGCCTTTAGTGAAAGCTGTGTTTCGGGGGCCCCTCTCATCAACTAAATTTGAATATTTGGGCCCCTTTTCGACCCAGATATTTAGGGACCCTCAGTTTTATGCTCAAACATGCACACTCTGCTTCATGACGCTACTTTTACCAGATTCATACTTCAGTTCCCCTTCGTATAATA
Organism: Sanderia malayensis; assembly: GCA_013076295.1. Classification (NCBI taxonomy): domain Eukaryota; kingdom Metazoa; phylum Cnidaria; class Scyphozoa; order Semaeostomeae; family Pelagiidae; genus Sanderia; species Sanderia malayensis. The sequence continues at coordinate 3,086,345 of RQOL01000024.1, forward strand.
AGCTTTTAATTACATGGAGTATTTACTGATTCTTCTTAAGGTTTTTTATGTCCAGACTATAATTAAAAGCGGTTCTTTAATGCCATTGTTTTCTTTTCTCCAGTAATGTTGCAGCTGATGGTATCGCTATTGATACAGACGCAGGCTTGGTTTATTGGACGGACTTTGCTGGCAAGAAGATTGAAGTCATGCGCACTAACAAGCGCGATCGTCGAGTTTTGGTTTCCACTGGCTTGGACAAGCCTCGTGCAATCTCATTCTGCAGGCAAGGAAGGTATGTGCGTTTTGGAACTGTTGATCTATTTATATCTGGTTTTTTAAGCCTCTTCTGCCAGTTGATGCAGTTGACACAGTTGATATAGTTCATGTAATTTATATAATTGATGTAGTTGATATAGTTGATATAGTGGATATAAGTGATGTAGTTGATGTAAATGATGTAGTTGATATAGTGGATATAATTGATGTAGTTGATGTAGTTGATATAGTGGATATAAGTAATGTAGTTAATACAATTGATGTAGTTGATATAGTGGATATAATTGATCTAATTGATGTAGTTTATATAATGGATATAATTGATGTCGTTGATATAGTGGGTATAATTGATGCAGTTGATATAGTGGATATAAGTGATTTAACTAATATAATTGATGTAGTTGATATAGTGGATATAAGTGATGTATATTTAATATAATTGATGTAGCTGATATAGTTAATATAATTGATGCAGTTGATATAGTGGATATAACTAGTACAGTTGGTAGAAGCAAACACAACATATGCAGTCAAATTGAGGCTTGAAAATGTTGGTTTGGGCAAATAACTTGAGAAGAAAGAAAATAAGAATCTTCATGTTTTTATCAACTATATATTCGACCTTAATCTAAAATTCATCATCAGAGTGTGTACACAAGAAGTAAAATGTTAAAACTTGCGAAAAACTGTCATATAATGTTATTTTGTTATTAGTTTTTCGCGTTTTTCTCGAGTAATTCCGTCATTTGAACTGATTATTTACAACCAACCGTGCTGATTTTAAGCGAATATTACGACCCTGTAGTTTATTGGTATGCTATTGTTAATATCTTTCCAGCAACTTTACTCAAACGAAGTTGTGTTAACCTTTTCAGCATCAAATTTATTTTCTGGACTGATTGGGGAGCATCGAGCAAGATTGAGCGAGTCCAACTCGATGGTAGTGGCACACGCGCTGCAAATAGACGCACCATTGTTTCTACTGGACTTGGATGGCCCAATGGATTGACAGCACAGTGCACCGAGGGAAAGATCTACTGGGCAGATGCAAAGTACGATAAAATCGATGTGTCAAACCTGGAGGTAAGTTTTTGATCAGTTTAATCCATGCAAAGGGATCTATTTTGTGCTAATGTGTGCAAATAGATGTTTAACTTTATGTTATTTTACGTTATTTTATGTAATATGATTTACAGTTTGTGCTAGTTTGTGCAAATAGATCTATAGCTTGTGTTATTTTGTTTAGTATGATTTATAGTTTGTGCTAATTTGTACGATGTGGACACCGTTTTTGCTAAATTGTAAACAGTGTTAGCTGAATTGTAAGCGATTCTTCTTCTTGTTTTAGGGTGGTAGCAGATACACTCTTGCTGGTGCTGAGCCACGTCATCCATACACTCTATTAATTGTTGACGAGAGGTATGATATTTCTACTATACTGCAATCTGTTGTTGTATTTACTATAGCACTGCGAGCTTGTGAGTTCATATCAGCCTGTGAGTTCATATCAGCCTGTGAATTCATATCAGCCTGTGAATTCATATCAGCTTGTGAAATGATATCAGCTTGTGAATTGATATCAATAACAAAAGAGCCTTTCATTAAATACCATTGTTTCGTCTTAGCTTATACTGGACAGATTGGGACGGTAGTCTTTACAAAGTAGATAAAAAAACGGGTTTGAACCAGAAAAAAGTGATAAAGAGTCTTCATAGGCCAACAGGATTATACATCATCAAAGGAAAAGGTATTTTTAGCTATATTTTTAGATGTTCGATGTAATAGCCATCTCGACACAAATTTTGTGCACAGAACAATATTTTTTGAGCTTTTTCATGAAGACATGTTTTGATCAGTATTGATCATCATCAGTTTAATTAAAAACATGATGAATTTCTTTTTAATCCTCACGAAATTTCGTTCTTTTCGAAACCGTGTCTTTCTCGTGTTTAGTGCGCAGCTCCAAAGTTTGCTCTGATCCTGGTGCTCCAAATAACGGTTACCGAATTGGGGAAGACTTCACAGAGGACAGTATCGTCACATTCAGATGCAACTCGGGACACAATCTCATCGGAAACTCGCAGATCCGTTGCCAGAGCAGTGGAAAATGGACCGCAAGAAGGCCCTTCTGTGTCCGTGAGTTGCCTTTGCACGTTCACTATACAATACAATACACGTTCACTATACAGTACACTTTCACCATACAATACACTTTCACCATAGAATACTCTTTCACCATACAATATACGTTCACTATACAATACAATACACGTTTATCATACAATACACGTTCACTATGCAATACACGTTCGCCATACAATACACGTTCGCTATGCAATACACGTTTACCATACAATACACGTCCACTATGTAATACACGCTCCATTCGCCTTTACAAGGATGGCTATTTTCCTTCCTAGTGATGGCCTATTCTTGTTTTACTATCTGTTGTTAATCGTTTAAGGTGGCCCACTGCCCCAATTTATCTTGCAAGTTCCTTGCAATACATGGAATATCGTTTTATTCTTTACACTGCAACATTACAATGAGAATACTATCACACAATACAATACAATAACACAATGACAACACAATACAATGCAATATTTATCCATGTCACATTCTTTGCAGTCGCTATTAATGTCCATTGTTAATTATTTCAGCGACGCGCTGTCCGGATCCACCAAAGCCATTTGGCGGAAATCGTGTCGTCACTGGATCTTCAGTTGGCGAAGGCGTCGTCTATACCTGCAATCCAGGCTACAAACTGATCGGTAGCAAAGTTCGAGTTTGCATGAGCAATGGAAAGTGGGCCGGCACCAGCCCTCGCTGCGTGGGTAAGTCTGCGAAGGAGCAGTCATTTTAGCTGAACTTTCAAGCCGAGTCTTTTAGCATTATAGTTGCAGTGGAATCTCAATAAGACACTTAAAGGAGCCACCATTTCTTTTTTCATTGCGAATTTGATTATACTATGACGCAGATTTTGGAGACAAGATGTGTGGTTATATCGAGGATTTCACTTTATGCAGGAGGAGGTCCTATGGGGGCGGGGGAGCTCGTGATATTGATATTTCAATGTAACTTTAATTGCGACCAAACTTTTTGCGTCTTACAGTAAAAACCCGCATATAAAAACCTGTAAATTTCCACCCAGCATATTGTTTCAAGACAATAGTCTATTGTTTCTTCTATTGTTTTGAGCAGAATATCACCCTGAAGGTTCTTAATCCATTGGTTCTTATATGCGGGATTTTACTGTATTCACTATGCACTTAAGCATAATGAAATAGACGTTGTTGTTTGGCAAAATTGTTGTATCCACTAACATAAGCGTGTTTGCCTCTCTTTCATTCGCCAGCTCTTCCAGTATTCTTGCCACCGCGGCCTCGTAGTCAGACGATTCAATTTGGGGCAGTTGGCCTATTACAGTGTACAGCCTCGGTCAATGCTAAGATCACGTGGCTCAAAGATGGAAAGCCCTTCACTGAAGACCGTACAGATAAGAGAATATTCAAATTTGCAACGAGCCTTCTGATTCAGGAAGCACGCTATTCCGACTCTGGAACTTTTACATGCCAAGCTACCAACGAAGCAGGAACGATCGAAGCGCACGCGCAGCTACGAGTCCTTGGAAAGAAAATACCAGGTAAATTTACTGGCAGCCCCCCATGTCCTGTTTCTATTGCACCTATACCGCAATGCGTATCAGAAGAAGACGGGGGTGTTATGTGTACGCGGTTCTCTTACATAAGGATGTAACTTAGCTTGGGCATAATCATTCTTACCGTAAATCCTCGAATAGGCCCCCAGGGGCTTATTTGCAAAAACGAAATTTTAGCTGGATACTTGTCCAATATTAAGCAAAATAGATTCAGGCAATCAACGAAGTTATTGGTTTATACCTGCTGTTATTTGCAATACATTCGCTAAACAACTTTAACAGCTCAATATCCTTGCGAATGATTATCAGGATGGGGGCTTATTTGAGGGGATGGCGTATTCGAAGGTGGGGGCGTATTTGAGGATTTACGGTATTTAACCTTTTTTTTTGTTTCAGAATGTGGAAGACCAAAATTCACAACACGTCAGCGAATCATTGGCGGTCGACTTGCTGGTGCTGGTGCCCACCCTTGGATCGCCATGCTGTGGAGCCATAAAGATAAGAAACTCTTCTGCGGAGGATCACTGATTGCTGATCAATGGGTCCTCACTGCTGCGCATTGTATTCCAGGTAAATAATCCTTTTGTTTATCCACAAGCTTAGAGAGGCCATTCTGTCTAGTTTGCTTTTATCATTGCATAGTGTACAAATGAAAGCAAAGCTAGACTCACTGCATTGGGTCCCTGTGATACGTTCGTTGGACAACTCCGAGCAACTCGTGCTTGCACTCAATCGAGACTCGTGCAACAAGTCTAGGGTATAGCCTTAGTCTGAGCAAGAAATAGCTTTGATGTTACAGTAATAAGAACTATAAGAGCTATTGTGAATTTTGCATCCAATACGTTGTTCAAGTACAATAGCCTATTGCTTCTTCTATTGTTTTTTGCAGAAATATTAGTCTGGGCGTTCCTAAATCTATTGTTGTTTTAATCGGCGATTGGTATAGCTCTACTTAATTTAGGTCTATGAAATCTTGGGAGTTTAGTTTTTAACCTCATTGTTTTTATTAACCTTTGTCACGCTGGTCCTGATTTTTGATCATTTCTCAAATGATGAAATATATTTATGATTAATTCTCAAGTAAACAAGCTGTAGTTTGGTTATGCGAACCCTCTCTGAAACGTTACACGCAGTTGTTTAAGCAGTTGAGTTGATACGATCCACACGGACACTGTAAGTCTAGATGTGTCTTCCTAATTTATCTCTCTGATTGTTGATTTTGTCTTTTTGTTCCCAGCAACCCGCTCGGACATCGGAGACATACGCGTGAAATTCGGAAAGACCAACACGAAAAGAGTCGAACCACACGAGCAGATAAAACAAGTCATCAAGCTTTACCGACACTCGAACTTCAATCCAAGCACCTTTGATTCGGATGTTGCTTTGTTGAAGCTGGATTCGCCTGTCACCATAACCGATTACGTCATTCCAATATGTCTGCCGTACGAAGATGACGACTTCAAATTGCTGAAAACCGACGCCTCCGTCATGCTATCCGGTTGGGGCAGCAAAAACCTGCGCCAAGTGGAAAAACAAAAGTTCTCAAGGAAACTACTCGAGGTCGAAGTGCCTGTTGCAGATACGATAGATTGCAAGCGGAAAATGACCAGCCCTATCACCGGCAACATGTTCTGTGCCGGTGAGTTTTTACACCTGCATTACCTCCTGGAAATATTTTTCACGTAATATAATCAGCGCTTTAATTTACTCCAATAACGGGGGTGACATTGGTATTTTTATATTTTATTGGCATTTTCTGTACTGGTGAGTTTTTACACCTGCATAAAAGTGGACAAAAGTTTTTGGACACTTTTGGACGACTTTTGCGAATTTTGTGCGCATACGTCATCCCTCTCTTCCCCCAAACAATGTTGTGTCTGGGGCAAGGCATTTAAAACATCAGCAAAAATCTATTTGCACAATGACCGCAAGGGTTTGATTAAGAGATCAACATTATTTTAAGGGGATTTGGGGGGGGGGTTGAAAAAACCCACAAGAAAATAGTTGTTAAAGCCTTTATTTCCAAAGTGTCCCAAAGACTTTTGTCCTGAACTTTACATTGCCCCCTGGAAAAACTTTTTCGTACTCTAATTAACGCATTGGTTGACTGTAATTAACTGGAGGATAACTGTGGCATTTTTTTATATCGCATTGATGTAATTTTTCCTGGCGATTGATCATTCGTTTCCTCGAAAAACACTCAGTAAATCGTGTTGTGGGGCCTATTTTCACTCGTCAGCTGTTCTAGTATTTTCCCGCAGCAGCCTCGTAATCAAACGTCTGAGCTAGGATAAGGCTATGCATTTTGAAGCGTGCCACTTGGTGACCTGGGTTAATTCCCAATTGTTGTTATTTTAGGCGCAGAAGCAAGGGGCGACTCGTGCAAAGGAGACTCTGGTGGGCCTGTCACAATTAGGAATGCGAAGACAAAACGACACGTTCAAGTTGGCATCGTGAGTTGGGGTGAAGGCTGTGGACGGAAGAATACGTACGGAGTTTATGTCAAACTCTATAACTTCCTTGCCTGGATTAACTCTATTGTCAAATGAGTGGATTGATCGTACTATATGTATTTGATGCTTAAAGTGCCACTATAGTTTTTTCTTATTCTTTATATCAGGAAAACTTGCAACGCTGATTTCAAATCTGAAAATATTTTTGAAATCTGACGCGTAGTTCACGAGTTATAACGTGTGAAAGTGTCGATATTTCGTCACTTTCACCATTTTTCTTGACACACTTCGAGGACTGGGATCTTTCTACTATGACATCATAGTAGGGACCCCGTTTTTTTCCCCGTACTGAAGCAACAAGTTTGACACTGATTTTCTCCCAGAAAACGAACATTTTTATTCGTTTGTTTTACTCAGATAATTTGATATTGGGCGTCGGTTACCCAGAATGGGATTTTTAAACAATTTTGATCGGTCAGTTGCTTTAAAATTGAAATGCAAAATTTCCATGTAGTGGCTGTCCAATCTGTGGGCACGGCGCGGGCACATGCCGCGGCCTGTGCCCGCGCCGTGTATGTAGTGCTACATGCCGCGCTTCCTTTCCCTTTGCGATATGAAATAGAGCACAGGGAAGCAAGGGGATTATGTGGTGAGACTAGAGGAAAAGTGCAAAGTCTTCGTTTTAGCTACTTGAGGCCTGTCTATAGATAGCCTCGCATTCACAAGGAGACTGGAAATTATTATTTTCTTTTTGGGAAAAAAACGAAAGCTTTTTTCGGGAAGAAATTCACGATTTCTTTCCCTAACAACAGAAGAACATAGTTGTCAAGGAAAAAATTGTTTACCCCTTCAAGGAAAACAAGGGTTTTACTCCTGAAAAGGATAACATATTGCTAAAATATATATTCCAGTGACTTTTGAATAATTGAGGAACGAGTTGATCAAATAAAAATAAAATTGGAATAATATTTTTCTGCACTAAAATGACTGTAGCCCTAAAATGATGATATACTGTGGTGACCCTTATTGGGAACAGCAGAAAGAAGAAGGAGGAGAGGGAAAAAAGAAAATGAAGAGATGAAGAAAAAGAAGGAGGAAAAGGAGAAGAAGGACAAGGAGGAAGAGAAGAAGAAGAGCAAGGAGGAAGAGAAGAGGAAGCACAAGGAGGAAGAGAAGAAGTACAACAAGGAGGAAGAGAAGAAGAAGAGCAAGGAGGAAGAGAAGAGGAAGCACAAGGAGGAAGAGAAGAAGGTAAGGAAGAGAAGGGTGACAATAATTATTTTATGGAACGTTGAAGTGGATTTACTTTTTGCTGGACTCGTGACATTGACAAAAAATATTTTTTGTCTCTTCCATTCCATTGCTGGAAATATGAGACTTGGTGTGCAACAGGAATTAAATGTTGAACACAGGATTTGAGCGTAATCTGAGATCAGCATGCTGACATTTTTAAATTTTAATTCCGGAAGATATTTCACAAGCTACCCAACAATACAGATCCAGTCTAATAGGCCACACGAGTCAGAACACGAGTGAACACGAGTGAACATGAGTGAACACGAATGAACACGAATGAACACGAGCCATCCGGTTGAGAACACGAGTGAAGACGAGACATTGGATGGGGAACACGAGTGATCGATTGAAAAAGGGTGTGCAGTTGAGAATTTTTTAATTCAACTTAACTTTTGATGTGGCGCTTATTCGGGGGCGCTCTTACGGGGGCGGCGCTTTTTAAAAACTCAGTCACTTTTTAATAAAACAAGTCAGTTCTAAACAATTTTTAGCTGTACAGAATGAGGTATGACTTGTCATTCTTTTCCGGAGCTCAAAGTACAAGAACAATGTCTCCCACCCACCATATTTTCTTCATTGATTTTTATTTGCATTAACAAGAATTTTTTAATATAAGATTACTGAGACCCATTGGCCAATGGAAATTTAGGAATAACAATGGAAAAAGATTGAGTCTCAGTTTAGGTATTCTTATAAAAAATAGTGAGTAATGACTCGTGTTCACTCGTGTTCTCCATCTAATGACTCGTGTTCACTCGTGTTCCCCATCTAATGGCTCGTGTTCACTCGTGTTCTCAACCGGATGGCTCGTGTTCATTCGTGTTCCCTGCCTGATGGCTCGTGTTCATTCGTGTTCACTCGTGTTCACTCGTGTTCTGAGTCGTGTGGTCTTTTAGACTAGACCAACAATACAACGGGAACATGATAAATGATACATTCTGTACCGAAGCCGGAAGATTTTCATTGCAGCAAATAAAACCTTTTTCAGACAATTGTGAACGCATTTGGCAGAAAAACTTGCATTTTAAATAATACATTTATAGAGTTAACTGGCTTTTTATATTAGCTAGATGACCAAGTTCATGATAAGTTAAAGAGAAAGAAATGGCTAATTTTCAAACGTGTTTTACCATTTTGTTCCTGATTTGTTCAAGCCAAGGTAAAATCTCTTTGTAAAAGGCCTTTTGAATTTGTAATTGTAATTCCTGTTGTGTTATATTTTTACATACTAGGAGTAACTTACAGTTAATACATGCGCGCATCTGTATCAGCAAATATCAGTCGAATACCAGGGGAAAAAGTGTAATTGGGTTTCTTGCCATTGCTAATAAAATATTAGGTACTATTCTTTAGGATACCAGAATTCAAAAACTATAGCAAATTGGCAGAAAGGATAAATCATTTTTGTCCTGTGAATCCACTCTGTTTGCAAGAAAATACTGAGAAGAAAAAGATAATTTATAGGTTCGAGCTGTAATTTTATTAAAAGCAATTTAACATGGAAAAATAACTGACCCACTGCTCTTCTTCGAGCTTTTGGCTAAATTTCAGGTCAAATTGAATAAAAGTTTTCTTTGCTCTGAGACTGGTTATTCGTTTTGCCCTTTTTTACCATTTGAGTAGTTGAAACCTTTTGCTTGCAAGTAACTGACTTCGCTTCTTTTGGAATAAAGCTCTGAAAATTGTTTTCATTTAACATTTGAATCAAATTAGCATCTACTTTTCTAAATGTTTCTTTAAGATATTTTGTTTTGTTATTCCGCACAGAAATTCCAGATTGAGGTGTCACGTAAGAAACTATAGAAAGATAATGGATTTCTTGTGTAAAGCCTTAAAAACTACATTTTCTCTGCATTCATTAACAGGCACAACTAAAATAGGTTGTTCCATTATGCAATACACGCTCCATCCGCCTTTACAAGGATGGCTATTTGTTAAAGACGGGCTGCCCCAATCCATCTTGCAAGTGCTTTGCGACGCACGGACTATCATTCCATTCTTTACAATGCAACATTGCAATGAGAATACAATAACACAATTCAATACAATAACACAATGATAACACAATACAATGCAATATTTATCCATGTCACATTCTTTGCAGTCGCTATTAATGTCCATTGTTAATTATTTCAGCGACGCGCTGTCCCAATCCACCAAAGCTCTACCGCGGAAATCGTGTCGTTACGGGATCTTCAGTTGGTGAAGGCGTCGTCTATACCTGCAATCCAGGATACAAATTGATCGGCAGCAAAGTTCGAGTTTGCATGAGCAATGGAAAGTGGGCCGGCACCCAGCCTCGCTGCGTGGGTAAGTCTGCGAAGGAGCAGTCATTTTAGCTGAACTTTCAACGATTCTGTTAGCATTAGTTGCAGTTCAATCTCCATAAGAAACTTGAAGGAGCCACCATTTCTTTTTTCATTGCGAATTTGTTTATACTGTGAAGCAGATTTTGGTGGCAAGATGTGTGGTTATATCGAGAATTTTACTTATGCGGGAGGGGGTCCTATGGGGGGGGGGCTCGTGATATTGAGATTTCAATGTAACTTTAATTGCGACCAAACTGTCTGCGTCTTATTCACTATGCATTTAAGCATAATGAAAAAGACGTTGTTGTTTGGCAAAATTGTTGTATCCACTAACATAAGTTTGTTTGCCTCTCTTTCATTCGCCAGCTCTTCCAGTATTTTGGCCACCACGGCCTCGTAGCCAGACGATTCAACTTGGGGCAGTTGGCTTATTACAGTGTACAGCTTCGGTCAATGCTAAGATCACGTGGCTCAAAGATGGAAAACCCTTCACCGAGTACCGTACAGATAAGAGAATATTACTATTTGCAACGAGCCTTTTCATTCAGGAAGTACGCTATTCCGACTCTGGCACTTTTACATGCCAAGCTACGAACGAAGCAGGAACGATCGAAGCGCATGCGCAGCTACGAGTCCTTGGAAAGAAAATACCAGGTAAATTTTTCACTGGCACACCCTTTGTCCCTTTTCTATTGCGCCAATACACGCATTTTTTTTATAATAAACCCTCTATAAGAAACCGACCCCTAAGATACCAGAAAGATTAAGAAACTGTAGTGCTACTTTCCGTCAAGCTTAAGAAACCGTGTCACCTGGTGCAACAGGCAAATGGGGGCAGTTTTGATTGTATTTTGAAGACGGCAGTAATGATTATTTTAAATATGAAGACTTTGATGGAATTGAAACGACAAGGAGTTGAGAATTGTTTTGTTACTGTTTATTTGCATTGAATTGTGATGTCTCCTTGAGTTTCCTACCTATTTGCACATCCAAATTTTAGAAACATTTAAGAAGCTTTTGGTACTAAAATGTCCATAAAATTTAAGAAACTGAGCACTACTTCGGAGCTTAGTTTCTAATAGAAAAAATGCGTGTACCGCAATGCGTATCAGAAGAAGACAGGGAGTGTGATAAGCTGTTCTACTACATAAGGATGTAGCTTATCTTGGACATAGTAATTCTTATCTAACATTTGTTTTGTTTTGTTTCAGAATGTGGAAGACCAAAATTCACAACACGTCAGCGAATAATTGGCGGTCGACTTGCTGGTGCTGGTGCCCACCCTTGGATCGCCATGCTGTGGAGCCAGAAATATAAGAAACTCTTCTGCGGAGGATCATTGATTGCTGATCAATGGGTCCTTACTGCTGCTCATTGTATTCCAGGTCGATAATCCTTTCGTTTATCCACAAGCTTAGCGAGGCCATTCTGTCTAGTTTGCTTTTATCATTGCATAGTGTACAAATGAAAGCAAAGCTAGACTCACTGCATTGGGTCCCTGTGATACGTTCGTTGGACAACTCCGAGCAACTCGTGCTTGCACTCAATCGAGACTCGTGCAACAAGTCTAGGGTATAGCCTCAGTCTGAGCAAGAAATAGCTTTGATGTTACAGTAATAAGAACTATAAGAGCTATTGTGAATTTTGCATCCAATACGTTATTCAAGTACAATAGCCTATTGTTTCTTCTATTGTTTTGTGCAGAACTATTAGTCTGGGCGTTTCTAAAGCTATTATTATTTTAATCGGCAATTGGTATAGCTCTACTTAATTTAGGTTTATGAAATCTTGGGAGTTTAGTTTTTAACCTCATTGTTTTGTTTGTATTAATTTTTGTCCCACTGTCCTGATTTTTGATCATTTCTCAAATGATGAAATATATTTATGAATTAATGATGAAATTCTCAAGTCAACAAGCTGTAGTTCGGTTATGCGAATTCCGTCTCTCTGAAACGTTACTTTGATACTCAGTTGATTTGATACGAGATACACGGACACTGTAAGCCTAGATGTGTCTTCCTAATTTATCTCTCTGATCGTTGATTTTGTCTTTTTGTTCCCAGCAACCCGCTCGGACATCGGAGACATACGCGTGAAATTCGGAAAGACCAACACGAAAAGAGTCGAACCACACGAGCAAATAAAACAAGTCGTCAAGCTTTACCGACACTCGAACTTCAATCCAAGCACCTTTGATTCTGACGTTGCTTTGTTGAAGCTCGACTCACCTGTCACCATAACCGATTACGTCATTCCAATATGTCTGCCGTATGAGGATGACGATTTCAAACTGCTGAAAACCGACGCCTCCGTCATGTTATCCGGTTGGGGCAGCAAAAACCTGCGCCAAGTGGAAAAACAAAAGTTCTCAAGGAAACTACTCGAGGTCGAAGTGCCTGTTGCAGATACGATAGATTGCAAGCGGAAAATGACCAGCCCTATCACCGGCAACATGTTCTGTGCTGGTGAGTTTTTACACCTATGTACATTACCTCCTGGAAATATTTTTCACGTAATATAATCAGCGCTTTAATTTACTCCAATAACGGGGGTGACATTGGTATTTTTATATTTTATTGACATTTTCTGTACTGGTGAGTTTTTACACCTGCATAAAAGTGGACAAAAGTTTTTGGACACTTTTGGACGACTTTTGCGAATTTTGTGCGCATACGTCATCCCTCTCTTCCCCGAAACAATGTTATCTTTAGAGAAATGCATATAAAATATCAACAAAAATCTATTTGTACGATGACCACAAGGGTTTGATTAAGAGATCAACATTATTTTAAGGGGATTTGGGGGGGGTTGAAAAAACCCACAAGAAAATAGTTGTTAGCCTTTATTTCCAAAGTGTCCCAAAGACTTTTGTCCTGAACTTTACATTGCCCCCTGGAAAAAACTTTTCGTACTCTAATTAACGCATTGGTTGACTGTAATTAACCGGAGGATAACTGTGGCATTTTTTTTATATCGCATTGATGTAATTTCTCCTGGCGATTGATCATTCGTTTCCTCGAAAAACACTCATTAAATCGTGTTGTGGGGCCTATTTTCACTCGTCAGCTGTTCTAGTATTTTCCCGCAGCAGCCTCGTAATCAAACGTCTGAGCTAGGATTAAGGTTATGCATTTTGAAGCGTGCCACTTGGTGACCTGGGTTAATTCCCAATTGTTGTGATTTTAGGCGCAGAAGCAAGGGGAGACACGTGCAAAGGAGATTCTGGTGGGCCTGTCACAATAAGGAATGCAAAGACAAAACGACACGTTCAAGTTGGCATTGTAAGTTGGGGAGAAGGCTGTGGACGAAAGAATACGTACGGAGTTTATGTCAAACTCTATAACTTCCTTGCCTGGATTAACTCTATTGTCAAATGAGTGGATTGATCATGCTATATGCATTTAATGCTTAAGTCATGAGGAGATGAACTTTTTGTAGAACTCGTAATTGAGAGAACTAAAAACATATCGTAGCCAGATGGGAAGCTGGGGAGATGTAGTTTTCCCTTTGAAAAAATTAATAACAATATCTAGTAAATATTCATGGAAGACAAATGCCTGAAAACCTCAATTGTTTAGTTTATGGGAAAATGCGTTTTAAAAAGTGTGTTTGGCTTACGACTCTCCACTTCTTTACTTTATCATTCTTGGCAACGTTTCTGTGAATGCACGTTGACTCATGTTCTCGGTATGGGAATCTTTCAGTTTAATTTTTCTAGAACTTTAGAGATAATTTCTTGCTTTCTTAATGCCTTGGGTTTATCACCCAAGTTTGATTAATTTTATGGTTAATGGTTTAAGTCTATCTATTTTTAAGGTTGGGCAATTTTGTATAAACAATCCATTTAATTCGGTGAGATTGTTTTTATTTTTCATTGAATATACGGCTGCTGTTTAGACTTGGCTTTCCTGAAAGTTAAGAAAGTTGGTGGATAAAATGAAATGAAGTGAAATAAAATGAAATGAAATGAAAAAATAAAGTGAAATAAAATGAATTAAGATTAAGAGCAATAAATGATAAGATGATGTAAAGTACAGTAAAGTGAACTAAAATAAAGTGATATGATATAAAGTAATGCGAAATAAAATGAAGTAAAGTTAATAAAAAACTTTTTATGCATATCTGCCCATCATACTGATCCGCCAAATTTTTGGCATCAAATTTCCTCCTCCGATTCTACAATCCTATGCTCCGTGGATGTCTCAACTTCAAGAAAATACCAAAACTCATGCCATGGATAATCGGTGCCTCTCACCCAAATTCATTAATTTGTAATGCCCAAGTGAGGCACAAGGACGCAATGCAATGGGCCTGGATTTGGGCGTGTTTCGCTTTGTTCTTTTTCATCTGCCTGCATGCATCTTTCTTTGTGTCTCTGATACCGACAGATGACAAACACCTTGTTTTGAGTGAGACAGTCAAATTTACAGATCCTTCGACGATTGTTCGGGCATTGTTTTTGACTCAACAACAAACTTGAAGGTATGTTTTTATGTTTTTCAACGATTTTAAGCATGTAATTTTTACATAAAGGTTAGACAATCATACAGGCCGCGTGTAATTGTTTTCGTTGTTGGCCTAAGTATGTTCCAAAAAAACAATGCTGCACACCTATAAGCTTGATTGGTCGAAGTTGCATATTTCAGGCCTTTCAACATCATTTATAAAACAAGAACATGTTTATTTCTATTCGAAAAGGCGAATCTTGGATCAATTTTTGAACGCTTTATTGTCACAGTTGAAAAAATGAACCGCGCCCCCATTTTTATGCTTGGTTGAAAACGGCCTAGATTTCCATGTTCTCCTTCCAGTTGTTTTCAAAATTCACGCTGAGAAAGTCGCAAGGTGCGTCTTTAATTCAACACATTATTTCAACAGAACAATACCGATCTACACAAATATCTCTATTACCTTATCCTCAAATATAATTGGCCTTATAATTCAATGACTTGTATTTGTATTCTTGTAGGTTTTACTGAAGTTTCACGTTGTTTTTTAGGAAATTTCTGTTTTTGAAGCCGAAGTTGGCAGCTGAATGAAGCATGGTGTCGCCTGTGAAGCTGGGATTTCTCCTGTTTGCGATATTGGTTGCGCATAGCAATGGCCAAGGAGGAATAATGCGTATGTGTTTTAAACATTTCTACAGCTTAAGAAATAGATTTCTCTGCTATTAGTTTATTGTTTTTCTTCTGCGCACACCGCACAACTTTGCACATGAACACCAGGCCATTTGGTTGGGACCAGTGTAAAAAGTTGTATTTTACCGAAGCAAACTCAACGTCAGTTAACTTCATATAATAGCTTTTTCTGAACTCAAATATACCGTGAACATAATTTAAAGCCCCGCGGGTGCTTATTTACTATTTAAGGCCCCAGGGGGTTGGGCTAATAGAGACGAAACTTAATTAAATTCTCGAGTAAACTTCAAAAAAATCTTTGCGTAAAGAGATTGATTTGAATATGGACAGGGAAATTATAAGGATGTTTTGTTTGTGGTATCTTGCTTTAAAGCTCCATAAATATAATTTATTTTGTGGCGGCGCATTTAGGGATAACTTCTGATCGTGTGTATTTGTATCCTACGAGTTTAATATATGATTTCTATCACGCAAATTGAATATACATAAAGATGATTATGAATTATGATTATGAATTGTGTTACACAAAGACCGCAAAGAGAACTTCATTAACAAACCCTTGTGTCATCTTATTAATCCTGTAAAAATGCGATATAGGGATTACACGTTTTTTAATATCAGGAAACTTGTTTATAAGAAACTAGAATATAATATGGATGTTAGTATTGTTATATTCGATAGAACTTTAGTTTACTGCGAAGGACCGTAACCGAATAGATGATATGCATATTTACGTCACAGAACTCATTCTGTGACGTCAATGTTATCTCAAGAAATTGGGCGGTTAGCCTACCGACCCGGGTTGCTTGAGTAGCAAAACACATTTTACGGTCGGTGACCCCGATTTGCCGTGCAAATTCCGGCCGGTACACCTGGCAGTACTACCAGAAGGTTCAACTGCAAATCGCTATCAAGAGAGCTGATTGTTGGTTCGTGATTCAATACCCTACTGGCTAAGAATTAATGACACACCCTGGGGCGATACACATCGGAGTTCCCGAAGCTTTATTGACGCCTGACTAGTAATAGCTATTTAGGATTATCTGACCTATAAAACTATGCATGTGGCAAATTGTGAGTGATTGATTTCTTTCCTAAAATTTAACCAAAAAAATGGCGAAACATCGACACTTCCCAACATTATAACTCGTTAACTAGACGCCAGATTTAAAAAATATTTTCGGATCTAAAATCAGCAAAGAAAGTTTTATCGATGTAAAGAATAAAAAAATAAGGTGTAGAGGCACTTTAAACAGAATTTAACCAGTCTTAAAATATGCATGTGTGCACGTTTTGGATTCATAATTTTGTTCCTCGATTTCACAGAACTGCTGATGCTTCCATTGAACCAGATTGCCTCTACGAAAGGAATAACGGTAGCTCAAATTGCCGATCAACCATTCACAAAAACCCTCAACGTTACGACTGGAAACTTGCAAGAGCTGACCAGCATGATGATGAAGGTGAGAATGTCTCCGGCACTTCTCAACGCACTAAACACAATGAAACTTAAGGACTTCCTCAACTACTACAAAGGCTTTCAATCGATATCTTCCAAAAACTACACGTTTACACCCATGGCTTTCCTCAGCTACGCGTTCACGTTTGATTCCACGAACACAACATGTAACACTCTCAAATCTCTTTCATTCGCTACTGGCGGCAATGGGACAGTTGCGCCGCTTTTACGCACCACAACCGCTTCTCTGTGCGCCAGGAATTACCTGTTCGACGCGTACCCTCTTCTGATGAAAAACCTACCGATGATTCTCAACAAGACCAGGAATTCCTTCTTCATCAAGTCAACGCGGCTGCCCGAAAAGTACTACCGAGCATTGGTCGGCTCGCATAAGCTGGTTGATGATATTCTGAAGTACAGGATGGCCTATGCGCGCTTGGCTCTGCAAGGTGATGCCACCAAGATGGCCGGCGCACTCACCAATTTCACAATGGCGTTAAGTAAAGCGACACAGAAAGTGTTGGCTTTCACGACGAGGCTACCCGCACTGCAGATGATGCGGCTATCGCAAGCTCCTGCGCAGTGCGGAATACCGCTTGGCACGTTGAAAATGAAAACATTGATGCAAATCACACTGCTCTGTTTGAAATTACCCGAGGACTTCCCCTTGATTTCATTCATGCCCAAAGGCACACTACTCACTCCGTTTCAGACCAGCCTGAACAAGATCGCAACCAAAGTGGGGATGCCCATTGATGTGCTGTTGAATAATAACATGCAGCAAGTGATGATTTTATTCATGAAGTCAGTGGTGCCGAAGATACCGGTGAACGGCACACTGGGTCTGCCCGCGTTTTACGCGGCTCATCTCAAAGGCTACAACATCACTCGTTTGCAGGACGTGACGATTTTGGAGCTTGCAAGAAACCTGTCCGGTATTCCTTACAGCCAATTGGCTGTCAGATACAACGTAACGCAATCCAGTGCGGAGCAGCTGGCGAAAACGACGTTCAAATCCCTGCCAGATTACGTCAACTCTGTGGTCGGAGTGAAATATAGTCTGCAACATTTCTATTACGTCACATTGGACTCAATCATCAAAGGCTTTGTTTCTACGGATCGGACATCCCGTAATCTTTTGTTCCGGAACTTCACAGTGCTTGCAGATGGAATGACAGTTCCGCCATTGGCCGCTACCTTCAAGTTGTCTATCGAGGACTTTCTTCGCATGCCCGTCCTCGGTATATTGGTAAAGATGTCCGGCGTGAGTAAAGACGCCTTCCTCAAGTACGCAGATATTTCGCAGAGCGATGCTGACTCTTTGGGTCGAGCATCATTGCGAGATGTCGTGACTGTTAAGTCATTCATCGATCGCAGCGCCCAGCTCCGCTTGACGCCAAGAATGTTTCACCCACCTGTTTACAGGCACCTACGGCCGTTTTTCATGCCGATGAAGTCGCTCATCGGTCCCAAGATACCTGGGAGTTTCGATTTGCAAGCTTTGCTTCGACGTAGACCCTCGATACGCATGCCACTGCACACCATTCTTAAACACATGGGCATAAAACTCCTTGCCGATATGAAGTTCATGGCTGTGAGGAAGGCAATGAACCTATCCGAGCCTGCGTTTGGTGCGAAGAACTTTTATGATTTGCTGAAGTGGATGAAGAACGCAACGTCTAAGGGTAAACCCGGTAAGACTTTCTTTCAGCTCTTTATGTTATGATCTATGATTGTGTGCTATTTTCTTCCAGAATCCAATGTTGACCTTTGACTTTATGTTAATCAAGAGGTAAACCCTTTAAAGGTTGATTGACTTTGACACTGCCAGCCAAAGATCAATTTTGACCTCTAGGCTTTAACCTATGAACTTTGACCCAAGTTTTCCGACCGATGCTCCATAACTTATTGGCCATTCTGTTTTTATTCCAAGCTCCACGTTTCGCCGATTTCCCCAATTATCCTCTGATGAAGACATTGAAAGAGTGCAGAATAAAATACAGGGATATCGCGCAGGGGACCATGCTTGGCTTCATCAAGAAATGCTACAGATTTCCGTTGGGCGAGGAGGTGGAAAAGAGGCTATACTATTTTCCGAAGGCCATTCTACCGTTGCTTATCAGCATAAAAATGAAAGATTTCCAGACATTTCTCGGCATGAACACCGGCCAGTTCCTGAAAACAGCCCCGAAGAATCTATTTGCGAGCATGAACGCCACCAAGATGATGCGTCTTTTCATGCCAATGCAAAAGATGCTGCAAGCATCCGGCCTGTCCGTTAACGATGCCTTGAAAATGCCCTTGAATGAAATCCTGAACAAGTCCATGCCATACCGACAGTCCGTTCTCACCTACTTCAAGCAGCATGGTATCCGTGGAGCTGGTCTGGATTTTACACGCCAACGAACGCTTGAGGATGCGCTTCGTGCCCTAGGCATGGTGAAGTCGGAACTTGCTAAAATTACCATGTATGACGTCATGCAGAATATCTCAAATCTTTTCACTAAAGGTATGTGTAATATCATGTCGTATATAATATAATACAGCGCGGCCCCGACAAATCAGAGACCACTGTTGGTCTCTTATTTGCTGGGGCAGAAAAAAGTTTAGCCTCAAATTTTTAGAAGAACAGTAGGAGAATTTACTTTGTTTGGTGCTTTCAGATGGAAATAAATGCAGAAAATTGTCGAGTATAACGAACTTATGCATCGCCCAAGCAAGATGCGTGAACCTTGTCAATTCCTACAGATGTCGCTGCAAAGATGGATTAGCCGGTGATGGTAAAACATGCAGCGGTGAGCATTGAGCACCATTGACGTCCCCCGTATTTATTCCCATTCATAATTGATAGTCATTATGTTTTGAGTTGTTATCAGGGGGGTTACGACTGCTACATCTAGTTAAACTGTTTTTGTTTTACAGATCAGTGTTCAATAACTAAATGTCCTGCTGGCTCCGAATGCTCTAACGTCCCTGACTCCGGAGCCATCTGCAGATGCTCAAAGCGAGGCTACGTGATGAAAAGAGGCAAATGCAAAAGGGTCAAGGGGCATATTATACAGGTCTGTGTTTTATTCGCTTGTTGATTTTTCCTCCTCATGCTCTTTCTTCTCTTTCGGAAGTCGTTGTGAATTTTGATCGCCTCGCTATATGAGTTCCACTGCGGGGCCAGATATGCGCATGCGTTCAAGGAAAATTGTTGTACGCGTGGCGACAAGTTACAATAGGAGATGAATGTCCTCGGGACACTTGTAAAGTTACAAAACAGGCTATCAACCTGTAATTTTTTCGTAGGCTATAGTCAACTTTCCACTCCCCCTAAAATTTGTTGTTTTCTCGAGCAGACCCCTTTGCTTATCGTGCAAAAACATTTTTTCGAAATTATATACAGTCAAATCTGCATAGTTCGAACTCGTGTAATTCGAACTCTATCTATTTCGAACGAATTTCTCTTTCCCTTCAAGGATCACTAATGAACCAACTCTTGTCAAACAAACCTTTATAATTCGAGCATTTTGTAATTCGAACATTTTCACTCTTCCCCAGGCTGTTCGAATTAGACAGAGTTGACTGTAAGACTGTATTTAGAGACAACGTTGTTTGGGAAAGGAGTAGTGAAGGATACGTGCACTATTTGAAAAATTGCGTGTCGCAGGCCTTTTGTGTTGTTCTTTATTGTGGCCGGAAAATTGCGTAGAAACTTATGAAGACTTCTATTGTGAGGCTTTTAGATCGAAAGCCTTGACTTTCTTTGTATCTTGCTTCCTGTATATTGTTTCCTGTATATTGTAGGTAACAAAGATGAAATTCAAGCAGAAGTACAAGAAGGCCTACGCCGATAAGAACTCGAAGGAATTCAAAACTAAAGCAGCAGAAATTGAGGATGTTCTCTTCCGATCCGTGTGCAAGAGGATTGGTTGCTCGGCAATTGTTGTCACAGCAATTAAAAGTGGCAGTATTGTTGTTGATTTTAATGCCGTGTTCGACTCTGATAATGTGACAACTGCGCAGTTACAAGATGCAACTGTACAAGCGATGAATAGTACAGAAATGGCTGCTCTCAGTCCAGAGACCAGCACTAAGCCCCAAGCCAGAAGCAAGTTTATTTCAGATGATTTTTCGTTTGACATTACTTTAGCTCTCTATCTTCTTAGATCTCCTCTACTAGCTCTCTGCCCTCCTAAATCTCTTCTACTGGTTTTCTATCTTCCTAGATCTCTTCTAATGGTTCTCTATCTTCCTAGATCTCTTCTACTGGCTTTCTATCTTTCTAGATCTCTTCTACTGGTTTTCTATCCTCCCAGATCTCTTCTACTGGCTCTCTATCTTCCCAGATCTCTTCTACTGGCTCTCTGTCTTCCCAGATCTCTTCTACTGGCTCTCTGTCTTCTTAGATCTCTTCTACTGGCTCTCTGTCTTCCTAGATCTCTTCTACTGGTTCTCTACCCTCCTAGATCTCTACTACTGGCTCTCTGCCCTCCCAGATCTCTTCTACTGGCTCTCTGTCTTCTTAGATCTCTTCTACTGGCTCTCTGTCTTCCTAGATCTCTTCTACTGGTTCTCTACCCTCCTAGATCTCTTCTACTGGCCCTTTGCCCTCCTAGATCTCTTCTACTGGCTCTCTGCCTTCCTAGATCTTTTCTACTAGCATTTTATCATGGTTGCCTTTTTCTAATAGCTCTCTCCCCTTCTAAATTTTTTCTACCTGCTCTATTTTCTCAGCCATTTTTAACTATGCGCCCTTTCTCTCTCTCTCTCTCTCTGCACCCTCCTGCTATTTTTTGCTGACTTTCTATCAATCAAGAGCATATTATGAGCACGTCTGCATACATTTTTTACCAGCATCCATTTTCTCTCCTCCGCAGAAGTCGATGCTTGTCAATCCGCGGACTGCGGCATGAACTCTGTTTGCAAATCCATGGCAGACGGCAGTTACGCGTGCGAGTGTAAAGAGGGATTCAAACGACACGACGATGACTGCAAGAAGCATAAAGGTAAATAGCTCCACTATCAAATCACCGTCTGCAGCTGCCTACTTTGTCAATAGCATACCATCTTTGTCAATGCATTACAGTAAAAACCCGCATATAAGAACCTGTAAATTTCCATCCGGGCTATTGTTCCAAGACAATAGGCTATTGTTTCTTTTATTGTTTTGAGCAGAAATATCACCCAGAAGGTTCTTAATCCATTAGTTCTTACATACGAGTTTTTACTGTACTGCTTAGCATTGAACATACATTTAAAACCCGCTCATAAGAACCTGCAAATTTTGCATTCAGCCCATTGCTCAATAACAATAGGCTATTGTTTACATACAATGCTTTATTGTTTTCCTATTGTTTTTAGACAGGAAAACCATATTGCAGATTCTTAATCCATTGGTTCTTATATCCAATTTTACTATGTACCGTACATTCTCTTTTAAGCCCCCCTTATTCTTCTATAAGCCCCCCTGGGCGGTATAAAAGATAATTCACGGCAACTCCTTCACACTTTGAGAAGTACGGTTTGATCCCCACTCACCTCAATGCTATTATTATGTGTTGCAGGTGGGCTCAAACTTGGAGCCATCATTGGTATCATCGTTGCTGTATTGGTCATTCTGGTTATCGTAATAATCGTTGTTGTTGTTGTGCGATCGAGAAAGAAGGGGAAAAAAGATGCAAAATACGGAATGGTTTACGACAAACCTGGGGAGGCTGGTGACGACAAAGTCCAACTTACTGGCGGCAATTTGGCCTATGGCTATGCGGAAACCAAGCCTGAAAAGGCCTGACGAATTAAGCTTTGAATCGTTTTAAATCAACCATAAATCTTTGTTTGTTACTTTTTTATTCACTTATTTTACAATATTTCATATTAAGCATAAATCTTTATTTGTTACCTTTTTATTCATTTATTTCACAATATTTCATATTCCTCATAGATATACATGTAGCAGGATAGCGTAACATAATAGTTTTATTGTGTTATCTTGCTTCTACTTATGCTTACGCTATTATTCACTTATACACTAACATGTAACATGTAATACTTCAATTTTTTGCGTGAGCTTAAAGCTTGTAGCAAGTCCCACGTGATGACTGTACCCTTGAAGGCTTGAAATGGTCATGAATGTGGTTTTCGAAACATTTACATGGTTGCAGTTGCAGAAGTTACTCCATTTCTGAAATAACTTTTTCGCACATCCAGATTATCTTACCATTTTATTCGTTATGTTATGTATTTATATTGTTATTTTAAGCTGCTAGTTCTTTAATTTTTATCCATATTCGTAATCTTTTAACTCTATTGTTCTCCTTTAAATTTATTGTAAGATTAAATTTATTGTAAGATAAGGATGCACAAGATATGAGGTTTTGTTTTTAATTGGTCTGCATTGCTCTTGCTGAGGCCATAAGTCGCCACAAAATGATAACTTTCCAATTACATCGAATGTTTCTATTGTTCTATTGTCCATTGTTTTCCTTTGTTAGGGATTCGATCCTTTGTCATGGAAGATTCGAATCTCATGATGCATTGCGCATGATTGAGCCTCGTTCAGGACTTCCATTTTGATTTGATTTCTTCCCATTTCGTTCAGCTGCCATGTTTTTAGCCGTGCACGCTGTTTAGTTTTCAAACGATTTAGGCTCTTCTTTGAAACCGGCTTTTCATTGCAAACGAAACATGTCTGACCAAGGAAGGAAGCTGTATATTGGCGGCCTTGCATGGAGCTTTACAGATAACGATCTTAGAGACCTCTGTGAAAAATTCGGTGACATTGAGGACGGTAAGTTGATAGCTTGTTTTGGTACCTGCTTGTATTGTATTGAAGGCCGCAATTGAAAGTACCATACACAACTCCACTTTTTACAGCTTGCAGAAACTATAAGCTTCAGACTGCATTGTAATATTACGTGTTGCTAATTTTATTGCATTTGAAGGTAGGAATCTCTTCAAAACAATGGAAATTTTCTGCCTGGGTTTGTGGAACGAGAATTGGGTTATTTACTTTTATCCACGCCTACTTTTTGCGGCGTGAAATTTGAAATGTTTTGCACGTGTTGCTTGTCCATTTTTGTCGTCTGTTCTTCAGCTCCCCTTCTCGTAATTATTTGTTTGCGTTATAACAGACTTCTTGGTGACATAGATGACTGTAATCTGGTGGTTGTAATATATTCACGGGTACTATTTTATTTCAGCGTTTATCGTGACGGAAAGAACGGATGATGATAGGCGAAAATCAAAAGGGTTCGGATTTGTTACCTTTGCCACTCAAGACGAAGCTAACGACTGCAAAGATGCATTGAACAATACGGTCAGTTTAATAATGCTGCGATTTTAATTTAGTTTTGGATAATACCAGATGCTATACTTCATAAACGTATCTAAAACAGTAGCTTTAATGTTTAACATTTATATAGCCTTTTGTTGAATTTTCAGGAACTTGAAATGCGAACACTGTCAGTGCAAATTGCTGGGCCCAAAAAGGAGGGAGGAAGACCTGGAGGAAGGGGTGGATTTAGAGGAAGAGGTGGCATGGATAGAGGAGGTTTTGACAGAGGAAGGGGTGGCAGAGGAAGAGGTGGTGGCTACGGTGGAGGAGGCTATGGTGATAGAGACTTTGGAGGTGGCAGGGGCCGTGGTGGATATGGAGGAGGAAGAGGTGGCAGTGGCTATGGAGGAGGTGAAGGTGGCTATGGAGGCCCCCGAGGTGGATATCGTGGAGGAAGAGGTGGCTATGATGGTGGACAGGACAGAGGTGGATATGATGGAGGCAGAAGCAGAGGTGGATACGACGGAGGCAGAGGTGGATACGAAGGAGGCAGAGGAAGTTATGGTAGAGGCAGAGGAGGTAGCTATGGAGAAGGCAGAACTGGTAGCTACAGCGAAGGAAGAGGAACTGGTTATGGTGGAAGTCGAGGTGGAGGAAGTAGAGGTGGTTTTGGAGAAAGTAGAGGAAGTGGTTACAGTGGAGGCAGAGGAGGCGGTGGCAAGTCCTACAATGGAGATAGCTATAATGAAGGCTCTTACGGAGGTGATCAAAGCCAATACAATAGTGGTTATGATCAGAGTGATACTGCAGGCTATCAGAGATATTAAGGAACATCAACTTTATATAGGTAAGCATGCCATGATTTCTAAATTTGCTAACCAGTACCAGTTTAATAAGTTTCAATCCTGAACTATAATGCTAGATAGTTGAGTTAATAAGCCAGGTATATAAGCCACAGCGAGAATGTTACGAATGTTTCCTTTGTTACTCATCAACTGGAGTCTGGGGTTTAAGAAAGGCTTGTGTGACAAAACAGTGCCGCATATGAAAGGGTGTCACTGCAGTCCCCTCGCTATGAGAAAGGGTTGTGTTATTCCACTCCCCCTTCTGTCATAATTCTTTAATTATGATTTTCCATTTCCCATTTATCTTCATTACGCTTATTATTCTCCAAGGCATTCTTGGTTCGGCAACCTCCACGTTACAATTGAATTGATGTGTCATTAATCTGAAGTCAGACAAAGCGGTTGATTGAATTTTGAGCAGATTAACAGATTGAGGAACGGAAAGAGATATGACTTTGAATTTGTTTGAAGATACCATAAACTTGCAATAAATCTGCTCATGAACTACTGGAAGAGAGTTGTGAAATGGTTATACTAGATTAGAAAGTACTTTTTCCCATTGAGCCTTCGACACATGTTCAGGTTTTACGGTTTTAATACATAGTCATTTACTAGGTTTTAAGCTTCAGGCCCAAGCATTTTTTGTGGCTGAAACATTTTTTGTATAGCAACGGTATCCTGTTATGACAAACCCTTGGCTGAAATGCTTTATGCTGCAATTAAGATAGAGCTTAACTCATTTTAGCAAGCTTATTTATATAATTGGGTGCTTTGTTCTTTCCGAGGTTTATTATATCTGGATTCCAGTGTATTTTTGTTTTTAATTGGCACATCTATTTGTTTCTCAAGTTTTTTAATGAAAGGTCCATGTTTGGTTTAAAAAAAGGCTGTCTGTATTTTTGTGTACAGAAATTTCTGCTGATGAGGGAATGAGAGCCTGAAGGTATCCAGAACCCAGTTTTGCAGCAAGTCAGTTGCAAAATTATTTTATATTATCTTGGTACTAATTTATCAAAGTACCCTTTGCTTTGAGACAAACGGTTAGAACTTTGAAATGAACTCCACAGCTTGTTGGATTCAAATATTTCAAGTATTCTTTTCGCAAGACGATTATTTTGTCGATTGAAATGAAAAGTTTGGTACCGACATTTTAGGCCGCGGTGAAGCCATTACGGAGGAGAGGTAGGAAATGTTACGCATTTGTTGAATTCTGCACACACAACTACCTATCTACTAAACACCCTGATTAAATGTTTATGTCAATGCAAATACCAAGGCAGAAGCAGGTTTATCAGGGGGTTGGATTGTCTTTTTTTGTTGGATTAATTTTAGTTTCTAAAAGGTAAGAACGACCACATATGATAAATAAAACTTTGTTTTACATAAGCGTACGGGCGGGGGTGGTAGCCGCCATTTTCTAAAAACGATGCCAGTAAGTCCTATTGTTTTGAGTGAGTTAATAACAATCTGACAAAAGTTATTTTGAGCTCAGTTTATAAATGCGAATTTCAAACATTAAATTACTGCTCTTATATCTCAAAAGGAATATCGAAGAAAGATGTGAAAGCTATGACACGTCCCACCCCCCCAAAAAATTCGGACATATCGAGACTTTATACCGGGGGAACTGCAACAGTATGTCTGACCAAAAGTACTTATAAATATAAAAGCTGCCATGTGCAAGGTCTGTGTCATCAATAGGGCTCATTAATATGGGCATGCTTTTGTACTCGGGAAAAAATAGAACCGCTCATCTGAAAAATTCAATCGCCCGTCTATAATATGTTTTGTTGATTTGAAGTATTTTTTCATCGTAATGTTATATCATCTGCCATTTTTTTTAGAAGATGAATATGAACTCGTGTGCTAAACCCGAAGAATGCCACGCCCTTTGATTCGTGTACCAATGCCAGCGGGGAGTGGTACCAAGCAGATATGTCCCAGCCACTTGAGAAGTGTTCCAAGTAGCCAGAAGACGTGCCAGTTATTTCAAAATAAGCTTGTGCTTATGGATGCATTTGATGTTAATCAGTGAGCAATAATCAACATATCAATGGTATTGAGGTGAGTTGAAAATTGCAATTATAAATATAATTTTAAATCATGAATTTACAATTTAGATTGACCACAGTCGAAGAAAAAATTCTGTTTTCAATGTACATACACTGTATCATTATCGAAAAAAACAAAACCACGCTATCTCAAATTTTTTCGCACAAAACACACCTCGAGTATCAAAACAACAAACTAAAATTTCATTATTATAAAATATATTTATTTATTTATTATCAATCCCTAGCTGTCTTGAAAAATAAAAATATCGAATCCATAATACTAAAATACAAAAATCTATCTTCTTGAGGATGATCTCAAATGCCTTTGGACGATCGAATTGATAGGGTCAGTGGGTTCTGTTGGAGTCGCAGGGATAACCTGAAGAACAAATAAAAACTGTTAGTCAAATCACAATCACAGAAACACTTTGGACATCGTGATGGCCACATCGTTGGCACGGTCATCTCATTAAGATGGTCATTATAGTGTTGGTCAAACAGCCACGCCTTCTTATAAGGAAACCCCGTTAATTTTGGTAGCCCGTTGGTAACTACATCAAAGGAGCTCCACTGGGGTAAAAGAAGTACGAATATTTATACTGGATAGCCACTTGAACCTAACCTCCAGTTGGTGTAAACCAAACAAATAGAATCCCAAAGTAAGAAGGAACGGATTTTTACCATAGAGATAGGATATAAGATACACTAGAGTGCGCACTCCAATTGACGCATCGATACAAAAGTTGAAGCATTGGCGGCCATCTTGTTGGAGGCTCGCGGACGAAATTTACGGTCTGAAGCCTTATAATTCAAATGTAAAATACGTGGATATTATTATAGCTGAAGATCAAATAAATACTCAAATGTTCCTCAAAGCATGGTCGGTTAAACATATTAAAGCTTTATTGGTGGATCGAATGTATTACTACCATTTCCAGAAGACCATATTTTGCTGTGGAGTGCTATATGAAAACAGTGGCCTTGGCATTTTGCGATACGAAGTACGGGCGAATTTGTATTTTACGGACGACGCCCAAACTAGGTAAATTAGATATCAATCGATACGCAATGATCTCCTGAGTATGAATCTGCAATAAAATTTGTGCAACGCGCCCACATTCAAAAGTTATGCCCCTTTTTATCGGGGGCCTAACACCTACAAATCACCGATCGACAGCAACTAAAGGTGGGCGCAAGTAAAAATATTGCTAAAATCTTTTAAATGCAGAGGTCGCTTGTGAATATTATTGCAGATTCATACTCAGGAGGTAATTTCCGATCGATTGATATTTAATTTACCCTATTTGGGGGCAGTCGGTAAAATGGAAATCCGTCTTTCTAAAAATAGTAGTAATACATTCGATCCAACAACAAAACTTCAATATGTTAAACCGACTATGATATTATGAAGGTTCCAATCTTTATTTGAGGTTAAGCAATCGTAATATCCACGTAATTCTTGTTCAAAGTATAAGGGTTCAGACCGTGAAATTCTGAAATGAGCCTCCAACAAGATGGCGTCCAAACTGCGTCACCGCCCGGGGCCTGGTTCGCACTCTAGTGTATATTATATCCTATCTCTATGATTTTTACACAGTCAAATCTGCATAGTTCGAACTTGTGTAATTCGAACTCTATCTAATTCGAACGAAATTCTCTGTCCCTTCGAGGATCACTAATGAACCAACTCTTACAAAACAAACCTCTATAATTCAAACTTTTTATAATTCGAACATTTTCACGCTTCCCCAGGGTGTTCGAATTAGACAGAGTTGACTGTATATTAAAACAATAGGTACCTGAGGTGAGTCCCCAGAACTGCCAGTAACCCTTGACATAAGTTTTCTTCTACGCTTCTTTGTGGTCACTGTCGAGTCAGTCGTTTCTTTAGATTCGGTTTCTACAGTCGATCTCTCGTTTATATCGTACAAAACCTTGCGGCCCTTTCTGCCCTTCTGACTACTGGCAGACTCTTCAGACAGCTGGAAATCAAAACAACAGATACAGCAATTTTCAACATAAAAACATGGCCTTTTTCTCGGCATTCCATTTGATCTGTAAGCTAAACATGAATTACCCAACGTACTTCCACTTGTTCCAAATTGCTGGTGCTGTTTTCTTTCTTGGACGAAGATGATAGCACGCGTCTTGATGATCTTCTTAGTTTGGCACTGGAAAAAACAAAACCTTTGCCATTACTACGTCCCACAAAGTTAGCATCCAGCGTATTGTTAAAAAAATAGGCTATTTGTTTGTTGTGTTTGAGCAGAACTATCTTCCTAGAGATCGAGATACTTGATGCATCGGTTATTGGTTACATGCGGATTTTTACTGCAAAGTTAGGTCAAACTACACTCCATTACATTGCCAAGAATGGGCTATGTAGTAAACACTCGCACATAAGAACCAGAAATTTTGCAACCAGCTTATTTTTTGAATACAATAACCTATTGTTTCCCCAATTGTTCAAATACAATAGCCTATTGTTTTGGGCATAGATACCAGGCTTAAACCTTTTTAATCTTATGGTTCTTTTATGTGATAAAAGTGGCAATAAGAGTGGCCCACCTTGAGAAAACCTCCGCTTCACCATCATCGTTGAATCTTTTCTTATTTGAAGAATTGATGATTTCTTTCAGCTGGAGAATCGAATGAAACGTTTTATGCTAAATTATTCTTTATCTTATTCCAAACGCAAACCCAAACAGTAAGAAGCCAGTGCTTTATGTAGTATGGAAAACTGCTTACCTCCGCAAGTGGAACATCGCTACTTCTTCTCTTTTTCATTTCTACCTCTGATTGACACGGCGTGGACTGAATTGCGAAACAAAATACATCACATCAAAGGCTGCCTGTTCACTGAATCCCTTAGTACCTACGGGCATCTAGCTTTGCTTCCACGTGCCAGCTTCGTACACTAACCTCAAATCTCTACACGTACCAAGGCACTAACCCCAAATCTCTAAACATGCCTATGAGCTACTCTGTTATAAAACACTAACTTTAGGGCTCTCTTAACTTCAATAATTTACTTATGCTAACGCTCCACATGGTCTAGTGGTGGTTTTTTTTTACTGAAATCTCTCGATTTCCTCCGATTCGATGCTCATACCTGGAAACGTTCTCTTTCCCGCTGCAATTGTGCAACATGTTCTTGCAACCTTTCCACTTCTTTCCTTGCCTTCGCAATCTGTTCTTCTCGTTCTGCAACAAATCATTTCAACTGACTACTAGCTTGTCATAAATATCTACTTTGGCCTGACGCATGCCCCAAATACCCCGTCCCAAAACTGCATCATTACACGATGCGTGATTCAAAAACTCGAATGAGCTCCTTACCGTATTTCCCCGATTTAACGCCCCGGGGCGTATATTAATTCTGGCACTATTGGGGGGGGGGCTTAATCGAGGAAATACAGTAAATACAAAATATAAAAGCCTTTCACGAGATTGTGCAAAGTAAGCTGTGTTCTCGTTGTGTTTCGTCTTCTCCTGCTTAACGAAAAACCTGACTAACAATATGGGACAAAAGTCTTTTGCGACTTTTGCATGTTTCGCACGCATCCTTTACCCCTCCCCCCCCAAACAATGTTGCCTCTAGACACAGTTTGATACAACCCAACAAAATTTGCTTTGCCCGATGATCGCAGGGATCTGATTGAGAGAACAGCATTGTTTTGGGGGAAAGGGAGTTGAATGAAGCCTCCACAAAACTCAGGTATACAAATGATAGCCTATTTTAGTAATTTTAGTAATTTTACAAGTGCCCCAAATAGCAAACGAACTGTAATTCAACCTTACCTATCAGTGAGCTCTTTAACTCCTCCTTCTCGTGTGACAAATTTAAACATTCGCATTTGATTTGCTCAAGTTCTTCTAGCGTGTCATCGTGTTTCTTCGTCAACGAATTTAACTCTTCCTCGGCTTGCATTGATGAACACCGCAGCTCGTGTATTAACTGTTTGTCTCTCAATGATTCTAGAAGGAAGAATCATGTCGTTCAGGGCTTAACACAACATTTTTCCTTATCAATGCTTGATGTAATACCTCTATGCTTCGGTGCTTTATATAATACATCAGCTTCATCGATACTCTTACTAAGCAATGCTTCATGTAACACTTCAACAAGCTTGACATCACATCTATGTGATGAGGGAGGGGTAGAAAATATGGAGTTATTCAGGCCATCTGGAGACCTTGTCCTTCTTGGAACATTGGCCAAGGATCCAACGAGATTATTGTACCTACCACATGGAGACACAAGTTCCTGGAACTTTCAAGTCTCTCGGTGCCTTGAGCTAAATTGCCCCCCCCCCCCCCCACCAACTATTTACGGATAGTTCAACTCGAATAAACTATTTCTTGAGCATATACCTTGTTTTTCTTTTTGTTGATTCTCAGCTTGTTGTTTGAGTTCCTCGATTTCTATTCGCTGCTCCTTGATGACCTCATTCTGCGTTTCCAACATACTGCAGTGTTCATTGACTCTGCACTCGACTTCTTGAAGGCGAGCATCTTCCTTCTTTGAGGCTACTGGACAAATAGTTGAATTAATAGATAGGCAATAAAACGAGTCTCCATGTTTTATTATCAGAGTTTATGAATGGGCCTTACGGTATGGCAATCTCGGAGTGTAGAACGAAGGGAATTTTAATGCAAGCAATAGCCTTTCGTACCTTCGTACAATGCATTATTGACTTGCTGTTTGGTCTGCTTCTCGTTGAACTTGCTTTCTGCTGTCCTCAACTTAAAAGGAAAACAGCAACATTTAATACCAAAAGAAACATGCTTGACACAATAACTGACAAGCCTTGTTACGTGAAAATGTTTGCGTTTGTCTGTTCAGTGATTGTTATTAAAATAGAAGTTTATCAGTTTATCAAGGGTGTTCATAAATGCGACGTTTCTAGAGATTTTTCTCTCATTATCGTGAATATGTTTGTATTTGTCTGTTCAGTGATTGTCATAATAGGAATATCATTAGGCGACTACTAATTAAGTCTTGTTACCTTTAATTTGCCATCTAACGACGAAATTCTTTCCCGCGCTCTGACAAGCTCCGTTTCGATGTCAGCCTTTTCGTTCATGAGCGAATTCCTCTCACTCGAAATGGCATTGACTACTTGTTCCTTCCGTTCCAGCTCTGCCTCCAGACCCTGGTTAATTGTCTTCAATTGCACACTATCGCGTGTGAGTTTCTTGATCTCGTCTCTCAAAGACGCCTCGAGATTTGTCAGATTTTCTTCTGTTTCTTTCAACGAATCCTGCAGCTCTTCTTTCCTGGATTCCACTGACATCAAAGCATCATTTGCGTCATTTAATTTGGTTTTCAACTCTTGTACTTCCTCAGACTTCTTCTCAAGCTCTGTTATCACTTCATTCAAAGACGATATCTTCTCATTATAATGTATTGTCTCCTCTCGAAGAGCAAGCAATTCCTGATCTTTCTCTTCGATCTGAACTCGATACATCTGCTCTGCTGCTCGTTTTTCCAGCTCTGCTGTTTTTTCACAATCCATCAATGCTTCTTCTAACTCGTTACTTTTCTCCTCGAGCTCCAACTTTACATTATCGAGCTCACCATTCAACTTGGTCAACAATTCATCTTTCTCTGCCAATAGTTCAGCATTTCTATCCCTCTGCTTTTCAAAACAAGTTGATTGCATCTCATTCTCAACCTCATATTCTCTGCACCTTGTCTCCAATTCTTCGCATTTATTCTCCTTAACGTGAATCACTTCTTTTAACTGTCCAACTTCTTCCACCAACTTTTCAATCTTGTTATTCTTTCCTATTACCTGCTCATTCTTCTTGTCCAACGCTTTCAATGTTTCACCAAGTGTCTTCTCTATCTTTCCGCACTTTTCGACCATCTTTTCTGAATCCACGAGTCTCTCTTTCAATTCATCATGTCCTTCAACCTCGTTTCTCAAACGCTGAATCTCACCTTCGTACTCTTCCAGCATCAATACTGCAGTTTCTTTGCTTTTCAAAATGCTTTGCTTCTCTTCACATGTGATCCTCAGCTCTTCCTCCAACCCCTTTCTTTCTTCTTCCAATCCCCTCACTACTTCTTCCAACCCCCTCAGCTTTTGGTTGTGTTCTTCATAACCTTGAGCTTCGCTTTTCATCCGTGCTATTTCTATTTCAACTTCCTTCTCTTTAACCAAAGCTTTGCCTTGCTCTTCAATAACCTTCAAGTGTTCTTCCTTTGCTACTTCCAGTTCTTCCTTCTCCCATCTCAGTTCTTCATTCTCCTTTCCACACCTCTGAACTTCTTCTTTTAATTTCACAATCTCATCTTCCTTCATTCGAATTGTCTCTCGACATTCTTCCAATGTCTTCTCAATATCATTCAACTTATCTTCCACGCCAGCAGTAGTAACCTTATCTTCTTCAAGCATTGCTAACTCTTCACACCACCGCTTCTTCTCAGATTCAAAAGCATTGTCTTTTTGCTGCAGCATATCTTCATATTTGCTGACCCGTTTGCAATAATTCTCCACCAATTCCTTAACTTCCCCATTATCTTCTTCCATCTGAGCCATTCTTCTTTTGCAGTCATTCAACTTAATCTCCAATGACTGTATCACCATCTCCTTCTCTTTAATCAAATTCCCATGAACCTGCGTGTTCTTAGAATCAGAATCCAAACTGTCTCGATCACCATACTCTCGGATGTTTTCATTTAGTTGTTCAATTAAGCCTTCGCTCTCTGCCAGAGCTGTCTCGTGGTTTTTGATGACATTTTCGAACCTGCGAATTTTGTTTTTCATATCTTCATCGCGAGATAGAAGTTGCTCTCTCCTCTCTTCGCTTTCCTCCAACTGTCTCTTCAGCTCTCCAACCTTGTCTACAATCGCCTTCTTCTCGTTTGCCAGCTCTTCTCTCTCCGAACGCAGCTGTCTGATTTCTTCTGCCTGGAATTCGTTTCTCTGGTGAGAAATCTTCGTCTGCTCTTCAAGTCTTGCTAGATCCCGTTCAAATTGATCTATCTCCGGAGTTGCAACTCCTATAAAAACAAGAAAACCAGAAACCGTTTCATTACTTTTTCCACCGCACGCAACTTGTTCGTTAAGTCTCAAATCACACACCGCGCAGAGGAATAGAACCGCTCACAACAGTCTTAATTTGACGCGCGGTAAGGCTTATCACGCAGATTCTCAGCTTTAAACAGTGCCCCCCGCTCTTAAATTTTCGATGAACGTAAAAATTAATGCTATTGCCTTGTGGTGCCTTCTTTCCTTTCAACTAAAAATAATTTCGTTTTCAGCACCGCACACATAAACCTATAGCTTTGTTACTCAACTCTCCATTGTCTTCATTATTGGCAAATGGTCCATGTGTAGACAGAATAAAACAAATTATTAATCATCCTTATAGCATTATCATGAAAAATTCTCATTTCTTACATTTTCAAGTATATTTTCATCGAGATACACCTGAACAACCAATCAAATATTCATTTCAGAGTAACAAAATACCCAAAAACAACAGTCTCAAAGATTATACTTGGAATATTACACATGCATATAAAAACGAAAAATAACCACGGAAGTCTCTCCAAACATGTATGCACGACGGATGACACATTGAACTACATAAACATTACACTGATAACTTTATTGTTCTTGGCAATTTGTGGCCTAAACGTGCATCTAAGCAGTGTAAAGCTGCGCAGTAGCAATGAATGTAAACTCTTCGTGATGACCATCGAATTTCGAACGAGCCACGTGGTGCAACAAGATTCATCATTCCAGTGTTAGTATATAGTTCAAAATGATACACGCATGCGTGGAGGCTTGCATTCTCATTCAACAACATGGTACCAAAGTCAACAATATATACACGTACATGCAGTATTAATGTTAGAGTTTGTTAGAGGTTAGTTATATTGATACCATTGTCTAAAGCAATCTAATGCCATTGCTACATCTCTAAACTAAACCTAAGTAAATTGTAATTAATAGAACCTCAGGTGGAGTGCCAAATATAATTTTGTTATCTTAACAATTCGCCAAACCGAGGTTGGTTGGGTGCAATTAAAAGGACTAATGTTAAGCTCCTTGTAGCTGGAGGTTCGTTATATCCAGACACCAATGTCGACTTATTCACAGTACATCCTAAGGACATTGCTTTATGGCTATGTATTCACAGTTCTATACGTCTATGTATTTCAAATACGAACGACCCAAGATTGTTTACACAATGGTACCATGTTGGTTATGAGAATACAGACCTTTTGACGCCTTGGACATCTTTTCTTCCAGTTGTCTTATTCGCACATTACACTCCTTGATCTTCAAATCCCTTGCATCAAGCTTTACTCTTGCTTCGTTCAACGCTGTGCTCGTTTTCAACAACAGATCTTTCATGGCCAGTATTTCCTGCAACAACAATACCAGAGACATTTAGGGCTAGGATGGAGTAGCATAGACCATAATTCATACGTTGTTCCTCAAATGATCGTTTTATCCAATTCGGTGAACGCACAGTAAAAACCCGCATGTAAGAACCAATGGATTAAGAACCTTCTGGGTGATATTTCTGCTCAAAACAATAGAAGAAACAATAGCCTATTAACAATAGACTGGATGGAAATTTGCGGTTCTTACATGAGGGTTTTTAGTGTATTAGATCATGTCCTACTTACGTTAGCATCTCCTGACGCCTCACTCTCCATCATCTCCTTCATTTTCTCGATTTGCATGTCTTTCTCTTCGACTTCGTCTTTCGTGAAATTCAATGTCGTCTGAAGGCCAACAATGTTCTCCTCCTGCCTCCGCAGCGTCTCCTTTGCCTCTTCCAGTTCGCTCTCCAAGTTAGCGATTGCTTTTGGTTGCTGCTCAGGAGTGTGCGTTTGCTTAAAGAACTCGTGCGATATCTCCTTCTCTGCCAGTTTGGCGCGCAATTGCAGAATTGTTTCGTCTCTTTCCTTCAAAAACATAAAAAAACAATTATCTTCTGTCCATTCTCGTACAACGCAATATTATCGAAGCACTGTGACAACTGTATAATTCGAAAGTTTATTGTTTCATTGTCCAGAACAGCTATTGTTCCATTGTTTAAAATAGAAAATTAACCAATCAAAGGTTTCTTACCTTTACTTTGACCTTCTCCGCGTGCAACAAGACACTGGAGACATACGAATCATCTTCAGTTTCGATTCGGTCAATCTTCTTCCTCTTTCTTGATTTTTTCATCGATTTTGTCAGAAGCTCAATGCGCTTCTCGCATTGCTCTTCCAAGCATTGCTGTTCTTCTTGCAAGCGATCACTGCCAACAAATAAATACACGATTATTTTGACACAACCAGCTTTTCATACGAAGAACACCACAGGGTAACAAAATAAACGTTTCGATCTCTTGAACTCCTCATTGTACAAATCAATCTCATTTCTCCAAATCTATACTACGACAAGTAATCTCACATCCATACAAAGTTATTGATATTAATATTATAACGTTGTATCTCAATTTATGGCACCAAAATAATTACAGTTAACTCTGTCTAATTCTAACACCCTGGGGAAGCATGAAAATGTTCGAATTACAAAAAATTTGAACTATAGAGGTTTGTTTAATAAGAATTGGTTCATTAGTGATCCTTGAAGGGACGGAAAAATTCGTTCGAATTAGATAGAGTTCGAATTACACGAGTTCGAACTATGCAGATTTGACTGTATCTAACATATCATAATCTTTTTTCCAGTGAAGCACGGACTTGTACACAACGTACCAAAGCAAGGATTGCCGTAAAGAAATGCCACATTTTAAATCAACTAAAGGTAAACGTTCCTACATGCAACTTAACAAATTTATCTCCTCAAACTCACCTGTAATTCTTTTCAATTTCAACAATCTGTTCGGACATCTCTGCGCAGACTTCCTCGCGTATCTTCAACTCCATCACTGCATTCTTCCTTCTTTCGTCGATCAGAAGCTTTCTCAGCTCCTCGTAACTTTTCACAAGGCCCTGAACCAAAACAAAAATCAACCATTAGTATTCCAAACAATAAAATTTTAATGCAAGTTAATTATAAAGGTAACAAAGTAATTAACATGCAAATCATGTATGAACGGCCAGTGACGTCTCGCTAATTGATCCATTGATACACAAACTTTCTTGCCAGAAAATTTTTCGTCGCGATAAACCAATCTTATTGGTTTAGGTTAAACCAATCAGAATCGAGTCGGGAAAAATAGATAATTCCGTCCTCTAGTTTACAGGCTTGGATACCACGGTATGTCTTGGCTGTAAGCCCTTGTCATTGCCTCGCGGCATTTAAAGGCTATCCAGTGGCAGATGGATAAACATAGAATAAACAAATCGTATTCCAAAACCAATTATTTTTACCTGAATTTGATCGTTTTCCTCGCACATCGATTCTGTTAGAATAGTCTTTTGAACCGGTCTGGGTGTAGTCAAGCCCATGTGAGCCCAGTTCTTCTTATCTGCATTAATCACCGGAGTAGCAACTGCTATGTTTGGCTTGGGGATAGACTTCGGCTTGAAAATGTCCGTGTTTCGCCCTGCCTTCGTTGTCACCTGCCGAACGACCAAAGAGATTAATTAAATTGTGCTAAATTACAATAGATTTATTTGTTCTATTGTTTTCCTTAACAATGGAAAACAATAGAAAATTTAAGAAACTTTTACTAGTAGGGCTTGAGCTAGGTTTCTTATAAAATAAAAAACGTGTAAGCAATGCAGGCTGAAGAAGTTTGTAGAAAAGGAAGGATGGTGAGGGGGATGTGCCTTTCAATAATTGAAATGTTTTGATGCAATTCATTGCACATTCCACATCGAAGATGCCGAGGGTGAAATAATTTTTCACCCAAAAACTAGTTCCCAGACCTCTAAAGGCGCACGATGCAATTGGTGTATGGTAAAAACGCGCTTATAAGAGCCAATGAATTAAGAACCCCAAGAACCTCCAGATTGATACTTCTGCTCAAAACAATAGAAGAAACAGTGGTCCATGTTTTTGACTCAGTAACCAACAAACAAGGTGTGTGTTTGATGTTGCAAGGACTTTCTAGTACAGTAAACACCCGCGTATAAGAACCTATGAATTCTGCATCCAGCCTATTGTTCAAATACAATAGCCTATTGTCTTTTCTATTGTTTTGAGCAAGGATTTCAGCCTGTAAGATTCTTAATTCACTGGTTCTTATATGCGGGTGTTTACTGTATTGTAAATGCGGTAAGAAATCCGTCCTTACCTCCTTGGCAACTGCAGAGAACTTCAAAACATTGAACGTCTCATCGAACATAGCTCCACATTTGCTGACGTTGACAATCATGCAGACTTTGCCTTTACCACGGAAGAAGCCTTGGAACAACCTGGTCAACTTATTTTCGCGATACGGCACGACCATGGGGTGGTTTCTGGCATTCAAACAAAAATAAATTCCCATTAAAACCAACTCTATCTCATTTGCTGAACTATACTTGAAGCGAACACTTACTTGTGCAGCTGGTTGTATCGAACACTTACTTGTGTAGCTGGTTATATCGAAGACATTCTATGCATTTTCCAAGCGTCATTATTGAGGTGTTGATGTTCGAAGCTTCTTTCAGCCTATCGCCTGTGCTCTGTGTCTTGCAGTATCGCTCTGAGCCGGCCAAATCAACAAACGAAAGCCTGTCAACCAATAAACACAGGCGAAAATTACACACTACTTTACAGTAAAGTTACAGTAAAAACCCGCATATAAGAACCTGTAAATTTCCATCCAGCCTATTGTTCCAAGACAATAGTCTATTGTTTCTTCTATTGTTTTGCGCAGAAATATCACCCTGAAGGTTCTTAATCCATTGGTTCTTATATGCGGGTTTTACTGTACACCGATTCAGAGTTCAAGCAATGCTGCTATTACGAATTGGAGCTGCATTCAGTATCTGCAAACATGTACTTCAACAGGAAATATCTTAAGCCTTGGACTAATGTCAGATACTTGTTTTAAAATTTCACCTATTTTCGCCCTTGAAAAAAGCTATGCTTGATGTATTTGGATGTTTTCATGTAAAAAATATGAAATTCGAAATTCGTTACCTGCTTATTCTGACAACATGCGGGTCATCCACGTCAACAATACGGAGTATTTTTATCGTGAAAATAGAGTGGCTAGAAAATAAACAACAGATCTCGAAATGAACTTCAACAAAAAGTTACAAACAAACAAACTGGATGTGATGTTAATATCCAGAGGCAATTTTCATGCAAGTGTGTGTACCTTCTGCTGGAATTCTGGTTGAGCTTTGTAACAGCAATGTTCTGATTCTTCTGCCCAACTCTGAGAACCTGAGAGATGAAAACTCTTTAGTCAATCATGTTTGTACAATTCAGAGCTTCTTAGTTTTAATGGAGATATTTCCACAGCATGAAAATCCCAAACTTTGTCTCACCTTGAATGCTTCATCTGCTGAATTGACTTGAATCTCTTTCAGACCTTTGAAAAAAGATTTAGATTGCATTTAGAGGTGAATAGCTGCTGGGGACAGTCTACAGCCTTTGTTCAAACTCCCATTTAGTTCAGCCACTCTGCTTTCAACCCAAAAACACCCCAATAGAGACTCACCATTTATGTATGGATTCAAATGGCTGCTGGGGACAGTCTACAATCTTTGTTTGAGCCACTATTTAGTTCAACCACTCTGCTTTCAACCCAAAAACACCCTAAACGAGACTCACTCTTTTCTATGGATTCAAATGGCTGCTGGAGACAGTCTACAGCCTTTGTTTGAGCCACTATTTAGTCCCCCCACTCTGTTTTTAACCCCAAAAACACCCCAATAGAGACTCACCCTTTATGTATGGATTCTTCTTCATGTCTTCGGATAGCTTGAGAATGTTTCTCTTCTTCCCTTTGCCCATGGGTGTAGGATCAAGCAAATCATAACAGTATTCATTGTAAATCTCAGCAAATGAAACCCAAATGCAGAATTTCACTGGACCCTGAGATTTCACGTCGATCACAGTGCCATCACAGACTCTTTCCTTCAACTCCTCTGCAATCGAACTGTAATCTACAAGATACGAAATGAGAGAATGGTTGCTAATCTTTTGCCCCTTTGAAATGCAATGAAATGGGCCTCAACAATGGGACATCAGATTCACCTTGGTTCATTCAAAATTCGCGGAACCATTACTCTGGTCTAATATACCACACTAATGCTTTTTAAACTGCTTTTTAAACTGCTTTTTAAAGATTTCAAGATAGCTAAATTCTAAGTCATACCAGGGGGCTCATTGGCAGTTGCATACGTTGATGTTGAACTTGCTGAGGAGATAATGGATGCATCACTGCTCATTGTTATGTCCGTTTTCCAAAGTATGGACAAATCAATATTCTCTTTTTGTCCTGCATTCATTATTGCATTTTTCACTGCCTCTTCATACTTTTGTTGATCCTTTGACAATTTTGTCACATCTTGGTACATTTTTGGCTTTATGTTCATAGTGTTATACTGCTTGTCCCTTATGCTATTGAAAAGAACATCCAAGGTTCTTGGAAGAACACCTCCATTTTTGGGAGATCCTTGGATTGTGTAGGTCTGAAAGATAATAACAAGACACCATCAATGATGAAATAGTGATTAATTTACTTTTCTACCTGCCATAGGCACAAAGCGGGGCTTCAACATCATTTTAAGAAAACCTTCATGAAAGTTGTGTTAGTAAAGCCCACTATGATAATGCTCAGGTCGTATTTCCCCAAGAGCCGGGGGCGTTTATTTAATTTGTTTACGGCGTTTGCTTATGAAGGCGTACTTGAGTGGGTGGCCCGTTAATACTTTGATATCCCCCAGAGATGGAACTTTGTTTTTTAGGAGCAAACTCCAAAACATAAGTTTTACTGAGTGGAATACCAAATAAAGGTGCTACCAGTTATTTCTATGAGGTATTTTAAAGATTAAATCCCTTTGAAATCTCATCCTGGTCGTTTTGTGAAGCCCGCCAAAAATCTAGCTAGATGAAGGCCTGAATGAACCTCCCCTCCCTCCCTCCTCTACTTACTTTTCCAGAATTTGTTACCCCGTACGTGAAGATCAGAGTATTTGTTCCATCAAGGAAATCTTTGACGTATCCAAGCATGGAATTGTCGAAAAATTCTTTCTGGCATGTGTTGTCATTGAAAACTTTTGAAAAGGAGAACTTGTGCGTTTGTTCTGCAATTCCTCGAATCTTGAAAGTAAACGAATCTTGTGGGGCTCGTAGCAAAATCGACTTCTGATCATCTAGATATTCCACACAGCTTTGATCTTCTTTATTCTTGATTTCTTCTGGTGTAAAGGGGCGTATTCGTAAATACACTTTCATAGGCTCTCGATCGGACAATTTCCCTGGTTTTGGCTTTCGAAGAGGCTCGTTGTCAAATGCAGAGAGCAGGTTTTTTCGTATTTCAATATCTGAATCATCCGTAGCTTCTGTACTGTCTACTTCTCCTGGGCTGTAGTACACGCTTTCGTCCGACATTTTGGACTATTGGTCAAGGAAAACTGAAGCTATGCTGGAAGAAACGGATGATTGTTATTATTTTCAGTAGTTATTTCGATCAGCTAAAAATGGCTTGCCTTGCCACGATCAAAACATGCTTCGAAAATAACGATTTTGAAATAAGAACAGTTCAAATATGATTGGTAGATCACAAACAATAATTGACCAATCAGTATCGAATTTTCCTTGACACCCATTTCCTGTGTGTCTGTCGATTTCGAAGTGCCGCGTGTTACAAAATGGCGGAACACTCGAACCATCTGTCATTTAAAATCGATTAATCAACATTTTATAAAGATATTTGATATTGCCTGCTTGCTATGTCGAAAACAGAGTCTGTTGAAATTGAAATGAAGCAACAAATGGCTTCTACAGGATCACCACCTTCGAAATATTTGAAATATTGGAGCCTTATTATCTTGACTATTCAAAATGCCTCCCTTATTTTGATGATCAGGTATTCAAGAATTTTGCCTGGAGACAAATTCATTTCAAGTACTGCTGTAATTTTGGCTGAGGTAAATATTTGTTTCATTTCAATCTTGATTATAATTTAATCTTTTCATTCAAACCATCTTGCTTGTTTTAGTGAGTTCTTCTTGTGAAGTCGCCTCACTCTGATTTTGTAAACAGGTCAAAATTATCAATCAATATTGAAGAACTTTAAAAGTGTGTGATTTTCGTTTTAGACTTTGAAAGTGCTTGCCTGTCTTGCAATAACCTTGTTTCAAGTCAAGAGCGTGTCTGGATGGTTGGATTATCTTCACAAGAATATCATCCTTCAGCCTTTTGACACCGTGAAAGTTGCCGTTCCAGCATTGATCTACGTCATTCAAAACAATCTCCAATACGTTGCCATATCCAACCTTGATGCTGCTACGTTTCAAGTCACCTATCAACTGAAGATCCTCACCACAGCTCTCTTCTCCGTGTTGATGCTAGGGAAGACTTTGACAAGGTTGAAATGGTTTTCTTTGGTTCTTCTTTTCGCTGGTGTCGCTTTGGTGCAACTGCAGCCATCCAACCAAGCAGTGAGAAGACTGAAAAATCCCCAGCTTAAAGAACCTGATAATCAGCGTCCGTTAATTGGTTTCCTGGCCGTCATCGCATCAAGCTTGTGCTCTGGTTTTGCTGGAGTCTATTTTGAAAAGATCCTGAAAGGCTCGACCGTTGGAATCTGGCTCCGAAACATCCAGATGGGAATATTTGGCATCATTCTTGGAATTTTTGGTGCAGCAATCAATGACGGCTCTGCCATCTACAAGAAAGGCTTTTTCTTTGGGTACCGTGCCATTGTCTACCAAGTTGTCCTTATGCAAGCATTCGGGGGCCTTCTGGTTGCTGTTGTCGTCAAGTATGCTGATAATATTTTGAAAGGATTTGCAACATCCTTTTCCATAATAATTTCATGCATAATCTCTGTTCTGATATTTAGTTTTACTGTCAGTATTCAGTTTATTTGTGGAACTTTCTTGGTTATCCTAGCCATTGGACTCTATTCAAAACCCAGCTAAATTAAATGTGTCACTAAATTATTCCATATTTTCATGTCATTGAAATTGTATCAGATATCATCTCGTCTTTATTTTCTTTGTTGCTTTTTTTATTATTAAATTAGTTATTAGATATTAAATATATTCAGCTGCATTTTTCTTTGTGTACATCTCGTTCAATAGTTCTAAATTCAAAAGATCTATATCACTACCAAACCTCAGAATTCTCACAGTAATAGAGACACTATGTTTTGCATGACGAAATTAATAACATTAATTGACACTGCCAATGTATACAAGACATGCAAAAACAAGTTGTGCTTATCAATAACCAGAAAGTTAAGATCTGCTTGATTTTCAAACTTCTCTTCAACCATGATGAAGTTACTTTAAGATGACCTGGAAGCAAAGAATATTAAACATCAAGTTGGGAAACAAAACAACACTGATGGAGGGCAAAGTTTTGGCTATATTTAAAACTAATTATTCAACAAGTAAAGGAAATATAAATGAAACGTACCCTATGTTAATTGTAACACCTTTGCGAATCTGTCCCCAACCAATAAGTCTGGAAAAGGAAATCAAATTAAAAGATGCTTTGGCTGAAATTTTTCAAAATCATTTTACTTAATGGATGTAACACCTTACCTCCAATGTCTTTCTACTCTTCTGCTGAGTGCTATCTTTTCTCCTATCTCTGTACACACGGGTTGTGTAAGAACAATTCTTGCCAAATCTGCTTTCACAGCTATAACTCTTCCTCCAGTCGACAGAGATCCGATATTCACCATGAGCACTTCATTCTTTGTCAACTTCTGAATCTTTGCACCCTTCTTGTCTCCCTCTGTCTTTACCCCCAAAAGACGTCTGAGTAGGTAATAATTGACTTCAAATTCCGTGTAGATCTCTGGAAGGGCTCCAACTGCACCAAGAACCTGAAGAAATGGCAGGAATTACAATAAGTGCTATATACATTACATGGTGCATCGCTCAAAGGTAGGGAAAGGTTTCTTTCAGGTCTTTGATATTTGCCAAGAGCACCCGGGTAGCGTTACCTCTTTTATATCCGTTAAGATTAAAAGACCTGTTTAGCTAAGTAAACCAAACTTGAGGGAGACAGACTTACCTGCCCTACCATACGATCACCACGACATAAAGTTGGGTCAATTTTAGTTCCAACACCTGCAAAGAATACAAACCAATCATCACTTGTTCATCTAATGAGATGTTCGCTTGAAATTTCTCACAATGTAATGAGAGAGGTCTTTACCGATGAGTCCTCCAGGA
Source organism: Sanderia malayensis (assembly GCA_013076295.1). Lineage (NCBI taxonomy): Eukaryota > Metazoa > Cnidaria > Scyphozoa > Semaeostomeae > Pelagiidae > Sanderia > Sanderia malayensis. The sequence goes on from RQOL01000024.1 coordinate 3,130,363, forward strand.
GCTGCAAACTGGAGATCATTGTGTTCAGCAAACAGAGAAACAATCTTTGAAAATATTGGTTGACATTTCAGTTTTCCATCTGCATCCTTTGACACAATTCCAGGCCGAATCTCAATTTCCTGGCCAACCTAAAAGCAGGAATATCTGCTTTTAACACATTGTCAAAGATGAAGGAGATGCTAGGTGTTAGATAGCAAATGACAAGGGTAGCATCTTACCTTCAAAACCCCCCTGAGAATGCTTCCACCAGCCACGCCACCTTTTAAGTCATCAACTTCACAACCTGGCTTGTTGACATCAAAAGATCTGATAACTAGAAGAAAAGTAAAAAATGAGACCTTTTACTTGGGGATATTATAAATATCAATAATAGTAATAGTAGTTGATGAAAAAGAATTTTCAAAACAAAATAGCTCACCTATGAGTCTTGGCTCAGAAGTGAAATCACGTATCGGGATTGGAATTTTCTTACAAATATATTCACAGATTACTTCAATGTTGTACTTCAATTGGGCCGATATTGGAATGACCGGGGCTTCTTCAGCAATTGTACCTGATGAGAACAGACTCAATAAAATCAATAAGACAGCATCATATTAGATTGTTTTCCTTGGTATGATTTGGGACATTGTCCTGAACAAAGAGAGAAAAATGTTTGCAAGTCTGTGAGAAAAAAGGCTTGTCTCAATACCTTTAACAAAACGTGCAATTTGTTCTGACTGTTCAATGGCTTGACTTTCTTTGACAAGGTCTATTTTGTTTTGGAGGATTAGAATGTGCTTCAGTTTCATAATTTCAATGGCAGCTAAATGCTCGGAAGTTTGCGGCTGTGGACACGATTCGTTGCCAGCTGAGAAAAAACAAAAAACAACTGCATTATTGGGAAAATGTGATTCAAGGTGAGGAAATTGTGAGAAGGTAATTGAAGGGTAGGAGATTGCGAGAGCATGATTGAAGATAAGGAGAATGTGAGAAGGTGATTGAAAAAATCAAAATAATTCACAACATCTACTGAGCCAGTCCACTTACCAACTAAAAGCAAAGCAGCATCCATAACAGCTGCTCCATTCAACATTGTAGCCATGAGAATATCGTGACCAGGGCAATCAACAAATGATATGTGTCTGAATTGTGAAGAAATGCATGTTTCGTACATTATTCAATTGGGAATAACCTGACAATACCATATCACTGATAGATAAATAGAGAGAGGCATGGGCATACCTTACTAGTCGGAACTTTCCAGAGCAGCCTGATCTATCACAAGGGAAGACATCTTCCTTGCTGCTGCCACACGAGCGGTATGAAGCAGGTTTAGGACATGACGCACTGTCACATTTGTAAACCTAAAGAAACAACATCAGTATCATTGGTTTCAATGCAGAAGAGAGTTACTTTGAATGCAGAAGAGAGTTATTTAACTGTCTTTGCAAAACTCTATTGGAGAAGAACTGTGTTTGCTACCTTTGCATTTGCATATCCCAGTTTGATGGTAATGTTCCTCTCTAATTCATTCTTGAATCTGACAGTCTGTACCCCAGAGATGGCTTTGACCACAGTGGATTTACCGTGAGCCACGTGACCAATTGTACCTGCAAGGCAATAAACAAAATTACAGACCATGTGCGGATAGAATTCTGACAGCATTAGTAATGTCATGTCATATAAAATGACAAGACAAACTGCCAGTTTCTTGCACATCTTTACGAAATAATATGCCGTCCCAATAATAAATCAATTACCTATATTGATGGTTGCCTGTCTGCTTATGATCTCTGGCGAAAGGGGATGAAGTTTCGCGACATCCTGTCAAAAATTTTGTCAATTAATTAGCTCCGCAACGCAATCAACAAAGCTGGGTTTAAATACAGGGCAGACATACCGTTCAACAGCATTTCAATGGCCACAGAGACAACGAAACACACTCGCATTTCTTTCCTTCATAACAGATCCAAAATAAGGGCCTTCTTGCTTACCTATATTATTACAAGAAGGGGAGAGAAACACAAGGGGAGTGGGCCTATACTTCTACTCACCAACGTCGATAAATCTTGCTTCGCGAGATGCGATTGCTGGATTTTTTGGTTACTGTCATTGTCTGCCATATTTGAATCGTTCTAGAAATGTTTTTTGATATCCCGGGATTTAAAACTTTGCTTTTTTGACCAATAAAACTCGAACAGGAATACCCTCACATGTTTGCCATTTTGGTATTTTACATAAAGAACTCCACGAGTGTTCAATGCCTCGATTCCATTCTCAAATTCTAATGCTGATGCAATAGATATGAAAACGAGGCTCTTTTAGGGTATGACTTTTACGGTGTACGAAAATATATAAAGTACATTGCATTGATGCGACCTCCTTGAATGGTACATGGGTTAAAGATATTCCTGTAGAATAATGCTATTGCGCATTATCACCTCAAGTTACCATGCTTTGACTTTGAATCTCAAAACTAACTATATATGAGTAATTGAGGGCCACTTGAAAGGGGCTTTAATTTTTTGCTTTTTAACGTGGGACAGCAGATTTTTACAGGAAATATTTCCTAGCTTCATGATGTTACTTGGGTGATGGAAATTCTCAGTAATAACTCCAAATTACTCGCCAAGCAGTTTTTTTGACACCTGTTATAAGTTCACTCATTCCTTGATCTGAACCTGCAAAGTCATAGTCTACTGACTATGATTATTCACATATGCACACGGTTATCTGCGTGGAGCAGACAAAACAATGACTACTCATCGCCTTCACAACAGTTAAAGAACGATTTCGGATTGAACCACAACAGATCAGCAAGAAAGCTAGCGAAAACAAGGATACATCATCATCTTTATAAAGCAGTTCTATTCTGTAGTTGGAAAAGATATGAAATATTCAATGAAAATTATTCTGGCTATCGTGGCGAGTTTATTGCTGTCAAAAGAAATTGTTGAGGGTCAAGCAGGACCCCGAGGACCTCCTGGTCCACCAGGGGCACCTGGGTTGCCAGGACCCTGTCCGTCGCCTTGCCAAAATAAGAAATGCGAACCATCTTGCACTGTTGGCTGTTGCTATGGTCTCAATGAATTGAAGTACAACAAAGACGGTCAGGTTATTTATGATGAAGGACGTCGTCGTTGAAAGACTTGGGCTAAAAACAAAACCACAAGACCAATGGACGCCTTTTATATAAATTTAACAAAGTAAACGAAATGTCAATTATATTTAACCAATATTTACTTCACCTCAAAACTATAATTACTTTCATTACTTTGAAATATTTTCTATTGTTTTTTATCATGTTCAATTTGTTAAATTCGAGAACGAAGTAAAAATTGAAAACATAATGAATGGCAACACAGCCAATTATTAACTATTACAAAAAATTTGGTTCAAAATGTCTGCTTTCAGCGTTATTGGACCATTGCCTTAAAAATACATCAGGTCACATATGACGAGGTCCACAATTTGGGGGTCCTCATTGCGTGGCCTTGAAATACCCGAAAAGCCAATAGCCAGATGAATTTCAGCTCTCCAGGAATGACGATTCAAGTGTAAGTATAACACGCGCGACTGGCTGCAACAAGTGCATTACTTTATGTATATTCCATGAACCTTCAAGTCCAAAAATGATACTTTGAGATTTGAGACTGGAATTTGGCAAACAAATATTCGAAACCTACTAATTCTGCCCTTCTGATCAAGTTAGTTTCTAGAACTGCTCGCAAGAAGTAAATTACTTTATGTATCTATCTTGAATAGGTTGCAGTGAATTTTTAAAAGTTGAAATTGATTGAAATATGGTATTCAAGGAGTCGGATCTTAAACCTACTAATTAGGGCCTTCTGATCATTTTGAGATAAGTTTCATCTCTCTAGGACAATTGGTTAAAAAGTTGGTCCCGAGGACGGGCTGCAGCAAGTGAATTACTTTATGTATACTCCATGAACGTTCAAATTGCCAAATTGACATTTTGAAATAGACCGAAATTTGCCAAATAAACAGTGGAAACCTACTATTTAGGGCCTTCTGATCACGTTGAAACAATTTTCAGCCCTCTAGGACAGTTGTTTCAAAAGTTAGTTTCTGGAACTGCTTTGGCCTCGTTACCTTTTGCATATTCTCTTCTTGTGGTTGCTCTTCTTGAAGGACGTCAGAACGCACATATTTTGGCGCTGGCTGGATATCTTAGATTTCATTTCATCCAGACTCTGATTAATCTTGTGGTCCTGTTGTTAATTGTGATGGTAGACAGGTTAACGGAGGACACAACGAATTTTGTGCGAATTGTTAGCAGAACTAACTTGATAAAAGAGCCGCTTGACGCAATTGACGCAATTTGGTGAAAGAAGAAATGGAAATTAAGAATAAGAATGGTCGACCTTTCATATTGACCGAACTAAGCTAGAAAAGAGTTTAGAATTCGAAAAATACATATATAATATCACGTTTAGTCATATGAGAATGGAAAGAAAAATAACAAATGAATGTGACGTTAATTGAAGAATAATATTAATACGAAAAAATACGGCGCCCGCTTCTCCCTCCACGCGCGGAAGAAAATTTGCCCAAGGGCAAATTTCTGAGTGAAAACATAAGCTCTTTTTTTCTCATTGCAATGCAAATAAGATATTATGATTTGCTCACTCTTGATTGTAATTTGCATTCTTTGTTTTCACTAACACATTGTTGTAGCCCTTTTTTATTTTTGCATTTTTTCTGTTTGGCTATGCGTAACATTAACAACGCTCAAAACGCAACATTTGGCATTTAGAGGCCGTAGAATAGGAGCAAAGACTGTATATAAAGGTGCGGCACAAGTATTTTATTATTCAATGAAAAACTTACGCTTGAACAGGCATGATAGGTAGAAGTTTAAAATCAGTGATCAACTCCATTTTCTAAAACATTGATTGCCTATGTAAATGTATCTAATATCTAAAAATACCACACGGTTAGCATCATGTAAAGTCAAGTATCAAATGTATGGAGTGGCTTTTAAAACTAGATGCCCAGTACTTTGTGTAAATTGTAAAAATAAGCCTTCTTCGTGTACTTGTAGCCATGTTTCACGCACCTAAACCAGCTGCGTTTCTTGCACACTCTGGTCTTCACTGTTTTGAGTCTTATGCAATCTGGCTTGATCATATTGAAGTAAATTTGATACAAACCCAACGACGCTATTGTATTAGCCTGTAAGATATGACAATCACAATTAACAGCTGTAAGAATATGCTATATGTTCGAAGGGAGCCATATCCGCGTGCATGCCTTTGGAGCCATGTTTCAGTACATTCTTGGAGCCATGCCGGGTATTTAATTCCAAACTAACAATACAAGCAATGAGAAGTAAACAAACCTTTAAAAGACAATCCATGAATCTCTTCTCGCATTTGCAATCAGATTTAACCTTCCAGCTATAGTTTCGTGTGCCGTACTTCTTCCCAAAGGAACTGATACGAACAGGGCACTTGAGATCATGGGCTCTGCAGCACATATCTGTCAACCTGTGCTTGCCAAGGTCATCGTAGCTCTTCGCTATATCTCCTTTACCGCAATACTTTGTCCCTGCAAGTTCAAGTTGGCAATAAAGACCAGGGTTACCCAAAGCAGTGTTTTGACTATCTTTTTCGGTTACTATTGATTTTGAAAGTGTTCCTGTGTCTGGTTATGGCGTCTTTTCGAAATTTTCGAATTTGATGTAATTCAACACCAAGTCATTATAATATAAAGATGGAACATTTTCAGTTAAAGAACATAAAGGCGACGTTTCTGTTGCATTTGGACTTGAAGCATAGACATGAGAGTGTAATGGAAAATGGTAGTTTAATATATTGAGTTTGCTTATTTTAATTTCTTGGCGCCTAAGCTGAAATGGGTCAGTTCAGCTTGTGTGCTCATGAGAATTCCTCGAGTGGTGTTGAGGGTTATTGAGTATTGCAAGCGATCCTCTTGCTTTACTTCTGTTTATGATGGCAAACTACAACCCAAGTTGCAACACAAACCTTTGTAAATGAAAAGGCTCAATCCTCTTTTATCATACTTGTGCATTCTAGCTTGTGTCAAGTCTTGTTGAATGAGCAAGACCGTAGCAGTCAGTGCCAGCATAAGTACCACCTTCATGTTGCTTCTGGAGTCGTGTCTCAAACCAACCTGAATATAAATTAAAATTGCTTTGAAAATCGGAAACATAGCGAAACATAATAAATACTAAGGCTTTTCGTCTGACACTCATCAGAGTAGTACGTCAGAAAGAGAACGAAAATGAAAACCTAACGAACAATTATACCCAGAAGAGGATCGTTAAGTTTTCATAATTGTTCGTTAGGTTTTCATTTTCGTTCTCTTTCTGACGTACTACTCTGATGAGTGTCAAACGAAAAGCCTTAGTATTTATTATGTTTCGCTATGTTTCCGATTTTCAAAGGAATTTTGAAGTTCTGTACCGATCAAAGACTGTTCGAATATAAATTAACAAACCTTAACAGAGAGTAGTAGTGAATGAACCTAAATTGCAACAGATTATTTGGTAATCGGATGAGTAATGGTCACTTGGATTTCATCGTGTTACTACAGACCGTTTAAAAAGGTTGGATAGGGCAAGGAAAGAAGAATTAAACAGGGAGATTTTTAAACGTATTCTATTCTACGAGCCAGAATTGGGCTCTCGATCTTTAGAGCAACAGACTTACCTAAGTTCACTGCCACCTAGCGCCGTCAAGTACAAATGACTCTAATGTATGGGGGTATAAGTATATGGGGGTATAAGTATGACAAAACGCGTCGTACGAAACCAAACGTCGTATTACAAAACGAAATGCATTTGTCATTCAATCGTATGTCGTATTCCATTCCATCGTATGTCGTATTCCATTCCATCATATGTCGTATTCCATTGTACTGTATGTCGTAATGTGTTTTGATTGTCGTAATGAAAGAAAACCTCTGAACGTCGAGTCGTCGTGTCATGAACAGCAGACCCAATACATACTATTTAGGGCCTTCTGATCACGTTGAAACAATTTTCAGCTTTCTAGGACACTTGGCTCAAAAGTTAAAAATTTCAATTGCTCGCGAATGGTGAATAACTTTATGTATCCATCATGAAAGCCTAAAGTGGAGAAGTGAAAAATCGAAATTGGTTGAAATTTGGCTCACAAAGGATCAAAACATACTATTTAGGGCCCTCTGATCACGTTGAAACAATTTTCAGTTTTCTAGAACACTTAATTCAAAAGTTAAAAGTTTCAAATGCTCGCAAGTAGTAAATAACTTTATGTATCCATCATGAAAGCCTAAAGTGGAGAAATGAAAAATCGAAATTGGTTGAAATTCGGCTCACAAATGATCAAAGCATACTATTTAGGGCCTTCTGATCACGTTGAAACAATTTTCAGCTTTCTAGGACACTTGGCTCAAAAGTTAAAAATTTCAAATGCTCGCGAGTAGTGAATAACTTTATGTATCCATCATGAAAGCCTAAAGTGGAGAAATGAAAAATCGAAATTGGTTGAAATTCGGCTCACAAATGATCAAATCATACTATTTAGGGCCTTCTGATCACGTTGAAACAATTCTCAGCTTTCTAGGACACTTGGTTCAAAAGTTAAAAGTTTCAAATGCTCGCAAGTAGTAAATAACTTTATGTATCCATCATGAAAGCCTAAAGTGGAGAAATGAAAAATCGAAATTGGTTGAAATTCGGCTCACAAATGATCAAAGCATACTATTTAGGGCCTTCTGATCACGTTGAAACAATTTTCAGCTTTCTAGGACACTTGGCTCAAAAGTTAAAAATTTCAAATGCTCGCGAGTAGTGAATAACTTTATGTATCCATCATGAAAGCCTAAAGTGGAGAAATGAAAAATCGAAATTGGTTGAAATTCGGCTCACAAATGATCAAATCATACTATTTAGGGCCTTCTGATCACGTTGAAACAATTCTCAGCTTTCTAGGACACTTGGTTCAAAAGTTAAGAATTTGAAATGCTCGCGAGTAGTGAATAACTTTATGTATCCATCATGAAAGCCAAAAGTGGCTGCAATTGAACTTGCCAAGAACTTGCCAATTTTTGAGATTGAGAATTCCGTCATTGCATGAAAACATTGATCAAAGTTGAACCTGCTTTTTAGGTTTTCCGCTAATAGTTTTCCGATGCCTTTTTCTGTTCTTTTTTTCAAGCATTGATTTTTTGCCCATGATCAATTTAAAATACCACGTGGTGTGGAGAAAGACAAAGGTTCGGCCTCGGCGTTGTGGTGTGGCTGAAGCCGGAGAACTTTTCGACATGGCTGAAAATACCCTTGATATGCCTTTGGATTGCAAGGTTGGATTTATAGGGGGTGGCAAGATGAGCCAAGCCTTGGCTAAAGGTTTTATTGCAGCTAACGCTTTAAAAGCCGAAAATGTTATGGCCAGTGCCAAAACTCAAGAAACAATTTCAAAATGGGAAGTAAGTAATAGGACTTATTAGGCCACCACACCAGTTGTCAATTTAAGTTTTTTGCCCCGCCCCTTTGTGCATTTAATCTAAGGTGAACTTACTGTGGTATTACATGGGTTTTTTAAATAACAGTTTTGCTTTTTAGGCAGTTGGTGCACAAGGAACAAGAGATAATGGTCGGGTTATTAAGGAATGTGACATTGTTTTTATTGGCGTAAAACCTTATTTGGTTGGTGATGTTTTGGAAGAAGTGAGAGATTTTGTCACGTCAAAAAATCTCATAATTTCTATTGCCGCTGGAGTCCCAATTGTGTTTTTTGAAGAGGTAACTAGATTGCTTTTTTTGGTTTTATTCTTTTTTCATTTGTTTTTCAACTATGCTATTAATCAACTATTTCTCACTCCTCAAAGTGTCATTGCAACCATTCCAGTCTTCTTCAAGCAACCCTTCATTTTTCAATTCTAGCTTGCTGCACTGCATTGTGTAGAAAATACTCCGTTTGCATAGGAACTCTACTCATCAACATAAAGCCAACGTCTTTATCCATTTGAATTTTCCGTTTATAGAATCTGCCAAAGAACACAAGAATAGTTAGAACAATTCCGAATACCCCTTGCCTTGTGCAATCGGGTGTGGTAGCATACACACCTGGTCCACATTGTTCACGGATGGACTGCCAGGTTACTCAAGTCCTTCTCAGCTCTGTAGGTGAGTACATCTTCAAATTCATTATTGTTATTTCTCCTAAACTTTGTTGGTATGTTTCTACTTTTATGTATATACTTTGAAGCCTCTCTAAGGCATTTTTGGGACGCAGATGGGGTTCGCCTGCATTATAGAGTATAGAGGATCCTTACTTTGTTCTTTGAATTGTTTAAAGATAAAACTTTCCTCAGTTTAGTGATACTTTGATACCATGATTTAAAACTTAAAATTTTACAAATGCCATCAGTCAGATTATTAGTACCTAAGCTATTTATTTATAAGGTCCACATCAACGTATAGCTATGTTAGACACAACCTGTATAATATAAAATATACATACATACATACATACATACATACATACATACATACATACATACATACATACATACATACATACATACATACATACATACATACATACATACATACATACATACATACATAGATACATAACAATAATAATAATAATTTTGGTAAATACCATTTGATAGTGCTCAATACACGTATGTGTAGAGCCGTATATAGAAAATCTGCCTGTTGAGTGCATAAGCACGAAACTCAGAGTTGCAGCGATTAATGCATCTTTTTCACTGAGTATTACTTAACTCTACATACATACATTGATTTAGAAATCCTCATTAGTATCTTTTGATTTTGATTTATAAATCTGGAGATACATGGCAGTTACGTAAAGTTTTTAATTTTTTCAAATATTTCAAAGGCAGAGCAGTTGAGGTCCCAGAGCCTCAGATTGACATTGTCTCGTCACTATGTGGCAGCAGTGTGGCCTGGTTTTTCATGATGATTGAAGCTGCTTCCGACGGTGCTGTTAAGTGTGGTTTGCCAAGAAAACTCGCAACTGAACTTGCAGCAAGAGCCCTGGCCGGGGCTGGCCACATGGTCCTGGAAACTGGGAAGCACCCTGGGGAGGTAAGCTCTATCAACCCAAATCAACCAGCAAATATTTTCTTTCAAGCTAGTGGAGTTTTGCCTTGCAATCTTGCTGATATTACATGTTCAGATCAGTAGATATTTACCTTGGAATCTAGCAGATTTCAACCTTACAGTTTAGCATTCTAGCCTTGCTAGTTACAAGAAAATTCCAATAACTCGAACTCGAGATAACTCCAACTCGAGATAACTCCAACCTTGGATAACTCAAACCAATTTGTATTTCCGTTGAGAGTTTTGTTTGTACTTTCTAACCCCTGATTATTTGAACATTCTTGAATTAGCAATTTTCATTGGTTCTTTGGAGGGTCGAGTTATTAAAATTTTCTTGTAGAGCTATGTAAGTTAGCATAGTTTATTTTAAGTCTATCAAGTTATAACCCTAAAATCTAGCAGATCTTAGCCCTGTAATCAATCAGACTTAGCGCTTACATATTATTAACTGGATTTCAGGTATATTAACTGAGTGATTTTATTTCTATTTCAGCTAAAAGACGAAGTCACATCCCCGGGTGGTTCTACCATTGTAGGCATTCATAGTTTGGAGAAGGATTCTGTCCGTGGAAGTTTTATGTCAGCCATAGAGGCTGCTTTTCAGAGAAACAAAGAAATGAACCCCAAGGCTAACAAATAAGGATTGACAGAAGTAAGATATTAATTTCTATTTAACTTGTCTTATATCAAGAATTATTCAGGAACCAATAGTAGACTTTAAGATTGAGAAAGAGATACGTGATAATTAAAGTAAAGTTATTTTTGCGCAGCAAATAACTATCTAAAAATCTATTTCAACAATTGTGATGTCACAATAAATTGTATTTGTTAACTAAGTTTGAAAATCTTATCATCCTTGTTTAAAGGTCTCTTGTTCTTGAAACGTTTTTATCATTTCGTTAGTTCTTTGTTTAATTTCATTGTACCATTTGCACGTTTTGGGCCATTTTGATAGATCGAATTCAACTTTGTCAATAACAGAAAGATATATTCCGACGTAAAAGTCAATGAAGTCTGGGCTTTCCCCTGATATGAACTTCGTCTTCATGAAGTATTTCATCTCGAGGCTATCCAACTGTTCTCGTGTCGCCATTTCTCCGAACTCGAGCTGGGCGGCTTTCCCGTCGCCTAGAAGAGCTTCTTCAGCATAAAGTTGTGGTGCAACAAACTCAGTAACGACGGATCTATAACAAGACATTTTAAATTTCAAATGCTATGGTGTGATTGTATTTTATTTGCTTGAAATATTATTACACGTTAGGTTTTATTTGGTCGAACTTTCACGAGTCGAATAACCACTGTTCCTAAATGTTAATCCAAGTTTTTTATAAACTAAAAAATTGCATACCTGTATAGAGACCCACTTGCCCAGTACAGAATTGATTCGTTTTTCAATCGAGTTTGTAATGTCGCTCCAAAACCTTCGAAATTTGTGAACTTTTCGGCAACATAGAGTATCACTGCTTGACTATATGTGGAGAAAAATAATTTCGATTGTTAATAGGTAATTTATGATTCATGATCTCTGATTAATGATTAATGATTTATGATTCGCAAACAATGATATTTGATAGATGATCTTTGATTAATGAATGATGATCTCTGATTAACCATTGATGTTGTTTGATTAATAATTGATTATCTTTGATTAGCGATTGATGATCTTTTGCTAAAATTTGATGACCATTGATTGATATTTGATTAATGACTGATGATGCTGATGATTAATCACTGATTAGACTTGATTCATGATTCATGATGTAAAGTGAGTGATTTCAAACGATTTTCGCTCACCTTCCCCAAACTCGTACATTCCCATCAACCAGTAGAGGTCGAATCTGCAATGGATTGTCAAAAAACATTTCATCATTCTCTTTGTTGAATTCGAATATTTCCACTTGGGCTTTCGTCTGCAAAGAACCAGATATATTTACTCAATTGGCTAGAATTTCACTCAACGACATTTATTTTGGCAATGTCACAGGTTTCTTTGACCCAAGAAGGCCCACACCATCTGGAGCTGCATGAAAACCCATCTGCGTTTAGAAATAAAGTTGCTTGCTTTTCCACAAACTTCGAATTATTTCTCTCAGACAACTATGAAGTCTGAGAGAAATTTCACAACATACATCGACCATTGACACGAGAAGATTCGATTTCTACATGGTTCAAATTACATGTCTACTTCTCATTAAAAACTAGTCACATAAAATGAATATTTTCTTACCATGAGGACGTAGAACCATGCTGTTCTTGAAGCAATATCATTTTTATCAATGTAAAGTCGTGCCATTATATTTCGAATCACTTTATTGTCTTTTTTCAATCTTCGGTGAGAAATTTGGATTTGGATTTAGCTAAATACACATTTATTTTACAAAGCACACAGCTTTTTACACAAATGTTTTTCGATTTTCTACGCAAATACTTGTATATCTCCAGCTTTCCAGCTCGAGTTCTCGGATATAATTTCTCAAAATTTGCAAAATGTTTTTGTTTGAACAATATAAAATGCCCATTATAGTTACAAGATCGTGCTTTTCTTTCATTAAATATTAAAGAATGAAAGCTTAGCAGGTCGTCCCAGAAAATCCCTAAATTGAAGCTGGTTATTGATAGTTCTCAAAGAGTACATTTCTAATTTCAAAACAATTATAGTAACAATGAATACCTACATTTCTTTTCACCAGTTGCTTTTCACCAAAGTTCACTTCACTTCAGAAACTTGATAATATATAATAATATAACGAATTTTGTTCTCGGTGGGTAAGATTTAATAAGGTCGGATATAATCAATGACTTGCCTTTTTGGAAACTGTAATTGTAATTCTTTCTAAATTTTTTTTCTTAACAATAATAAACTCGAAACTGACCTATTATGCAATATATTCCATTCTGTGTCTCAGCCAGTACTCTCAAAGCAGCATTTAAATCTTCAATCCACGCTTTTGCAGCTGTCTTGTACGAAAGATCAGGAGATATTCAACATCAGTTCAGCCTGCCATTGTTTGACCATAACCCACCACTAATGACGCAATAATTACTGGGATATTGTGGTTTATCGTCACAATTGTTGCTAAGAGTTACATTCTTTAAGTGGTTAAAATATTAGTCAACACTGCAGGGGCTGAGATTTTCAATTATTTTTCCCTTCTTTCGCTTTCGTTGTCTAAGTTATCCTATATTAATCAAATTCAGCATTTTTAATCTAAAGTATTCACAGTTTTGATAATGATTATAGGCGTGTGGTCCTCCATGTTTGTTTGTTCAGCCAATCAAAAGACTTGAGCCGTTTTAATTGATTATCAAGCCTTCTTTTTGCAAGCAAAATAGTGGGCCTAGGGACGTTCTTTTCGGGGGGCGGTGCTTTTTCTGGCCGAATGAACAGCAGGGGTACTGAGTAGTTAATATCAAAACTTCGTTCTACAAATCTGATTTAGAGCTCCTGAATAACATTACTGAGAGTGCAACTGGGGGTTCGATGCCCCCAGCAAGCACCCTGTTTCCTATGCTTATTGTTACAGTTAACTAACCAACAGACTTTATTCCTTACACCATATTCGTAAGATACTTGTTATATTCCTAAGAAGCTCAATTATTTATTATACACGACATTTAGTTGAAGAATATTTTACTGTTATAGGAGGCATTTGGGCTCGATTTGCATGGCCTGACGATATAACAACTGACACATAAGATGAATAGAATCTAGTTCGCACTTTGAGGAACCAGTTGCTGTGGACGCTCACCGAATGAGTAAGTGATAGATCATAGCTCATGTCTGTCTAATGTCGCTCGATGCATATTGGTTTGGTTCACCAAAATTACCCCCTCCCTCCTTTATTCAAGAGTGCTTGCTTGGTGTTGTTGTTGCTGTTGCTTGAGTTGCTGTTGCTGTTGCTGTAACAACTGCTGGAGTTGTTGTTATGGTCCGTTTTGTCAGGGAATGTATGGAACGGCCACTTTGGTGCGTGTTCATCGTATCGCTACGCGATTTCTTTCTAATTGGTGGCAACTTTGAGTAGTCCTTCGTTTTCAGGGTCAGCTGCGAGAACAGAACTCTTGTTATGTCGGAGAATTCATCGTTGTACGTGTGCCATGGTTTCCCAAATATCAGCTCTGCAAAAACAAGAATGGATTTGTTGTTACAGTAAAAACCCGTATATAAGAAACTCATTTTTTCTGATCAGGCTTAACAGTTTCTTATAAAAAGAATAAAATTTGAAAAACAGGCTGGTGAGTTTCTTGAGTTCCTTATATAAAATTAAAATAACAGGACCAGCCCAGGAAAAAAATGATATTTTATGATAAACAATATATTCTATTGTGATATATTTTTTACTATAATGACCATAGAGATCTCTATGATGATGACAGTTTGACAAGTATATTATAAATAGTATGCATCAAGGTAATTTAAGTCAGTTTTCACCAGAGCCCCATATCAGATCATAGATCAGATGCATGTGTTTACACTATACTCGATGTTTAAAATAAAGGCAGCATAAACCTTACAGAATCACTTACTTGGTCGCAGCGACTTCCAGTTCAAAGACGCTATATGTTTCGGTTTTTTAGGTTTCTCAGGCTCAGGTTCGGGTTCGGGTTCAGGTTCAAGCTCCGGCTCCGGTTCGGGTTCTGTATCGGGTGTCGGATAACGCACCCCTCTTCTCGTCAGCGGCGGTGACGGGCTCTCGGGTGGCCACATGGAATCCTCCGAGTCGCAGGAGCAACTTTTGTTCGCTTTATTATCATCCTCCATCAATTCATCTTCTTCACTCTTTGCTGAGACATCATCGTTGACGTCACTATCTCCCCCCTCCATCATATCCTCCCTCTTGTTCTTCATGCTGATGTCCACGTTCTTTACAATGGCAAATGATTCTTCCGATTCAGCTTTGTCATCTTCATTCGTTTTTTGTTTTCTTCTTCTTTTACGTTTCTTCTTCTTTTTTTCTTCTCTGCGCCTGACATCCTTACTGGAAGCTCTGCTTTCTTTACCAAAAATCATATTGTCGTCTTGTTGTTGCTGTTGTTGCTGTTGTTGTTGTTGTTGTTGTTGCTGTTGTTGTTGTTGCTGCTGTTGTTGATGCATGACCATCGTGTCTTCCTCAACTACAGCATCGTTCTGTGTAATTGCCGGACCACCGGCAGCCTCATCATCAAAACTGCGCAGCCTCATTGATTCTTTCTTCAGCATTGGCGGCCTTCTGTGTGTCGTTTCTTCGTCTACAAGTCGCATTGATTTTTCTAAATCTCTCGATTCTTGCATCCATCCATTTTCGTACACCACAGTTAAATTATTCATCTGCCCTTTTCTTTGCACGCTAATCCATCGCATGACTTTTGCCTTTTTGCTCACGTTCGGTAGTTTCACCAAGTTTTCTCTGATCAGCTTCTTTCGTCTTTGATTTCCTTTTACTAATTTCCTCCTTATTTTATCCTCGATTTTCTGATTAACTTTGTTATCTACTCGCACGGGGTCCTTTCCCAATTTTGCCATGCGTAGCCTGAATGCTTTTGTTGCTCCGCCATACTGGTTGATCGTTACGTCACGAACCTTGTGCTTCAACATGAAAGCTTGCACAAACAACTCGTCCAGTTCTCTCCGCGTCTTTCTCCGCTTCACTTTATCCGGCTCATCTGATTCCTCCCTTATTTGCTTCGCCCTTTGGCGCTTCAAATCCTGCTTGCTCGCGCCTTTCTCTTCCACGTTTGTGGACGATTCATGTAACCTTTTCGCCACGCTTGGCACGCAGTACACGTCATCCGAATCACCAGCCTCGCTCTTCGCTGAATTCGACATCGGCAGAACCACCCCGCCAGGCACGTGAGAATGGATGGCGTCACTCTCGTACTCGTCTAGCTCCGTGGCATAGTAACTGTACCGCGAACTCTCCGTAGGAGTGGGAGAACGCAGGATGTCCGCTGTGCCACCACGTGGAAGCATCTGCAACATGTAGGCCGGTTCAGGAAACGTTGGTTTCGTCGGCGTCTCAGCATTTGCTCCTTTTTCTTCTTCATCATCGTTTGTGTTGATGCTGCTCCATTTCTCGCTCGGTTCTTCCTCCTCCACCGGATCATTTGCGTTCTCCATCTTCCAGATTCCCAGCTCCAAAAGCACGTCCTGGTCTTTGAATTGGTCGTTCTGGCTGTCTGCGATTTCCTTGATCAATCTCATCTCTTCTGGCATCTAAAATCAACGTCATCCATCAACCTATCACACACAATTTCCTCTTCGGTACCTCCCTGCACCTGAGACCCCCTAGAATACACACCCTCTTGTATGGCAATTGCATGGCTTAAGCGAATCCTCCCGGGGGAGGAAGGGACGTGGAATTGAGTCCTTGTCATGCCATCATAAGTACGAATATTTATACTGGATAGCCACTTCAGCTATGATAGCTGTTATCAATTTCGGTTCAGTTGGTAAAAACCCTTACCCCCAGAAATTCTGGGTACCCATTCACCCTCGGAAGGATGGACAGCTGAGTTGGCTGACGGCCTGTAGTTCGTGGTTCCGACCATATGTGGATTTGAGCCAGTGAAGGCATTACCTCTAAAGGATCAAACCCAGCGCCTTAACGACTAGGCTACATCGTGCTCAATTCTCACATGTGCACGTGTTTCTAGCTTAGCATTTAACGCCACTGTACTACATTCCGATCAGCCAGCACCCCTGAAACCGAACTAAGCTCAAATGCATCAAAGGGACAACAATTAATTAAAAAGTCGAATGAAATCATGATGTTCAGTCCCAATGCCCAGCTCGGCGTCAGCATGGGAGCATATTCATTGCTGTTATGAATACCTGCTTTCTCACAGAATTATGAGAATCTCTTCGTAATTCTGCACACTTTCTTACCACACCCCCGTCCCTCGCTTGAATTCACAACGCATATCACTGTCTTACATTGCATTAAACGGGGGGTTTTCTGTATGAAAATTTACGTATAACTCACGTCATCCGTGTTAATAGACGATTGTTCCGAGTCACTGTCGCCTAGGCCAAGAATCCCATCATCATCATCATCATCACCATCATCTTCTGAATCGACGGAGGAGCTTTCATTTAACTCGCGCGGCTCCGAAACAGGTGATGTAATCATGGCTCGTAGCTTTTCAACAAAATCATTCAAGATGGCCTCCTCTTTTTCTTCGTCCGTCTCTAAATCCGGGGTTGCAATCCTGTCGTATTTGTCGTTCAAGTCCGGATCATCCAGCGTCGCTTTCAAATACTTCGCGTTCAAATCACCCTCAAGAAATTTTGCAAACATTATTGCTCTTGCAGTGTTCTCAAATTTATTCGAATCTTGGTTCGCCATCATTTGCTCGTAATCACTGTCATTATCTTTGTCGTTGTTATTTTGTGCCTCCTTCGCATCATTTCCAGTTTTCTTACCCTCCGCAGCGTCCTCGCTTGGCTCAGCTTGTGAAGGCTGCGCAGTGACACTGTTTTGCTCTTGGAGAGATGGCAGTGAAACTCGTCGCTGTGTTCCCGCCGGCGTCGCAGAGGTATTATCGGCATTCCCTTTACTCTGTGAGGCTGCTAATGCTGGCAGTGTTGTTTGTTGTTGCTTCTTCTGCGCTGCCGATTTTGTTTTTACTGCGTTTTGAGTTTTTCCAGTGCTCTGCTTAATACCAGGCAGCCCGTCTCCCTTCACGGAGACTGGTTTTTTCAACGCGTTAGCTTTCCATTTTTTCAGCGGCACATTGTTGCTCGCAACCATTTTACTGTCCCTACTGCTACTCTCTGCCTTTACTTTTGGATTTTTTACTGAAGTTATTGAGCTCTTTCGTGTTGCCATCACGCTTCACAGCATTCTTAAGTCACTATCCTGCAAATAGAAACAAGTATTTCAACGAAATCGCGATTATGATTGCTAACTATTATAAATATGATTGCCAACTATTATAAATATGATTACTGACTATTATATTGCTTTTATGTTGTTCTTATCGCCATTATGATTGCTAACTGTTATAAGTACTATTATAATTAACCTTAAAGGGAAATTAAAAAGCTTTTTCAGTTGCAATAAAGCCTCGTTAAGAAAGGATTGCGATGTATCAACAATCCAGATCATGATTCAACCACTTTGCCAGTCAAAATATTTACTCATAGCATACAAGTTGTTGTCGAAAATACCCACTCATAACTCTATTGGCACGTTGGTATAATTTAATTCCGAACGCAAATGCATAGTCAACATTATGATTCAACTCATTGATATTCTATGACCATTTTGCTTTGCTTACGATTTAAATCGGATGACATGAAACGGTATGTTGATGACATTGGATGGATTTTGCAGGTATGGGCACGGAACCACTTCAAAACAGTGTTGTAAACATACAAAAAATTTCATATTATTTCGTACAGTCGGCAGTAAATTTGTTGTTGAAAGAATTGCTGAAAGACGACCTTAAGTAGTAAGTTTGGTTTTGCTCATATAGACTCTTATGTTGTTGCTCACACTATATGGTGAACTACCAGTGAAAGCAAACATACTTATTATCAGATATTGACTCAATTGTTAATTCCACTCACAGGTTTTCTAGCGGATGATACCATTTTACATGTGTTGGTATAGCTTACCTCTCTTGCGTCTTTCAGTGCGCTTTTGCTTCTCCTGTTTTTACTTTTGTTAGTATAACCAGTCGTTTGGTCGTCTTATTATGTTGCTGACTTTTTTGTGTTGCTTCCATCGCCTGGGCAACTTCTATTTTCGTGTTCGCATCACGATTACTCGATTTATGCCAGCACAATAATCTTGCAGGTATTTATCGTATTCGCTATTCATACTTGGTTTCACGTTACTCATTCAAGCAGCACGTTATTGGTCAGATCACCACACGTTTAAATCAATTCGTTTCTCAGTACATCACGTCGACGTTCTATATTGATTGGTGGAAGAATTAGCATGTGTATCAGAGATATAGTTGGTTTTCCGTCCCATTTCCTTGCAATCCAGGGAATATCTGATGTCACAATCTTCAAAGCAGTGATATTATTAATTTACAACATTTCTGTAACCCCCCTGTTGCTTGCCATTCTGCAATTATAAGCCAGTGTGACTTCTTGTCACAGACGGGGGTGCAGCTGTTACAGATTCCATTTCTCTGTAGTACGCATGATTACAGTAGTGTTATTCGTATCGTAATTTTGAGGAGAAATTAGACCAGGAGGGACAGCGTGGCTTGAGAAATAAAGACCATTTTTATTAATATTTTGCTTTTGTGGCTGTCGGGGATGGAAATAAATTGATTGGTTTTTTCTATAAATAGATGTTTTTCTAATCCGCTGCTATGATGACGATTATTTGGGTCATTCAGTATTGATGAATTATTTAAATGGACCTGTTAAGGCACGATACCAAATTTAATTTCACTCAATAAGAATTGTACGCTCAGTATTTGCCAGCGCATTTGTCAAACTCTTATTAAACGAAATATACTGTAGAATATATAACGTACTTGTTTGGTTAGTCTAAATTCTCTCATCTAATATCATTTTTCTTTCTTGTCTCTGAAAATTAGAACATTTTTTGAAAATGTGGCCCCAGTCCAAGAACTAGATGCTTGGTCGTCATCTGACTGTAAATTCGTGCCTAATAGACAGGGAATTTATCATAACATTCTAGCAAATCGGGTAACGGAAAATCTGAAGGCAGTTTTGGCATCTGTGGGGGTTGGTGGTCATTTTAAGCCTTGGGAACATTCTGGCAAATTTGCCATTGTGACGTAATCGATGACGTCATGTGACCGCGGTCACAAGAAATCCGACCTCCGAATATCCGACCTCTGATTAGTTCATTGGAAAGAGTATCGGAAACCGAACAAATAATTATAAAACACTAATATATTTTGACTTATCTTTCGAGAGATATAGCCATTTCAAAAGTGTCGAAAAATTCAAAATGGCGGATAGAAAATTTTGCTCGATTCGGATATCTGAGCCGAATTAAACGAGTGGAGGGTTTATTTCATTGTTAATGCAATAAAACAGTAACATAATAAGCAAAACATTTAAATGGGAGCTGCTGACCTGAAATTAAAGCTTTATAAAAACTAAGTTTGATTGTTACGTTATGGAAGCCATTCATCAAAGGAATCGTCACTTGAAGAGAAATCAGACATTTCCCGACATACTTTCTTCATCATAAAATCGAAAACTTCTGGCCCTTTTGTTCTACTTACTGCACTTTCCTTATCACCCTCCTCACCTCCGTTGTACATTTCTTCATCTGTGCCTACCTGCTTCGTCAAAAAATTAGACTTGCTTCCAACTTTTTTCCCTTCTTGGTCTTTCCCCTTATTTGGTGCTGCCATCATCATTCATTTCTGAATCTGCGTCTTGTGGATCCCGTTGCTTAGCCCCCAGCCCCAAACTTCTTTGGTTTCCCATGCAGTGACAGAGATGGGGCAACTGCTTCTATTTGAACCCAACAGGCGCAACAAGCTGGACTTCTTCATCCCATTTCCATCCATTCATTTCCATTGAAACATCTGGCATCATTATTTCAGTGCAGCGAAGCCAGTGGAATAGCTGATAATTCACTCCTTTGGTTGCTTCTTCAGCTGAATCTGGATCCGGAGGAATGGCACTTGACAACTTTACCTTCGACTCTTTGTAAATTCGCAATCGGGTCGTGACATATTTCAGTTGTCTTTTCATTGTAGAAAACGGTTCTAATGAACTTCTTAATTTTTCTAATTCAAACTCTTTGATAGTCGATGGTTTTCCTAATCTATCTAGCAGACGAAATTTTCTAATGCTTTAAGCAATTTTTTCAAAATTTTAACTTTTCCAACCTTAAAGAAGTAAGACGTTGTGTCGTATCCGACAGAGCATGGATTGCTGACAAGGCATTTTGCACATCTCAGCAGGTCCCATAGCAACAGATATTGAGTGAAGTCAGTGGCCCTTCTGTCATGACGAATGGTTGCTGCAATTACTTTCTTCCATCTTCACAATGAATGTACTTGAAAATTATTATTATAAGGTCTTCTTTGTTTTCCCATCTGTAAAAACTCATTCCAATTTGCTCCCAGGGGCATGTGCTGACCGAAACCTTCTAGCCTGACATTTAATCCTGTCTCCCCGCGAGCCTTTCTTGTGCTGCTCTTTACAATTCGTTCGCTATACGTATAGTTGATTATCCCCAAAACAGATGGTGTTGACCCTTAAGGTGGCTGCAGAAAACGAAGCAAACTGATAATCCACTCCCTGTAAATGTTTTTAGATTTTAATGTCCTTACTGCTGCAAGTCCATCTACTTTTGGGAGAGGTGCTTGTTGACAAATTCGATTTGGAGATCAATACATTTTGTAGCGAGGCTTTATCTGACTGTCGAAGTGAACCAGTCGGAGTGGCTAAAGGAAGGGCAACAGATATGATAGGGAAGCAAAAAGCATCCTCCGAACTCATTGCTTTTACTAAAATGAGATCAAACGCTTGGAAATCTTCTTTTAATAATGACACGGAATGATACAGCAATCGTCTTCTAACAATGATGCTATCGGACTTGACATGCGCAATGCCTTGTATACGACCGAGCAATCCATGCTCGGTCGTATGCGACACAACGTCTTACTTCTTTAAGGTTGGAAAAGTTCAAATTTTGAAAAAATTGCTCAAAGCACTAGAACATTTCGTCTGCTAGATGGATTAGGAAAACCATGGACTACCAAAGAGTCTGAATTAGAAAAAGTAAAGGAGTTCATTAGAACCGTTTTCTACAATGAAAAGACAACTGAAATATGTCACGACCCGATTGCGAATTTACAAAGAGTTGAAGGTAAAGCCGTCAAGTGCCATTCCTCCGGATCCAGATTCAGCTGAAGAAGCAACCAAAGGAGTGAATTATCAGCTATTCCACTGGCTTCGCTGCACTGAAATAATGATGCCAGATGTTTCAATGGAAATGAATGGATGGAAATGGGATGAAGAAGTCCAGCTTGTTGCGCCTGTTTGGTTCAAAGGGAAAAAGTTGCCCCCATCTCTGTCATTGAATAGGAAACCAAAGAAGTTTGGGGCTGGGGGCTAAGCAACGGGATCCACAAGACGCAGATTCGGAAATGAATGATGATGGCAGCACCAAATAAGGGGAAAGACCAAGAAGGAAAAAAAGTTGGAAGCAAGTCTAATTTTTTGCCGAAGCAGGTAGGCACAGATGAAGAAATGTACAACGGAGGTGAGGAGGGTGATAAGGAAAGTGCAGTAAGTAGAACAAAAGGGCCAGAAGTTTTCGATTTTATGATGAAGAAAGTATGTCGGGAAATGTCTGATTTCTCTTCAAGTGACGATTCCTTTGATGAATGGCTTCCATAACGTAACAATCAAACTTAGTTTTTATAAAGCTTATTTTCAGGTCAGCAGCTCCCATTTAAATGTTTTGCTTATTATGTTACTGTTTTATTGCATTAACAATGAAATAAACCCTCCACTCGTTTAATTCGGCTCAGATATCCGAATCGAGCAAAATTTTCTATCCGCCATTTTGAATTTTTCGACACTTTTGAAATGGCTATATCTCTCGAAAGATAAGCCAAAATATATTAGTGTTTTATAATTATTTGTTCGGTTTCCGATACTCTTTCCAATGAACTAATCAGAGGTCGGATATTCGGAGGTCGGATTTCTTGTGACCGCGGTCACATGACGTCATCGATTACGTCACAATGGCAAATTTGCCAGAATGTTCCCAAGGCTTAAAATGACCACCTACCCCCACAGATGCCAAAACTGCCTTCAGATTTTCCGTTACCCGATTTGCTAGAATGTTATGATAAATTCCCTGTCTATAAGGTAAGGTCGCTAGATTCAAGGTTTGCGCTCCAAGTATTTATGCTACAGAGACTTGATAAATTTTGACCTCTGCAGGAACCTATGGTGAACTTGAAAATCGAAAAACATTGGAACGTTTTTGGAAAATGTGGCCCCCAGTCCAATAACTAGATACTTGGTCTTCATCTGACTGTAGATTTTTGCCTTAGGGGCCCTTTACATGAGCAAACTCAGACCGATCTGAGTTTCAGATCGGCACGAGTTCATTTCGGTGTCTGGTCAAAGCCCTTAGAGTGTTTACATGAGAACAGGCGAAATGAAACTCGTGCCGGTCTGGGTTCGTTTCGGTCTTTCAGACCGATCTGAAAACTCAGGTCGACCTGAAATTCTCATGTAAATAGAAATTTTTTCAGATCGGGGCGAAATGAAAGGAAATCATTGCCACAGTTGCCTCGATTCCATTCAACGCATGCGCAATTTGTGGACTGTATAATTTCAGACCGGCTTGAAATTCCATGTAAACGCAACGCAAAAAAGCAGACATCGCAAAATTTCAAACCGATCTGAAACTCAGACCGGTCTGAGTTTGCTCATGTAAAGGGCTCCTCAGGTAATGTTAAGATCACTGCACAAATGCAAAATCATCACTGCACATTTTTGTTTCATTATTGCAAAAATTGGTCATCACTGCACCTTAGATTATTGCCTGCATACTTTTTTACATATCTATATTATCTGTATTTACAATTCAAGCTTGGATGCATTGGTGTTCAAATATTTTGCCGCTCTGTGGCATCATCATCATCATCATCAGTGTTTCTTATTGCCAAGTGTAGCTCCAATCAAGCGCCGAAGTTACTCTTGCACACTTGGCCTTTCATCCGTCATGCTTTGCTTTGCGGGTGGATCTCAGCCTCGCTTTGCTCCCCAAGTTGTGAGCTTGGATTTCTGGTAGCTTGATTCTGTCTCTTTGACATGCATACGTTGCCCTACTGATCGTACGGTTGTTTTCAGTGCCACTCAACGAGCCAATCGCAGGTAGCGAATTGGTCGTGTATGTTCTTTTCCTTACATGTTGTTGTTGTTGTTGTTGCTTGAGTTTCTGTTGCGCTATTAATTGTCGTGCTGACTGAATTTCATCCATCTCTCTTCGATTGCATGCTAACAGCGCAGGTCTGTTTTTCAAATCGTTTATCGAGAAGGGCTTTCGCAAGGACAAACTGTTGAATATGGCTCGCCGAATCTTCGAATTGACTTCGTGGTAGTAACTCGCTGTCACTCCGGGCTTTATTGCTGCAAGAACAACAGAAGGCATGCTTTATTAGTTAGTCGAGTCTTTATATTAATCAGTGCCAATGAAAAAATGCATGTCTTGGTATATATCAGTACTAATGAAGTGAGTCTTGGTCATAGATACCTAAAAACCATGTCAAAGAGGTCCCTTAAATACAACGAAGGTTAAACTGGTGGTTGGATAATCTCATACCTGGTTTTACGTTCGTCCATCTGATTGAACTGCTTCCTGGTTGCCACGCCCATTTGTTTGCGAGTTTCTTTTGCTGACCTTTCTTCGCTTCAGGCTCAGATTCAGCTTCAGATTCGGGCGTGTGAGTCTGGAATTCGTTCTCGCTTCCAAGCATCAAATTTGGCGATTCTGTCGGCCATATTGTTTCTTGGCTTGACCGCGATTCTCTGCCATTCAACATCTTCAATTCATCATCATTATCATCACCATCACTATAATCATTATTAGCTTCTAGATCATCACGGCCAATAATTTCGTCTTCATTTTCAGCTATTGAACTTGTTTGCTCTTCGGTTTTTCCATCTTCTCTCACTTCATGCATTGCTTTTTCTTCCTTCTCTTCCAGTCTCCTGCGCAATTCTTCTTCAAAGAAATCATGATAATATTGCCGAATTTTTTCTGGAATCTCTTCTTTTTTGTCATTCCTCGACATTTGCGAGTCGAGAGACGATGTCGTCCGTGAAGTCAAGCAGCTATCCCTTCCCGTGTTTACAACCGACACTCCGCTATCACCAAACGACCATTCTCTCCCAATCTCTTCCAGAATCCTCTTGGAATTGTTTTTAAACAAACTATTAATACCAGGTACGCTTTCATCCCCGCTGAAATCTCCGTCTTTCCTCTGCTCTTCAATTTTTTTCTCTCTTTCCCGCCTTCGTTGTCTCCCAAGAATAAGTCTTCTATTCTTACTTGGTTTTGTGCTCGGTGGACTTGGACTGTTATTTGTGCTCGGTGGACCAGGAGTTTTGAGCAGCCATTGCCAGCAGTATTTTTTCTTGTTTGCTTTTGGCAATGACGTAAGGATGTTTTTTGTATCTCCTCGATCGAATACGACCACCGATGGATCTTCCATGCCTTCCAGTATTAGTTGGTTGTATTCTTCATCTGAATCTATTATGTTTGATAATTTGTTTATTTTGTTCACTGTTTTACTTGATTTATTATCTTTTTGAATATTAATTTTGTTTTCAGAATCTGTTACATCTGTCCCTTTTTTCTTTTTCTCTTCTTTTCCTCTCTCCCACTTTTCCTTTTTCTTTTTCTTCTCTGTTTCTCCTTCTCCTTTTCTTTCTTTTTCTTCTTTGCCTTCTTCTCCTTCTCTTTCTTCTTCCTCCTCCTTCAAATAATGATAGACAGGGTTCTCTAAAGTTTGAATATCACAGACCTCATCTTGTTTTCTTTCATGTTGTTTTTCTTCTGATTCTGCTGTCATCAACTCTTTTTTTAAATTCTCATCTTTTGTTAGCCGCTGACTTTGCTCACACACCTTTCTTCTTTTCCATTTCCTTTCTCGCTTACCATCTTCTTCATTTCGAGCTGCACTCTTATCTTCTCCTTCTTTCGCTATGTCTGCATTTTCTTTCTCTACTCTTCTTTTTCCTTCGACCACACCTCGTTTAACTTGCCTCATTTTTCTTGTTAAAAGCTTCTTCGTTCTTCCCCTTATCACACCTGACTCCTCTTCCTTCACTTCTTTCAACTTCGGATGCCTGCCCAACAAAAAATACGGCCTCGTTCCAACTAAGTCTCTCATTGAAACAAGCAGACTCGCTTTCACGATATCGCTTGATAAACTCTCCAGCAGTTCTTCTTCTCGTAACATGTTGCGCTCATCAACCCGACACTCCCACATATTGAGAACATCTTCAATTACGCGGCTCGCCATGTCGAAGCTTGGCTGTTGCGCCGCTTTGCGCTTTTTTTCGACAAGGTCTTCAACCAGAAACAGC
This sequence comes from Sanderia malayensis, assembly GCA_013076295.1. Classification (NCBI taxonomy): domain Eukaryota; kingdom Metazoa; phylum Cnidaria; class Scyphozoa; order Semaeostomeae; family Pelagiidae; genus Sanderia; species Sanderia malayensis. The sequence goes on from RQOL01000024.1 coordinate 3,156,492, forward strand.
ACTCGCTCTATTGTATAACTAACAGCAGCGAGTTTCGTTTGCTCTGCTTCGAGTTTCGCTTTATACGAGGGTATTTCTGGATCTGGTTTCGGAGAGCTTCTGTGTTTTTTACCTCGATATTTCTTATCATGGCATCTTTCAAACATCTCCTTTCGTTTTTTCTTCGTCAGCAATTTCTTATTTCTGTTACTTATGTTGAATCCCTCATTCCTATATCCAGTGCTATAATTAGTAAATGGATATATACAGCCCCTGCTATCGTTTGTTTTTGGTTTTGATGCTGAGTGGCTGCATGATTCCCCACTGCTATCATTCATCGTAAACGTCTTTTCGTTGAATGGTGAGATGTGTTTGTTCAATTCATTGTTAGATTCAGATCTGAATTTGGATTCAAGTTTGTTTGTGTCTGATTCACCAAGTTCGTCATTGTTTTTAACACCCAACTCCGTCTCAAAATTGTTTTCTTCATCTTCTTGTTTACCCTCCTCAAACACCATTTGTTTTTCTCGAACATGCTCTTTCCCAGACTGAGATTCATCCCCCAGCTCCAGCTTTCTTGATTCATCCGCCTCGATTCCATCGAGTTTTGGCTGTTCAGCAGTGGCAACAACAGATATGCAAGCAACCCCCGCTTCTTTAACTTTGGGAATCGAATATCTACTATCTGCCACACCACTACAACAAGAACCACTCAACTCTCCACTTATTTCTCCATCCAAGGACACAGTTCCCTCCATGCCAGGCTCAAATACATCACTTTCATATTCCTCGAGCTTTGAAACGCATCTTGAGTAGATTATATCCGGAGAAGAAGATTTCATCTCTGACGATGACTCTTCCACCTCCGCAGCCTCTGCTATCATCTCCTGCACAGTGTCTCTCTTTGATGCTTTGATGTTTTCTCTGTCTGAAATTGTTGTTTCTGTTGCCGAGGCATTTTTTCGCCGTTGACTTAATCTGCTTCTCCTGCTACTGTTCCTACTGATCCTGCTTCGTCGCTCCGAGGAGAACTTCGATTCTGTTTCCTCTGCCATCGATAAACCTAAGAAAGACAACATCGTTACCCCTTAATTTTCAATTTGAAATGGGGCAGGGAGGGGATACGCTCTAACGGGGTTGGTAGGGAGAGAAAGGGGGCTACAAGAACTCCCCGAAAACAAGTCTATCAACGACAATGTGCTAAAAAGATAGCGTCGATTTCAGTCCTGTCCCCTCTTGGCAGGTGAACGACTGTAATGTACTATTTTGTGCCTTGGTTGTTTTGAAGGCCATTCCATCCATGATAATATGATATTTTCATCAACAAAGTAGAAATTGACATGTAATGTGATGTGTTTTATATAAATAGCCTTGTTGAGCAATCCTATACTTATGAATCGTAATCATCTTCATTTACCTTCGAAGGTGAATCCATCCGAATCTTCTTCAATTTCCAGGTCCGAGTAATTGATATCTTCTTCCCAATCACCTATTTGGGATTCTTCCTCGTCTGGTGCATCAAAATCATCTTCATCTGTTTCAATTATCTTATCCAGCTCTTCATCTGTTTCCTCTTCTTCTTCCGTCACCTCTTCACTTGATTCATCAACATCTTCGTCATCTTCTTTCATTGCTGCATTTTCCTTCAGCATATCTTCCAAATCAGAATCAATAGGAATGTTCGCATCTTCCGAGTTATTGTCAACGATTGATTTTTTTGCTGCTTTCTTTTCATTTTCTGCTCGCTCAACTTCGTCCTCATCTTCTGTGTCTTCATCCTCATCTTCTCTTTCATCATCTTCTTCTGTTTCCTGTTCTTCTTCTTCTTCAACAGCGCCCACACTTTCACATCGATCCAACTCATCATCACTCATTTCATACCTTCAGAAAATTTATTCAAGCAATAACATGTCCACTCGTTGATTAATGGTTATTTTGTCTTGATATTTACCGTATTTCCTCGATTAAACGCCCTCCCTCGATTAAACGCCCCCCTCGAATAAACGCCCCCTTATGCTGCCAGCTTTTGTAATAAACACCCCCCTCGATTAAACGCCCCCTCTTTGTGCAAAACCATGGCGACTTTCATTTTCTACGTTGTTGCTCGATAAAACAAGGCTCAACTAAACCATTTTCTTTTTTTTTGGACCAAGTGACAGGGCCTGTGATCTTGTACTTTCTAATAAACGTCCCCCCTCGAATAATGGCCCCCCTCGATTAGGCGCCCCCTCAAAAAGTGCCGAGATTAATAAACGCCCCGGGGCGTTTAATCGAGGAAATACGGTACCCGAAGATACACATGAGTTGATGAGCGACATATATTGACGTAAATCTTTTAATAAGCCCCCATCTCTGAATAAACCTCAATCTATAACCCCCCACCCTAATAATCATTTGCATGGGTATTGAACCAAAAAGTGTCATAACGTTGAAGTTTTTTAGTCAATGTATTGCAAATAACAGAAGCTTAAGCCAAGAATTTCATGAATTGACTGCATACTGTAGCTTTTATGAAGCATTGAATAAAACTCCAGCTAAAATTATTTTTTGCATATCAGCCTCCAAAGGCTTATTCAAGGACTTAGGGAACCTTACCTTGTATTGTACATTATTTTCAATTGTTTTTCTAATTCTTCGTCTTGTTCATATTTACTGTTTAAATCACCACCACCTTGTTTTCCAATATTTATCGATTTTTTTCGTTCCTTAAAATCCGACTGCAGCTCGAATTTTTTTTTCTTTTCTGATTCCGCGAAGGTGATGGCCACTTTGGCCACTGCTTTAAACTTAGGCATTTTATTTGGCTGTGTTTCAGTGCGTCTCTATCTCATCTTGCAACGTGGGTTGTTCATATTGTGCCTGAAATTTATAACAACTTAATTTGTAGTTGGTCAGAGAAGCTCCGCTTTATAACGGCTGATAAGAAAAATTGATAAGAAACTAAACCACCTTGACGATGTTTTCAAAGTTGAAAAGAGCCCCAGGAAACTTTAGTTAATTTAACGAACAAGCACTAGTCAAGACATTTAAGGCCCCGTTCACACGATGCCGGATTCACTTCGTTTCGGATTCCATAGGCAATCCGATACGAAATTTTCTCCTGTTCACACGATGCCGGATTCACTTTCGTTTTCTGTTCACACGACTACGCTCCGCTCTGCGCGCCCCACAGGCCCACATCAATGCCTATTGTTAAAACAATTGCCACGTGACAGCTAAGCATCACTCACTCTTGAGAGTGTCGAATAGTTGGCGCCAATGCTTCAAATAGAGGTTCTGGAGCGCAAAGCGTATCGGATTCATGCGTTCACACGAGCCCAAAAGCTATCCGATATGAAAAGCGATCCGAAACGTTTCACCTTCAGAGCGGAGTGATTTGACTCCGGAAAAGCGATCCGAAACGTTTCGGATTGGCATGGTGTCGTGTGAACAGAAAGGCTATCCGATATGAAAAGCGATCCGAAACGATATGAATCCGGCATCGTGTGAACGGGGCCTAAATTGTTAGATTAGATTAATTGGTTTTGTCAATTAGTTGCACAAAAGTTAACTATACTGCAGAAATCGTTAAAAAATGTTGAAGTTACTTACCTCTTGTGATTGAGGAGAAAATGTTGGATTACTTATGTTTGTTATGTACAGCCGAGTATTGTTATTATTATCAACTTTGCTGGTACTAGTACCAAAATCCCCAAGCAGAATCTTTGACAAATTTCAGCGCAGGAAACACAAATAAGTATTCACATGAGCGTTTATTTCAAGGTGGACATCGACATGAAATAGCAGCACATGAAGACCTCGTTGTCCCCGTTTTATCACCAGTTCCCCACACGTTAGACACTACCAGCTGTAAACATTTATCTCTCCGGCTTGAATATATTAATTTCCAGTTGATTACCAGTTCTATTTTATCAAAGTGTTATAATTATGAAAGTATCATTTCAGTTAGAACCGTCCAATTTTCGATAATTCTCTCAGTTCTAGCATTTCATCTTCTTGCTGAAAAATGGCAATGTGGGTGGTATGGAACATGTTACTTCTTAGCAACAAATTACAATGATGGTTCTTGAAAACCGAATGTTGCTATTCCCGTGGTTATTTAATGTTTATATATCGAATTTGTTAAACAACATTAAATGGAATAAATGTCGCTACCCGCTCACTATTCTTAAGGTACCAGCAATCCAGAGAGCCACATACTATGACCCGTTTGCAATGCTTGCTGACAACATTTTTATACTGTATTAGCCTCTCGCTAGAGCAATCATGTTTACATTGGGAAGGCGGGGTGGGCGAGAAGTAAACAAAATTAGGAAAGATTATATTTATTATTAAGAAAGATTACAGCGGATCAAAACAAGTAATGTAACATGATTAATATAATTTTTTATATTTCATTATAGTTGGATAAACACTAAGCAAGTGTACACGCTTTTTTTATAAGGAACCGTTTATAAGGAACCTACATGTAAAAGGTAAAAAAACTTAAGGAACTTTTGCTACTAAAGGCCAAATCACTAAAGGAACTTTTTAATTTTGAATATATTTATATTTCCGCACAATTTACAATTAGGAAGCCGGTTCCATTGATTTTCAGTACTTTTACATTATATGAAGCTTCTTCATGTTTTTACCTGTTATCTTTTCACAAGTTTATAGCAAAACGTTGAATTTAAATGCTTTTCCTGCGTCTGTACTAATTATGTCCACTAAATGCGAACTTAAAATTAAGGAACTATTAAGGAACTTTTACAACTACAAAGTGGTCAAAACAGGTCTCAAAATAAGGAACTTAAAGAACTAGGCCCGAGCTAGGTTCCTTATAAAAAAAGCGTGTAGCTTGACACGACTAGCATAGTCATAACAATCCTCTTATGACTATGTTCCTTATCTTATCTTATCTTATCTTATCTCTACGAGCTCGGCCCACACAAACCTCTTTTTTTTGCTTCAAGATATAAAGTACGCACGCGTAAGTTCTTCCGACCTCAAATATTGTGGTTGCTGTTGCTATTATTTTTTGTTTAAAATTGTTTGGGTCATGTTGTTCTTTGTTGCGATTTTAATATTATTTTTCGAAGTGTTTCTTGTTAGTTGCCATTTTGTAGCTTCGTTGGTGAGTTTAATTTTTAATGATATTTGCTAGATTCTAAGATTATTTGTTTTGCAATGGATGAAGCTATTATAATGGGTTTGATCAACGCACCACATAAAATACACAGGCCAGGTCAGTAAAGTGATGATGTGCCAAAGTCATATTGGTAAATTTCTGAAGTATTTTTTTCAGATCAGTAATGTGAAGTGCAAAAGTTATCACAAGGTTTTTGGACTTGGAAATGAACTGAAGGAAAGCATCAGCGAGCTTAACAAAATAAATCCACAGGTAATAACGTGTTTTGTAGTTTTTGCTACCACTGTCCACTAACCTGGCCACTGTGCTGCTACTTTGCTACCACAATTGATTGAACAGTGGCAAACAACAGGGAAAATTGAGACAGGCTGTCCCCAATTGGGGGCACCTACGGCCATCTCAAAGCTTATCTCTCTTCCCTCCCACCCACCAACATTCATTGGGAAATTTCCATATCACTCCTTGTGATTTTTTATAACAGAAAACGTTTGCAAAATTTGCCAGAGCCCAGAGGAAATGCAACAAACTGAAAGATGAATTAACAGGCATACGTTAGTACACCATACAAATCATCACAATAAACAACTTCTCATGATGATTGTCATTTGATGATAATGATGATGATAATAGTTGCAATATTCTTTCCAGTTAAAGAAAGAAATTATCTACATGCAAATCTAAAGTATGGATTAAAGGTTGCTGTCTATGTACTTTATGTAAGCCATCTGAAATAGATATTTCACCACCAGATACTTGTATACTTGTGATCATCAGAATCATTATGCCTGAATATACACTGTTTTATTTTATAAAAAATAATGTTTATGAGAATGTTCAGGCTCTATTTAAGAATAAAAATGGAGTGTATCGAACCCCAATAAAAGTGAATGCATTCTTTTTAACAAATTTTGTACAGACTGTTAATTTAATTTTATCTCTGTTTGATTTCAGGCGATATGCTCCTTTTGTGTAATTGTTCTGTATAGAAATACACCATGTGCTAGCATACCAAGTCATTGGTTTACACCACTTGGAAAGATCCTATCATTTCCTCTGAATGAACCAGGTTTGTTAAGTGAGATTGTTGGTAATTTCTTTGCAACAGTCACAGTACTCGAATGCAGTATAATATGCAGTGTAATTGTCACGTTTCTTGCTTGTGTTATGTTCTAGGTGTGATTAGTGTCCCTGTTTGGATGGCACTGTGCAGATTCGTTTTAAAGAGACTTGTGACCAGAATCTAGGATTTGCTGCAATATTTTCACAGCAGAAGTTCTTCCCCAAAGAGGGCAGTTTACTTGGAGTCTGGCTGCTTTCTCCACAAATTTGTTTTATTAAATTCAAGAATGTATAAAGTAAAGCAATTTTATTACAATGTGAAATCATTCTTTGAGTTAAAGTATTTCTGTATTTCGGTTTTTATTATAAGGCTGTAATGGCACGGTCGTATATAAAAAGGTTAGTGGATAAAACCTTGTTTATTCAGTAATTAACGTTTTGGCCATAATTGTTTATTTCTGTTGTGTTGATCAAATCAAAGCTGCGAAGGTAATGGACCTAGATTTGAGACAAGGCCGTTTGTCAAGGAAAACGCCTCAACCCCGCCACCACAACGACCCACCCCCACAACAACCCATCCCATCCCACAAAACCCCCGGCAGTTAGAGACCTTCATTTGCTTCCAAACTAGTGTGTTGACAAAACTCATTGTGTCCAGGAAGGGACCAATTATGCGCATGCGTAATGGCGATTCAGCAGATTGAACAACAAAATCGATTTCGATAGACATTAGACAAGACAAGACAGCAGCCTTGTGTGGATTAATTTTTCCTCCTGTTTCACAATAGAAAGCCCAAAGAAGACTCGTTTGAATATTGATATACGTTGTGAAATATATGTAACAGAGAAAAGAGGAGCTTTTGCAGTATGAAAAGAAGAACGCTCGACGCTTCGAAGTTGAGGAGGCCGATTAGAAGATCTCGAATTACTGACTCCGTTCACGGCAGGTGCGTGCATCTTATCATCATCTCGCCATTTCATCACTGCTAATTTATTTTCAAACTTCCTTTTAACGCTTTCAAAGTAATGTGCAACACATCAATATATTTGGTAGAAATGATAATAGTACTCAAATAATTCTAATAATAATAATAATAATAATATCAGCGTGAAGGTGGGTGAAATATTGAGACAAGTTGTTTCTTTCACTTTCCAAGCTCAACGGGCCTAGTCTTTCACCCTTTTCCCTTTCATGACGCTGCAAAATTGCCGATAGCTTTGGCTTTATATTTTGCAAAATGCCATTTTTCTCAAGGTTTCTACTGCAAATCTCCTAACAAAATAAGCCTTGACAGTTAGTAAATTATCAATAAACTTATTTGCAATTGATGAACCAAATTTAAGGGGTAGAGTTGGGCTTACCCCCAGCCAAATATTGTCTCTGGGAACATTATCTGATCTTGATGATAGAATTCTTTCTTCTCGAATAATTGCAGTTCTACCACTTCTTTAATAGGCAAACAAGGAGTGTTTCTCCATTGTTAATTTATTTTTACTGGTGTATATTATTTTATTAACATATACAAACATACACAGCATATTCATATTTTTTATTTTGTTCATTGATAATTTATTTGCCGTTTTCTTTTTTTAGTTGGTTACTGTATTTGAGATTCTTTATTGTTTGGCTCCTTGTCATCACAATGGATTTTCTTCTTGAGTTCAGATTTGAGTTTTTATGGCCATTTTGGCTGTTAATACGCAGTATCTACGACTCTTTTCGATATCAAGGACTTGTAAGTTTTCATAAATCATTCATAGCAATTTTCTGCTCTTATTTTATTCAGCTGTTTGTCAATTACCACCAGAGGATACATTTACTTTTTTAATAAGAAAGCATCTATAAAATACCAGCACCCAAACATCAGTAAAGGTTAAGAAACTGTATTATTTGAGGCACAAGACTTAGAAAGTGATTTAATTTTCAAAATAAAGAAAAATCACGAATTCATATTTTTTCATTGAAACTTTTGGTTGGGTCACGTAAAAGTGAAAAAACTTGTGTTATGTTTTTGTTCACATGATGCTCTTGTTATCCTTTTATTCTCCAGGTAATATTTTTGAGAAATTAATAAAAATAGTCCCATGAAACTCTTAAAATAGAGTCCTAAAATTTTGTGATGCCTTAAGAAACTGAAGTACTGATTTTTGAGGTTGGCTTCTCATAAAAATGGGTGTATTCTCAATATTAAGACACATTTTTTAAACAGAGAACAAAATTCTTATTAACAATTTGGTGAGGAAATTAACAGCAGGTTTTGATCACCTTTGATCAACATCAATTTTATTGAAATCTAACAGCTACACATTTAAGCTATTAAGTGGTAGTTGGTCAAAACAAAGTGATAATTGCAGAAATATTTTGTTTCATTCCATCTTGACATTTCTTTTAAAGTAATTGGTGATTATATCTTTGTTTCTACTGTCTAGCGCTTAATAGTTGAATTATATGCAGTTGTTAGATTTTAACCAAGTCAATGATGGCCTTTTTGATCAAAATATGTCTTGTTGAAAAGAATGTTGTGAAAATATAATTGCTGTCATAACAAGAATAGATTTTTATCATCTCATGAACAGGAGTGGTTATGAGTGCGACGTTTTTAGAGATACGCCTCTCACGACATTTCTTATCTCTACCTGGATACATCAAAGTTGACTGTATAATTTTTTGCAATTTTTTATTTTCAGGGATTGACAATTCTATTTTTTGTTGTTACATTGTGTGCTGATCTACTGTGTCTGGTTGTGCTGCCCGTGCATTGGCTGTTTTTTGCTGCCAGCACTTATGTTTGGGTTCACTTTGTTTGGAATACAGGTACGCTATGCTTCCACATTGACATGTAATACATAATGCAATGATACTATTCTATAATACCGTGTGCAAAATTGTACACGTTCCAAGCTGAACTGAACATTTTTTGTGTCTGCATTTGCAGAAGCAAGCAAACAAGCGGTATTTATTAGTTAACACAGGCTGGGGGTTGTGGCAGTTTATACTTTACTGATGTGGTTTTATAGCTTGTGTCCCCAAAGTTATACTCTTGAACAAATATCCTGGTTATTCATTTAACAACTTCGGAAGGATGGATAGCTAGTTCCGAGCATTCATTAATTCGAACCCATGAACGTCACCCTTCAAAGATACGAACCCCAGCACCTTTTCAACTATGCTGCACCACCTGCAAATTTCCAAACAAAACAAATGTCTGTGATAGATATCTACACTGTTTGGAAACATTTTGCAAGATGTAAATTCTTAATAGCAACGATAGTTGTGTGAAAACATTGAATTACTACAGTTGGGTTATATTGATGTTTGAAAGTCCACATGGGGGTAATCTCTTCATGAAATTGTTCTTCAACAATACTCCATCCATCTTTACAATATCTCAACCACACATATCCAGTATTCTTTATGTTAGTGCCAGTACTTATATATTGCTAAGTCTATTTGGATAAGTATAACACACAAAGAACAATTGATTGGTAGTGATTCAGAGTTTAACGCTACCGGAACCTCAGACAAACTTGCTCTGCCACAGCAAACCTTTGCCTCTCTACATTCTGATATTGCCAAGTCTATGCATGTAATGCTTTTGTATGTAGCTTTGCAATGTAATTTTTAATTGTTTATCCTTCATTGCAGACAGAGGTCCTTGTTTACCGACGTTGTCGCTATGGTTATTATTTGTTTACGTTGAAGCCTCAGTGAGATTACGAGGAATCAAGACCATCCCTTTTCATTTGGATTTATGCAGGCCTTTTGCTGCACACTGGTATGTAGAAAACACCCATTAATATCATCATCATCGCCATCTGTTTTTCAAGAATGTTTTACTAGCTAAGCTACGATTTTTCCAGCCTGTCTACAACTTCATGTATCTTGATTCTACTCCCTCAAATGCCCAAAATGTTGCAGATACAGTAAAAAACTCACATATAAGAACCTGTAAATTTCCCTTCCAGCCTATTGTTCCAAGACAATAGGCTATTGTTTTGTCTATTTTTTTTGAGCAGTAAAATCACCCTGAAGGTTCTTAATCCATTGGTTCTTATACGCGGCTTTTTACTGTACTAATGTTGCTCGAGATAAACTGCACATGGTGCACTTATTGTAATGCTTCGTATAGCCACCTAGGCATTTATTTGACTGTTAGAGTCTTAGACGGGGCGTTTAATGTTATGCATTATCTAACCATACTCGAAATATCTGGTAGTGCTAATGACAGTAGAGTTGATCATTGATAGCGGATCATTCCCATTCGTTCTAGCTGTGTTTAAGCTCTTCGTCCGATCTGAGTTGTTTTGATTTACGTCCAATTAATCTTTGTTCCTCCCTGCTTTTCAGTATTGGTTATCCAATGGTCAGTCTTGGCTATGGCTTTAAAAGCTACGTAGGATGTAGAATAAAACAGGTGAGGCTCTGTTTCCTATTGTCATCAACACAAGCAACGCGACCATGTGCAATGGGAGGCTGGGAACTATCCAGCCGGAGAATTACGGCGCGAAATTCAAGATATCTCTTGCGCCATAGATGAGAAAAACTCTAGGTTCTCTTCATGCCCAGCTGGAAAGGAATCAAAATGAGAAGGGGAAAGCTTGGGGGCTTTGTTGTGAAGGTCATTGTACCCCAGAACTGTTTTTTCAAAGGGGCAATCAATTTGTTTATCAATTATTCTTTAATCATGTCGTTGTTTTATTTTATTTTAGTATAAGCAAGAAGATGTGTCGAAAGAAAACGATTTTTATCATCAATTAATATCGTACGCACTGCCACTTGAATTGCAAAAACAAACTAATGACAAAGGTATATTCTTATTATTTTATTAAATCTATTTCAAATATCCCTTTTGAAAGAGGAAAACTACGATTGAGATGATGTTTGGAGATGATGTTTGCCCACTATGTCAGGTATTGTAACGGAGGTTTTCAACTTTTGTTTTGCAGTTTTACCTGGCCGAACTTCGGATGATAGTTTGACGTTGATCAACAGAAAAGCCCAACCGCCGGTTCTAACCAATGGTATAAACACAAAAACGGATGTTGAAGCCCTGTTAGCACGGGAGGCCAGCAAACGAGGACTGCGTCTGTCTGATTTGAAGGCGGACATTGAAGATAAACAGGGCGCACTGTCGCTCACAGATCTTGAATTAATATCGAACATTCCCGCGAAAACTATTTCCATCGATCGCAAAGCATTAGCGAATGGAGATTACGAGAACGGCGGTGTACGGTTGGCCGGGTCGAAAACAAAAACTGATTCAAGGAGAATTACATTTAAAACAAATCAACGAGTGTTGAATAGTGAAATTATAGTGGATGATGATGATAATAATGAGTCGGATAGTTCAGAGTCGACGGCAAGTAGTGGCATACTGAAAACAAGCTCTAACAACTCTCCAAAATCGGTTTGTTTTTATTATCATTTTCTTATGTTTTGTGCTCTCGTGCTGTTGTGCTCTTATGTTCTTGTGCTCTCGTGCTCTTACGTTTTTGTGCTCTTATGTTCTTATGCTGTCATGTTCTTGTGCTCTTATGTTCTTGTGCTCTTATGTTTTTGTGCTCTATCGTTCTTGTCCTGTATGTTCTTGTCCTGTTATTTTTTGATGGTTTTGTGCTCTTTTATTATTATGCTCTTTTATTCTTTCCTTCTTTTGCTGTTACAGTCCTACGTGATTGCATCTTGCTATTATTTTTCCTGCTTACTCTATATCATCATTTGCAGCTATAGGACTTCATACAGACGTGAAGCCCTCCTGAATCGATAAAGCTTGCAGATACACAAGCACTGCTTTCTCTATCAGCCTGCATATTATTTAACTTACTCGACCCCATAAGCAATCGGTCATTGCTATCGTCAGTTGGATCATGGAATCTTGCCCGAATTGAGAACGAATTGACATTACACGATTGTGTGCATTCAGCTACACAAGATATCATTTTGTATCTGTTTGCTTTTACCATAGGCACGAGACAGCAAAGCTATTGAAGCATCGCTACAAGCACGAATTCGTGATGAGAATCAAGCACGGTAGGTTATGATTAAATGATTATAATCAACTAATCAATGATTTGTGATCCGTTTATTAATTGTTTCTTTGGTTAATGTGCTATTTAACTTGATAGCTGCGATTAGTAATGGCTCTGTTTTGAATTAACGAATTGATTCTTATGATTAATCATTTGATTGCCATGATTAATCATTTGATTGCCATGATTAATCATTTGATTGCTATGATTAATCACTTGATTACCATGATTAATCATTTGATTGCTATGATTAATCATTTGATTGCCATTATTAATCATTTGATTGCTATGATTAATCACTTGATTACCATGATTAATCATTTGATTGCTATGATTAATCACTTGATTGCCATGATTAATCTCTTGATTACCATGATTAATGATTGACTGTTTTCAATTGATTATGTCACAGACGCAGATTAGAATCACAGACCAGTCAATTGGAATCTGATATGAAAAGACTTCGGTTTGAGTTGCATTCGAGCAGACAACAGGAGACAGAGCTGCGTGCTCAACTCAACACGAACTACGCCAACGAGAGATATCTCAAGTCGGAGATCTCCCGATTAAGGACAGAATGTGATGGATTCCAACAGAAGTATGCTTATATTACACTTTATTGAATCCAGACTTTGATTTTTTCGTTTTCTGCTTTTATGCTGCACCTTCGTGCACAGTAAAAACCCGCATATAAGAACCAATGGATTAAGAACCTTCACGGTGATTTTTCTGCTCAAAACAATAGACGAAACAATGCCCTATTGTCTTGGAACAATAGGCTGGAAGGAAAATTTACAGGTTCTTATATGCGGGTTTTTACTGTATTGAGCACTTTCATCACGAAAAGATCGAAGTACTAATTTCTACCTTAGAATCCTGTACAAAAACGACTCTTAAATTGTTCAAGTTTCAGTTTCATATAATTCAATCGTGTCAATTCAATCGTATAGTTCAAATGTATATTGGAACCCCGGTATCACGATTCACGAACCTTGTAGGAAAACAACAATATTAAATTTATCAGTAGTTTATCAGATCTAGGGTGGGTTTTACCATCAAACCATTCAAGGGATATTCATGTGTTTAGTTTGTTGTTTGGCGTATGTTCGTCGCAATATGTCATTCGAATATACGTCATATTGTAGGGGGATGGGGGTGGGGGTGGGGGTGGGGGGAGATTCCACTGTGCTTTCCAGCTGTTTGCTTACGACTTTGCTATCATATTTTACCAACCTATATTTGATTGACGATAATAATTGTGACGAGGATTTGGAAGTTTTGCGGAAGTTTTTTCTTTTATGATGAAATTAACCATTAATTATCTTTTATCATCCACGAGTTGTTGTCTGTTTTTTAAGGATAACCTCGCTTTCAAACACGAGTAAACAAGACAAGGTGAGCGTGACGTCATTGGAGAAGAAACTGAAGATTGAACGTGAGGCGAGGAATAACTTGGAGCAGCAGTTGAAAGAATCGAAGAAGAAATCCAAACTTGAATCCGATGCATTCACCAGCCAACGTGACAACCACGACACCTGCGTGGCCAAACGACAAGACCTTGAGCAGGAGCTCGTGCATATGCGTGGCAAAATGACGGACCAGGAAGAGCGGATCGCGGAACTGGATGCAGAGAACGAGGAATTGAAGCGCAAATCACAGGACAACGAGGGATTGAAGCTGAAGAAAGAAACCGAGTTGTTGTACTCAGCTCTCACGGCAATGCAAGGAAAGAATACCCATTTGGAGAACAGCCTGAGCTCTGAAACCCGTTTGAAACTGGACCTGTTTTCGGCCCTCGGCGACACTCGAAGACAACTGGAAATCGTGCAAGGACAGCTGGCTGTGAAGGAGAAGGATCTCGAAGCTTTTAAAGCGAAGATTGCCGAAGTCATGGCTGTCATGCCGCAAAATTACAGCGACGGTTCATTGGCTGGATTCGTTTCTCATGGCAACCATGTTGATGCGTCTGGCGGAGGTCTGGTGAAGACATCGTCATACATGCCAACCACATCCTCCTATCTGCCAACCACATCGTCTTATATGCCCACCACATCCTCCTACAACCCCGTAACAAAGAATGGCATCCTCTAGAGAACACTATCGTAGTGGTAATTCTTTATCACATAAGGGTACGTATATTTATTGCTTTTCAATTTTATCCAGGTTACGTACGTGGCTTTCGTTTATTGGTGCGTCTGTTTTACTTTTGATTGATTGATTGGTTGGTTATTACGTTGATAGGATGGTGTTCATGCTGGTTTGGTGGGTCACCCCGGAATAATACGCTTGATGCATTTGGTAACAATGCAAGTCGATGAGTTTTCCGGGGGTTTCAGTAATATAATGTAAATCAGTGTGTTCAAACACGGTCTACATTGGACGTTGTAAGCACCCGCGTAAAACACCCGGTAGATTAAGAACCTTCATGTTGATATTTCTGCTTGAAGCAATGGAAGAAGCAATAGTCTATTGTGTTTGAACAAAAGCCTATTGTGTTTGAACAATAGCCCTATTGTGTTTGAAGAATAGCCTATTGTGTTTGAAGAATAGGCCAGAACCATACGAAATACATGGGTGTTTACCGTACCGCTTTACTTTTTGTGATGAACCTCCGAACACATTTGATCCTTTCCTAATTTTTGGGAATTATTTTGGTTTCCACTGGTCCAGCAGAACACCAGTTCTATGATCGTAATAATCCTGTTAAACTCTACTCTCTTTCTTGGTGTTGACTAAGGTTTCGCTTGATATTCCTGGGTCTATAATACCTTCCACTTGCCACGAAAGTACATAGTTTTATGCGACTACGGTTTACTTATTGACCGATTGTTACCGCAATGACCGAATTTCCCTTACAATCCTATAGGGAGCCTGGTAATCCAGGTTAATACGTGGCTAATGGAATCGTATTTAAATTGAACTTGAAACGAAGCAGCAGCTAGCCTGCGCTTTGTAGTAATTCATTTCAATAAAACCCATGTAGATCAAATGCAGCACATGTTCTTGTAAAATTACCGCATTCGTAAATTGCCTTTATTGTTAGTATCGTTATCGTTATAAACAAATAGTATAAAGATTCATCACCATCATACGACCCTTGGCTGATACCCACAGTGTCCTTGAATGCTGTTTAGGCAGTGGTATTACATAGCAGTTACTAGCAATGATATTATCTTCTGTGTCATTTGTATAAAAAGCCCCTTGTATTACACATCAATCTTTGGATTTAATTATACTACGTACTACTGTCTTTAGATGGTGCTGAGTTGTAATGTACGACATGTTGTTTGGCTGTAATCTGGAGTAAGAATCAATTCTAATTGTATAGTTGTCTTTTAGCATCAATTTGGTTCATATTTGCTGACAATAATTGTTGTTGTTGTATGTTGTGTCAATCTTGTCTATACCCTCGTGGGCTGGGCATTTCGCGCGCTATGTCCTTGTGACAATACAGCGTTCGAGAAGAAGAGAAGAAGAAGCAGGGCTGGTCATTTTGTTTCATTGGTTTTGCGCGTCCGTGTTTAACTATGATGAAACACGGAGGCTTATGTTTCGATAGAGCTCGCACTACGAATCTAAACTACATTGGAATCCTGATGTAATGTGCTTTGAAGGTAACCAAACAATGTCAAATACGTCGAGAGATCGATAGTTGACTGTAAAATGAAGCAGTTCAAGAAACAAGTTGTTTAGCTGAGCATACAGGGAAGCATAATAGATGTAGCAGCGTTTTATCCCGAGGTATATATCTACACACAAGATGTCGAGATTGCTCCATTATACCCCTCTTTGCGTGGTTCTTTTTGCAAATTCGTTCCATGGTAGACTAACAGCTTTTTTTCTCGATATGAATATCCTATGCTTGCCTTTAGCTGTTTTCATCCCAACTTCCAATATTTTCAAACTGTCAAATTTAATGACTTCATTGTTGCTCTCTTCTCTTCTTATTCTATCAATTACGTCACCGGGCTTGATCTGCGGAGGAAAGCGAACAGAATTGATCTGTGAGCACAGCGGAAGAGATATTTGCTGGTATTATCATATTGACAATGTTTTGATATCGAAATATTGCAAATTATTATCCAACCTGCGTGCTTTTCTTGTCTACAATATTTCCGTTCAGATAAAGTAGTTTTGAAAGAAAAAATAAGTCTGTATTCCTATAAAAAATCAAAATAGTTTCAGAACGAATGGATGTGGAAAGGATGTATGTTGCTGCGGTGGAGAGTGCTGCGGAGGTAAAGCAGAGCAGGGTGTAATCGTAGAGAAGAGCGAAAATAATAAAATTCTGTTCTGAACTCAGGCGACATACGCATAAAAAGAGGCTTTGTATCTAACACATACTCTCAAAATATGCATATTTATTGAGTTAAAAACAAGTTGAAAGAAACAAATGCCGTGATAATTGCAAATTATAGGACGAAAGGTAGGGCAGCTTCGTTTGATGGGCCTACTAAGTTATGCTCCTGTGCAGCAACACTGTACCTTCTGCTCAAGCTGAAGCCAGTTGCAGCGACGTTATCAACGCGAAGTGAGCTGACGACAAGGTTCAATTCTTTTCCTTTATTACTGCAATCGCTGCATATCCTTATGAATTGCTTATTTAATTCTCTGACAACTAAACATCGTGTTTTGAGTGCTGTCATTTTGTGTTATGTGTTGCAGATGAAGCCATGAACAAAACAAGAAGGTAGTAGCTGCGAAGGAGAATCTTAAGTTTCACATGGAGTATTTTAACTTTGATGTTTTGAATGATGAGGTGGAATCTTATTAGTGTTTTCCTTGGAAGAACGATTTGGCCATTTTACCATTAGATGACATGAATTAAAGGAAACTGGAATACGTTTTAATTATATATTTAATAGTTTTGCTTGTTAGAGAATCAAGTTACTTGATAATTGCCCACTAACTTCGTACACAACGAACTTCCATGCCACACGGAACGGGCCTAGTGGAACCAAAGAGACACGACACTTTCAGATGCGACAACTAGGACGTTTAACTTTGATTTACATGCGATATTTTATGAATTTAATGGAGCGCTCATGATTATGTCACCAAAATAAACGTAAGTTTGGAGCATTTTAGACCTACGTTTGAAGACTACGTTAGAAGTTTGAAGACTTGAAGCATATTGCTTTAGGCAATTATCAGAAAGAGGCGATTGGAAAGACAAGTTTTTTTGACGCGGCAAGAATAAGCAATATATTATCATGCCGAGAATAGAAGAATTTGACAACATTTTCGAAGCTAATGATGGCGAAAAGAGGATGGAAGGTAGTGGAAGCTGTTCATCAAGTGCCGTGGATTGCCCACAGGGACTTGCAAAGGTTGATGGCAACGAAAATGGGAATTTTCAACTTGGTGCAGATAGCACAAGTAGTGGAAGTGACTCTGCAATGGAAGATGAGATCACACAGCAAGCAGAAGACTTGGAGTACGGTACAACACCTCCTAGACACGCAAGGCGAATGAAAGACAAGTCTCGCTCTTTGAAGAAAGATCAGGCGAAGAAATTTCTGGCAGAACCAGGTGGTTATTCGAAGGAAAACAAGAAGTGCATACAGTTTTATAAGAGAGAACGTGAGAGAGCTTACCGTGGCAAGTTCAATTTACCAACAGCTGAGACCATCACGAAGAAGATGGTTAACATTCATTTAACAAGTAAGTATAGGAGTATCAGATCGGTGCCTGCAAACTTGAACGAGCATGCTGAGGAGATTCATCCAGCTGAAAGAAGGAGGAAGCCACCTTATTTGAAATGCAGAAGCTGTCATGACATACATGGGGATTACGACTGCCCAACGACCCGGTTACAGTTCTTGAGTGGTGTGAAATTGCAGATCAGGCTTGTAGATGGTCCTAAAGGTGGCAGGCGTGTGCCGAAGAAGAAGAGTTTTGACGAGCTGGATGGGCCGGGAAGCTGGCAAAGTGATCTTGATCAGGTTTTGTGGCTGGAGCTGAAGGCATGGCATGCGGGACGAAGCGTGGCAGAGCAGGACATTTACCTGGATGAAGAACGTAAAAAGGTTGACAATATCCTGGATGAAATTGCTCACTTCAACTTTCCTGCCAAATTGGCAGAGTTGAAACAAAAGGAAGAATCAAATCAAGCCGCCATTTCAAATCAGCCTCTGAATCAATCTCGGAGTCCTTTTTCAAGTATGCCTGAAAATCAGGTATTTGATTTATCTGCATGCCCTGTGATGCACAGCGACAATGATGCGACATCACCAGCACAGTTCGAATTTTCTCCGCACGACATAGCACACACTTGCAGTACGTTGCAAGACCACATAACCGACTCAGTGCAACAGAAGGCTATGCAGATCATCATCATGATGTTGATGAAACTTCAAACTGCGCAATCGCTGTATCCGACAAGCAAAAATCTCGCCCAGTGTCACCCGAAGTTCATCCACCCGAGGTTCCTTACGAATTGTGAGACGCTGAATCTGTGGCTGAACATCTGTAAAGAGCTGTATCACAAGTTACAGGTCATGGCGAGTCTGATGGATATTGATGTCAGTGAGGTGAAGACATGGAATGATTGGATCGGTCACGGTTTAGGTCTGACGTGTGTTAAGACACGTCAGACATACCCTGTCAGACGACAGTCGTTTTCGTCATCAGCCAAAGACGACACTCCGTGCAGTCCAACCAATGCGAGTCACCATGCCAGCAAGCGAAAATCGTTCGTGAAAGAGACGACTACTTCGAGATACCGGTCTTTTGTGGAGAAGAATGTTCGCAGGATCGGCTTAAATGGATTAACGAAACGTATCAAATCATCTTTGCATACGACCCTGTGGAAGGCAAGACAGGCCCTTGAGGTATGATCACTTCAGAACTTCAACAGTACACGATAAGTCCTCCATACCGTAACCTCTAGGTCACTATTTATGTCTAGGCAGCCACATTTTCGTATACACCTATTTTTTTATAAGAAACTATGCAAAATTTTCGTGCCAGGGTTTCTTAGTTTCTTAGGGTTTCGTACCTAATTATGGCACGAAAATTTTTTAGCAAGTTTCTAACATTGTTGAGATTTGTTTCAAACTGTGGGAATGAAATGCGCAAGTTGTTTTTAACATTTTTTCTCGAGAGGCTCTCGCTAAAACGGCCAACTGTTTGTGCTTTGTTTTATGACTGCACTAACACGGTTTCGATGTATTGTTATTTTCACCTTGATCTGTATTTCGTACCTCTCCAGCGTAATCACATGACTTTTTCACACTTTTTAAGGTGCCAAAAGATGAGCATGAAGATATGGAACGGCAGCACAGCTACGGTAAAGTCACTGATCTTGTCGAATTCCTCGAGAAGACAGCCATGGAAGATCCAAGCCAGAAGACAGTCCTATCTTCCATTGCTCTTCATTTGGAAGACTTTCAAGTCAAGGACAATCTTACGCACGAACGTGGGGTCTGGAGTCGAGGTTTCTCAGAAATGGGCCTGCCATCATTTCTCGAGCTTTACCTTTTCCTCGCCAAGGTGGCGTTTGATATCATGCACGAAACTGTGCGCTACAGATTGGATAACAGACCAACAGGCGATCCGTCACACATGAGCATTAAACAGGTACGTGTGCTTGATTTGTTTCTATAATGCCCACCCCCCGGGAAACTTAATTTTGCGCGTTGGTAATCAGCGTGAATCGAGCTATGCTGAGGGGGTACTCGCTTTGTCCCTTTACCCCATGTTACCCCTTAAGCCTGGTTTCCATATAGTCGTTGAGGGTCGCTGAGGGTCGCTGAAAGAATTCAAAATCACACAGAGACATTGTCCAAAGTTGATTTTAATCTTTTGAGCGACCCTCAACGACCCTCGACGACTATATGGAAACCAGGCTTTAATGAACCGTGATTTGCACTGGTGCTCATTTGCAAGTAATGCAAGCTATTTCTTTAATAATAGTGCGAGCAGAATCGTCAGACTCAAGAACTATTTGCTCAAATTTATCTAATGCTTTAGCTTCTCTTCTTCTTCTCTATTATTTGTTATTAAATATAATTTTTTGCCAGCTCCTGAACGAATGCAAAGAAGTAATCAGCATTGCCATTATTGGCAAGTATTACTACCAAGATATGGCATTGTCGGTACTAACAGCTGATGACAAAGCAAGAATCGATGATATTGACAAGGATATCGATGCTTTCGAAGAAGACCTCAAGGCCCTTCTATCTGTAAATATATTCACAATATTCAATGACTGACAGATTTTCATTTATCTGCATAAAGAACATAACACTATCTAATATACAGTAAACACCCGCATATAAGAACCAGCGAGTTAAGAGCCTTCCAGGCTGAAAACCCTGCTCAAAGTTATTGAAATGACAATAGGCTATTGTATTTGAACAATAGGCTGGATGCAGAATTCACAGGTTCTTATACGCGGGTGTTTGCTGTAACAATAATATTTTATCAGGTACATTATGCATGACTATGGTTAATGCTATTGTTGATATCTGTACTGTGTAGGTAGACTCATTACATTACGTCCCAGTGCCTCTCTCGTACCTCGCTCAACACAAGCGAGCGAGGCATTGGGACGTAATGTAGTGAGACCACTGTGTAACATTTTGTTTTGACTGCACTCTTCATCAACTCCGTATTACATCTTTTTTTCTCTTTTTTCTGCAAGATTTATTTTGAGTATCTACAAAACTTGTTCCAAATGCTTCAGCGACTTCCAGAGGCGAGTCGAAGTCTGAAGAACACGATGGAGGACGAGTGGCAATTCGCCAAAGAGATTTGTCCACATACAAAAGGCCTGGAGGCAGAGGCAGGAAGAACGTTTTGGTATGATTCGGTATCTTCTTTGTTGCCTTTGATTCTGTTCTGCTCTATACTGCTGGTTGAAGAGTGATGCTAGAGGAAGATAGAGATGTGAAGAGGGAAAGAAGAAAGTGAATGATTTTGTGAATTTGCGAAACACATTCTCTTTTTTCTTTACTGCAAGATGGCACTTTAAAACTATACCGTATTTCCTCTAATTAGCGCCCACCCTCTTTTAACCACCCCCTCCAATTAGCGCCCACCCTAAAATCAAAAAGTGTGAACTAATTCTTAAATTTTCACTGTTTGGTTCAAATAATTTTGCAAAGTATTTTCTAATTTCGCAAGACATTTAATAAGCGGGCGCTTATTAGAGGAAATCCAGTAGCAGGTCTTATTGAAGATACTGCTCTTAGAGTCCTCTATTTGAGATTTGAGGTGGTCTAGTTTTGGAAGGAGAATCTTATGAAGGCCGAAACTGCTGGTTTAAATTAACAAAGAGGCTATTTTACCAAATAACTTGAAGGGAAGTGAATGAAACCGAGGAATCTGTTTTGCATTTCAGCGTTTTGGCTTCGGACTTGCTGAGTTCAACTGCGCGCTTTTTGGAGTCGAGTTTGGACGAATGCTCGTCGGAACTGTTCGAGAAACTGGACAGCAGTTCTGAAAAGGTGAAAGACATTGCACTGGAAGCGTGCAGAAATCACAAGAAACTATTCAACGAGATACGAGAGCGGGCGACGAAAGCTCTCGGCTTTACGAAGATGCTGCAAAAGGATCTCGGCATTGCAGCCGAGTTCAAAGTCAAGGTCGACTTGAAGGAGATACTCAACCTGCTCAAGATATCCGGACATGCAAAGGTAAAGATCGCAAAGGGGGGAGGAAGAGGGTTTAAAATCTATATTTATTGGATTGTTTTTAAAAAATTTTATTTATTGTTTCATATTTGTTTATTTGTTTATTTGTTTATTTGTTTATTTGTTTATTTGTTTATTTGTTTATTTGTTTATTTGTTTATTTGTTTATTTGTTTATTTGTTTATTTGTTTATTTGTTTATTTGTTTATTTGTTTATTTGTTTATTTGTTTATTAGGTCGATTGTAAGAATTGCGACGTGAATTATGAAGTCTACACAAATCAACAGTGCGACCAAAAGTAAGTTTTTCGAAAGATCAATATATATTATAGGAATACCAACGCGAGAAGTGCTGCTGCCCATACCAACGTACATCGATGTGGGAAGTGCAGAGAGTTAATAGCATTAGTACAGAAAGACCCCCTTACCTTTGTCTCTTCATCTGTGTCTATATCTACATTTTTAGATGTACAGAAAAGCAAATATTGATCTCTTTAGTATTGATATCAAATGATATATATGTTAGATGAGAGTGAATTACCTTACAGGCAGATTCTCAGGCTCTTGAATGTTACTTGCGGATTCGAAGACCCTGCGGAGGCGGACATCTTGCACAACGAAGGATACATTCTCCTGCTGAATCTATGCAACGATGGTAATGATGATGATAATGATGATAAAAGCAGCGACAAAGAATGTTTGTGGGATGGACAAACAGTTAACGTCAGTCCTACTGTAGACACGACAATTGCTTTGGCCTATCTTCAGGTAGTTGTTTTGTTGACTTTTCAATTCCATGCTTCATGCCTGACAGTCCTTCCATATACAGTAGAATCTGCATAGTTCTAACTCGCGTAATTCGAACTCTATCTAATTCGAACGAAATTCTCTGTCCCTTCGAGTATCACTAATGAGCCAACTCTTATAAAACAAACCTCTATAATTAACGGCAACAAACCTCTATAATTAACGGCAATTAACCATTACTTTTATTGGATCCTTGCTTATGTCTCATGGCGTTTTTAGGTTTTATGTTTTACCTTATGTTCCTTTGTTTCATGCATTATGCTTGTCTTTTTTTCTTCTGTGTAGGTTGAAGGGCTGATGCTAATCTCGTGCAATTCCTACCAACTTTCCACACAAAGACTCATATTGCAAAAAGAACTTGGCAGTGCCGTTACGTTAATCAACGAGCAGACATCGAGTCATCAAACCATTGCTGACGCACTCTGTGAATTCAGGGTAAGATTGCTGGCTTTTTGTTGCTACAAGCAAAACATTGAAGCAATGTGAGGCAATGTGTTACGACGGAACAGCACTCTATAAAATGCCATGAGATGCAATAGAGAGATGCAATAGAATGCTGTGGGGTGTAGTAGAGCTCTATGAGATGCAATAGCGCTCTAGGAGATGGAGTACAGTTAAAGCCCGCATATAAGAACCAATGGATTAAGAACCTTCAGGTGATTTTGCTGCTCAAAACAATAGAC
The DNA here is from genome assembly GCA_013076295.1 of Sanderia malayensis. Lineage (NCBI taxonomy): Eukaryota > Metazoa > Cnidaria > Scyphozoa > Semaeostomeae > Pelagiidae > Sanderia > Sanderia malayensis. The sequence goes on from RQOL01000024.1 coordinate 3,179,818, forward strand.
GAAACAATAGCCTATTGTCTTGGAACAATAGGCTGGGTGGAAAATTTACAGGTTCTTATATGCGGGTTTTTACTATAGTAGAGCTCTATAAGATGCAATAGAGTTCTAGGAGATGCAATAGAATCCATGGAATGTGATTTCCATTTGATATTTGATAATTTTTAATAATGATATTATTAATAGTTTTTTTAGTAAATATAATCGCCCCTTCTTTTCTTTCTCAAGGAGAATGCAAAGCATCTTGCAGACAAGATAATCGACTCGGAAAATAAAATATCGGACACCCTGAGAGTCATTAACGACCTGCAAACTAGCGATAAAAGCCTCGTACATCATAACTACGTTGAAACAATGCATCTGTATTTCAATACTGGATTTGAGGTGAGTTGAATTAACTTACACGTCTTGATGCAGGCAAACAAGATTTTGTTGAATTTAATTCAGTTTCAATTGACAAATGCTGCAATTAATTCACTGATGCTATGTTTTGGTATGCATTCACTTGTGCATGTAAAGCCTGGTTTCCATATAGTCGTTGAGGGTCGCTGAGAGGATTAATAATCACACAGAGCCATTGTCAAAAGTTGATTTTAATCCTTTGAGCGACCCTCAACGGCCCTCAACGACTATATGGAAACCAGGCTTAAGTGCACGTGTCCTATTGCATCTCAGGCATCTATCTATTACATCTGAAAATAAATTTATCTTTATTTCAGTATCTTCGCGAGTTGGCGAGACTGTTGAGTGGAAGGAGCAAAGAATTGTATACATCGATGATGGATTTCTCTAATTCGTGGATGGAATTTGTTTACAAGAACATTGAGCGTGGCAAAGGAAAGAAACCAAGGTATGCCAATGCCTGTTTTCATTGACTGACTGATGCTAATGTTGCTACAATTGTTACTACAATTATTACTATTGCTACTGTTATTGCTACTACTCTACCTTTCCACTAATGCTGCCATTGCTGCAGCTACAACATGTATTGCTACCACTATTATTACTGCTACTGTTGTTACTGTTGTTGCTATTACTACTGCCATTGCTGCTGTTCCTACAACATGTATTGCTGCCATTGCCACTGTTCCTACAACATGTATTGCTGCCATTACTATTACTGCTACTGTTGTTACTGTTGTTGCTATTACTACTGCCATTGCTACTGTTGCTACTGCAGTGTTTGAATAATCCAACTCGTCTCCTTTCCCAGGTGGGCCACACAGGGACTCGAGTTCATCATTGATGCCTGCAATCCACGATACCTCGCAGAGATGGAAGAAAAGGCATTTCAGGTGAGTGATACGTCTTCTTAATTCGAACTTTTTGTAATTCCAGCAGTTTCCTGCTTCCCCAGAGTGTTCGAATTAGAAAGAGTTGACTGTAATTTAATTTTACCAGAGAGTAATGCACTTACGCATGTTAACGTGTATACCACACTGCAATTTTTCATGATCTCTTGTCGCACGGCTGTATTTGCACGCTGTTGGTGTGGTTTCGTTGTTACCTCAGAGTTATCACTAAGATTTATTTATTGACTGGGATTCTTTGTTATCTTTAGGAAGTTAGAAAGAAAATCAATGGTTGCATATCGTACATCATAGGAACAGCCGATTCCACGCCCTCACCTTCAGGTGGGGTTTGAAACAACTACTGCTACTACTGTTGATTTACTGCTTGATATTGTTTTATGAGTCATGTCGTTTTTTTCATGGTAGATCACACAAAATATCAGTCCTTTTGTACCCGGTTTTAAATAATCCAGTCTCTGTCTTTTAGGTTACAGGTCCGGCAGTCCACTGTCCATGCATCGGGTGAAGAGTTTGCCGTCCGGAAATTCGGCAAAGACAAGTCTCACTGATAGATTTCACACGTCAATGTCTGACTCGTTTGGTCCGAGTAGGGGCTCGTGCGACACGAACCCGCACGTTGGCTCCGACTCAGGTACGTTGTTGAGCTTGAGTCTGGTTTGTTGTTAATGGGAAAGACTTTAACAGATTCCCAGAGTGTCACGCTGAGCCTTGGGATTCGTATGCATGTTACACATCGCTTTGTTGCAAGAATAATGTTTATAAGATTACTGAGGCTGAAAATTGCCAAAAACAATGGAAATTTCAGATTAGCAATACCTTAAATCCTCGAATAAGACCCCGGGGGCTTATTTGCAAAAGCGAAGTTTTAGTTGGATTATTGTTCAATATTAAGCAAAATAAAAGCTATACGATGCAGCCAATCAACAAAGTTATTAGTTTAAACTTGCTGTTATTTGTAATACATTCACTAAACAACTTCAATGTCTGGAAACTTGGACTCAATATCCTTGCAAATGATTATCAGGATGGGGGCATATTCCAGGGTTTACGATAGAAAAGATCGGGGTTCAGGAAAAGCTAAGGTATTCTTATAAGAAAGTGTGTAATTTATTAGTTTTATGGACTGAAAGGAACATAAAAGAGATTTTTCTTACGATGTAGAAGGGACAGCAAATGCCTGCGATTCTCCACTTCTCCGTTTGAGAAAATCCTCAGATGAGTCACTGATCCACCCTGCTTCAACCATGATGCCAATGGACAGAATTCGAAATGCATTGAAGAAGCTTGAAAAGAGAAGAAACGAAAAGCTGATCAAGAAACAAACAATTGGACGTATCAG